>VZZY01002491.1:0-45586 GCA_013400335.1 Eurystomus gularis
TGAATGTATATGATTTTTTTTTCAGAGAAAAGACTATATTTTTGCAAATACATATATAAAAATATTTTTAGATATATATCTATATATACACACACATTAAAAAAATATTTTAAATTAAATAACCAGACAGTTAACAGATAAATCACTAAGAAATAATTCAGTCTTGCCAATGAAAAGAAAACATGCATATTCAGGTATCTATTTCAAAGTTCTAATTTACATAGGTCATACAAGTAATCCTGCCTACTCCACATAACTGAAATTCAAATACAGAAAGCACTGTTAGGGGAAAAAAATCATGATTTACTGCAATGTGCACCATATGATGTGTAGGTGTGTCTATAAAGCTGACTAAGAGATACAGAATAGGGAAAAAAATCATCAACTTACGCTCAAAATCAGAAAAAAATATATTCATTACAGTCTAATTTTTTTTAATAATGTATTGATTTAGAATATCTAACTTTTTTTATTATCAGACTTTTTTCTTATTAGCAAAACCCTATACCTTATTGTGACTTCTGAAATCAGAGACCACATTCCCTTTTTCTGCTCAGATAATACACAGTATCATTTTTCACGGTAGTTTCCTACTTTATTTTCTGTCAATAAAGAGTTTTAGGAAGTAGATATGCTAAGGTATAAAAATGGTAAAATATGTAGGGATTTCATTCTCCTAAAACAGATTTGCTCATATACATCATCTGTTTTCTGTGCACTAACAACCTGCATGAAAATTCTCTCTGTCTTTGAATTAAGTAAGAGAAGAAATTAACTACACTGCACAGAATAAAAAAGAAATCTTCCTGGGTATAAGAGCCTGTGTGACATATGTTTAACAAAAAATTCAAAGGTGTACGCATTTCTTTGTTTAATTTGTACAATGTATTTCCACCCATTTTAAAGAAGTCTAAAGTTCAGACTCAGAAGTAGGAAGGCAATTGCCATAATTTTACTGTAAAAAAGTGAATACTTAGCTTCATATAAAAAGGTACAAGGCCTACCTCAGGACAAACTATACTTACTGTTCTAATGCTACCATTTTTAGAGCCTGAGGGAAAAAAATCTTTCATTTTTCTCTCATTACATCTGAAGCTTTTGAATCCAAGGAAAGAGCAGAGAACCTTCTTTTTGAGTTTGATGGCAGAAATAAATTTTAACATCTAACAGAAGGAATCCCTGGCACGAGTATTAATTAAGAGGCACTAGTCACTTACTGCATTGAGCTTTCCCTGGAGTCTTTGTAGGCAGTTGCAAACGCCAAATAACCTATTTTATTTCTTTATTTGTATTTGTTCTCTGATACAAATAAACTACAGCTACTTTATTTATATTTTTAACAAATCATCTCAAAAAGTCTTAGTATTTTTCTTTTCCGTATAAAAACATAACAAAGTTTTCCCTTGATTTGTATTGATTCTCCAACATCCCTAATGCCTTTTTGGATCCTTTCTTTTCACCTTGCTTTAACAGACATTCCTATTTGTAACATAATCTCCAGTCTTCCACAAATTTCCTTCTCTTGTGGGAGCATGCCACTGAAGATATCTTAAGGTTATTTCTGGTAATCTGTGAGCTTAGAAAATAAACTTTAGCTCAAATTAAGATGGACATGAGGTCATGTAGTGCAACCCAGGCCTGATATACATATATCTAAGTCCAAGAAAAAATCCAGCCCCACAAAAACCTATTTTAATTCACTGCAGTAGAATTAAATCTATCAAACTTTATGTGTCTATGTTTTAAATGTCTTTACTTGATCAGATGAATCCTGCTACCATTGCTTCTGCTTCTTTAATTCCCATGTGGCATAAAATAATACTGAATCATCCAATTTTGCTGCAATTCTCATCTCCCCTGGTAACATCACAGCTGGATTTCCCATTTCCAATAGTAAATGCATACCCTACGTGAAACTTACACATTGTTCTTTTGGACAAGTGGTTCTTATAAAACAATTGTTAACTATACATATTTTAAAAGCAGACAGTGGAGATAATCTCAGTACTTTACATAAAGCTGTAAACACACAACACCTACATAAAAGGTAAAAAGAAATATGTCCTTTAAGTTTATCTAAATCTCACATTACAGCTTTTTCTCTGTGTCCTTTAATATCTTCCTTCACTTCAAAAAATATAAATCTCTGGCGTTTTTTTCCCCGTTTATTTGTATTTTTTGATTCACTGCTCTACTTGGTGTCTTAGTTCATATTTTTCTCTATCTAAGCAAATTAGTCTCCGCCTGAATTTCCTCTTTTTCACTGTTCCATTTATATTTTGCTATTTCTTCTGTCTGAACAGTTTGATATTTCACTAGATCAAAACTTCATTACTCTGAATACCACTATTTAGGTCACCTAAAGAGAATAAATCCACAATTTTCACTACTGTATAGACTGCCAAATTGTATTACTATCACCTTGTGTTATTCTCAGTCCAGTGCGATAAAGTCTTTGTAAAAAGCTGAATGGTAGGAACTAAACATATTTTTCTAAATTAAGTCTTAAATATAATCAAGCTTTTGCATATAAGTAATGATTCTTTTAATTTGTGCTATGCACTTTTGCTTATTCATCCTATGATCCTGTTTACCTTTTTAACTACAGACACAAATTGGATTTATGGTTTCAATAATTTTTTAGAGTAACTCCTTGATTTTTTGTGGAAATGGTATGATGCATTACTGGTTCATGTAATGCATACAATATTTTTTATTATTTCTTGTCCACTTACCTAACTGGTCTGCGTTTTGCAGCATTTATTTGCATCGTTTTTCCAAAGTCCCAAATACATATTACTGATTATTTTTATTGTCCTGAGTCTTATTCTTTCTTTCATTATACCCATTATTATACCTAAACATGTAAGTTTGTTGTAATTCTATGACCTTCTGCTTTGTTCCTTTCAAAACTAGATAATCAATTCAGATAAATGAGTGAATCTTAAAATGCATTTGTTTGAAAATAAAAGACCGAGCTTCTGAATAATAACTCAAACTCTGGCAAAAATAATTTTGTTAAATAAACTTGGAAGAGAGAGAAACAGAAAAAAAAATGTAATCTAGACTTTTCTTGTTAAAGAGAAATGTACTTAACTTGCTCATGAAAATTAAACACACACACATGCATATTTGCACACAAGCATGTATGCATGCAGTGAAAAAAAAAAAAAGTAATCAATAAATGAATAATCTACCCAGGAAGTCAATAAGCTTTTGTAAAATAATTCACACTTCACCAAAGTATATTTCCTTGTTTCTTTTTATTTTATCATTCCAGTAACTCATGTTTGCTGAGTTTCCAATAGAGTATTATTTTTGAGGGAAGTAGAAAACAATGAAGACAGGGAAGAAAGGAAGAAAGAAAAGTCATATTTGATCCATTTAACTCATTTCCCTCTCAAACACCTAGGAAAGATTTTGAGAATCAGAGCTTCTGATACTACACAGACTGTTGTGTGCATGTATGGTTGGCTGTGTGATCCATCACTATGGTTTTCCAGTTTCCTTTTCTCATCACTACAAAAGCCCCTTCACAAGTCTGAATTACATAAACTTCTACTCAGCTATGCACAGCAAACCAATCAGTTCATTAAGGACTTTTTTCTTGTTATTCAAGTGTGTGTTTTTCCTACTCATTACTTTAACAGTCATTACTTTAACAATGATTTCATAGAGTCATAGAATATCTGGCTGGAAATGAATTCAAGGATAACCCAGTCCAACCTTTCTTGGCAAAAGCATGGTCTAGACAAGGTGGCCCAGCACCCTGTCCAGCCAAATCTTAGAAATGTCCTATACAATGGAAACCACCAGTTTCCTGGGAAGATTATTCCAATGGTTGATTGTTCTTATCATGAAAAATTGTTGTTTTGTCTGATTTCTTCAGAATCTCCCCAGGAGTAACTTTTAACCATTACGTCTCACGTTTTCCATGTGACTTCTTGTAAAAAGGGAGTCTCCATCTTCCTTGTAGCCACCCTTTAAATACTGGAAAGTGATAATAAGGTCTCCCCTAAGCCTTATTTTCTCAAGACTGTACAAACCCAATTCTCTCAGCCTTTCTTCATATGGCAGGCTTTTCAGTCCTTTGATCGTCTTTGTGACTCTTCTCTGGACCCTCTGCAGCCTGTCCACATCTTTTTTGTGCTAGGCAAAAAAAAAAACCAAACGGTATTCTAGGAGTGGCCTGACAAGCTCTGAGTAGAGTGGAATAATGACTTCTTTATCTGCTGGTGATGCCCTTGTTGATGAAACCCAAGATTCTGTTGGCTTTGTTTGCCAAAGAAACACACTTTTCACTCATATTCAGTTTGTTGACCACCAGCACTCCTAGGTCCCTTTCCACAGAGCTGCTCTCCAGCCAGGTAGACCCCAGCCTGTGCTGCACCTCTAGGTTATGTCTTCCCAGATGCAGCTGTCCTTCTTGAACTTCATGAGGTTCTTGTTAGCCCACTCTTCCAGGCTATCCAAGTCTTCCTGCAAAGTGGGTCTCCCTTCTCAAGTGCCCACTTCCCCACTCAGTTTGGTATCAGTAAACTTCATCAGGGTACACTTGATCCAGATCACTTATGAAGATATCAAACAGCACTGAGCCCAGTATAGATCCCATGAGAGACCCCTGGAGCTATTCACCACCACCTGATGGGTACAGCCTGTCAGCCGGTTCCCCACCCACTACACAGACCACTTGTCTAGATGGTAATGCAGATCCAGACTGCTCCACAGTTCAACATTAAAAAAATAGAAAAGAGTTTAAAAATGGTGGTTAGCATTTTGTGTAACATCCACACAACTTCTACCAAGGGATAAGTCATGATCTCAGCCTGATAAAAGTGCTGAAAGGTCTTGTTGCATATAGAATACAGGATCAAGTGAGTGGATTGTACAGTATTTTGCAAGGTGAAAAAATCCTTATGTTTTGTCCCTTGAAGGATGTTTCTCAATTTTGCATTTATTTCTCAACAAAAAAATCAGCATTTGGAAAAATAAAATAATTTAGTGCTGAAACAGTAGCCTTCTCTTCACTACTTGTATAAATCTGTCACTTCAGAGCTTTATTGTGGGATTAGTCCAGCAAGTATCCTTTCATATTAAAATTCTAACCTTCTTGCTAGCTTTGCATAGCTGTAAAAACATTTGCCAATTTACTGCCTCTAACAGCCTGCAGCTCTCCAGCACTATCAGAAATTACCTGATTTCTTTTCAGTGTCCTCAGCTTCTCTCTAAAACAGCTATGCTGTGTCAGCCAAAATATTTTTAGCATCTTTTCCTTCATCCTCAATATTATTCTCAAAAAATCTTGTCATCGAGGCCTCCTGATTTGTTTTACCACTCATTTCCATAAAAATTCTAACTTGTTTTTAAACACCCAGCCATTTGTTGAGATCATGTGTGTTTCTGTCATTCCAATGATATCATACACTCCTTAAAAAGTATTTTAAAAATACTCAATATCAGTTTGCATTTTTAGTTTGCAGACTGCTTTTCCCCCTGTATTTTTCCCCCAGATATTTAACTATTTCCTATATCACCTAACTTTACCTTATTTCCCCTCATTTTTCATGACAGTAGCCTGTAAAATCGCTACATATCCATGGGACCTTCATAAAGAGTTATTTAACATAAAGGTTCAAAGGAGTCAAGCACCATTCTTGTAGTTAATCTGATCAATATTATAAACCATTGTTTTTTTCTCACAGAAAGCATGTTAAACATGTTTTGTGAGAGATTGTGAAAGGACACATTTTCTTCATGTGTGTAATAAAGCTCCTAGATGAGAGTAGAGTCATCCTAATTTGGAAACCACAGATTGTGATACAGCACAGTGAATTTTCTTCCCAAGAAAAGAAACCAGTTATATCAGGAAAAGTGTGTGGAAAAAAGAAGAGTAGATGAATATAAGTTCACCATGATGCATCTTCAGAACTGGAGATTTTGATAGATTTTTGAGGATGCATACAGAGCAACAGCAATTTGCAAAAGCATCTATTAACTGATGCACAGGTTTGCCATCTGTGTTATCTTCTGCTGACATGATTTACGACAATTGTTAGATGTATCATATAAGAGATGTATCTCAAACATGTAAATAAGTGCTTTATTTCAAACTCTACTCCATAATAATGGCATAACGATTGCCAGTGCATTGTATATGTTTTATGAATTTCACAAAGGGGAGAGTGTGCCTGTATGTAGATACATGAATGTGTGACAGAGAAAGAAAAAAGGGAGTACCTTCATCTACATCTTGTGTTTCTCTAAGCCATTACAATAGACTGCAGTGGCTCAAGGAACTGATTTAAGGTTAACTGCAAAAGCATTTTTAATTCATTGCCTTCCTCCCTGTGAACATAACAGCACTTGAGACCTGAGAGTATCACAGAGAAACAGACAAGACTCTGCAACTCCTAGAGTTCCATTTAATGATTTTGGGATAAGGATTTCTGCTCAGAATCCGTCTGATGTTGTATCCTTTCAGCTGTACAAAAGGAAGGGAATGTAAAAAGAATCAGCCCCTATGTTTCCTGAAGTATTAAAAAAATACATAGTTTACCCTATATGACAACAACTTATATTAAGTGAAATAGTTTATGTATACTCAGGACAGCTCGACTAAATGAAGCTCCCTGCAATGCAATATTGTAGCCCATGGTTAATCAATTGCTTGAAGAGGGCCATTAGTGCATGTAATCAGATTCTGTTTCCTAACACTTTGCTAAAAGTTGTTGCAAAACAAGTCTTACTAAGATGTCTCTATACATATATTTCAAAATGTTATTTTGCTGTTGTAAATTAAATGTTTCTTTAATTTACGTCATAAAAAGTAGATTTTAAACTGAAAAAAATTTGCTTGATTATGAAAAGCAGTATTGAAATACTAGCTCAGTCGGTAATCTTTAGTATTTCTCCTGTTTCTGTAGAAAAGTACATTTCTGATAAAGTAATGCTGTGTATTTACCTGAAATGAGGATGTTTATAAAGGGATAAATTGACCATCACTTCCATACACTTATGATTTACTATAAATCAGTCCTAAATTTCACTGAATATTTTCAAATTAACTTTTTTTCATTGAAATCACAGAACCATAGGGGTTGGAAGGGACCACTGGAGATAGTCAAGTCCAAGCCCCCTGCCAAAGCAGGTTGGACAGGAATATGTCCAGGAGATTTTTGAAAGTCTCCAGAGAAGGAAACTCGACAGCCTCTCTGGGCAGCCTGTTTCAGTGCTCTGTTGCCCTCATAGTAAAGAAGTTTCTCCCTATGTTTAAGTGGAATTTCCTCTGTTCCTGTTTGTGTCTGTTGCCCCTTGTCCTGTCGCTGGGCACCACTGAAAAAAAGACTATCCCCATCTTCTTGATACCCACCCTTTAGGTAGTGATAAACATTAATAAGATCCCTTCTCAGTCTTCTCCAGACTAAACAGCCCCAGGTCTCTCAGCATTTCCTTGTAAGAGAGATGTTCCAGTCCCTAAATCACCCTCATAGACCTCTGTTGGACTTTCTCTAGTCCTGTCTCTCTTGAACTGGGGAGTCCAGAACTGAACAGAGTATTCCAGATGTGGCCTTCCTAGGGCAGAGTAGAGAGGAAGGAGAACCTCCCTTGACCTGCTGGTCACACTCTTCTTAATGCACCCCAGGACACCATTGGCCTTTTTGGCTACAAAGGCACAGTGTTGTCTCAGAAATGTTCCCCTATATATTTTGTCTCACAATCTTGCAAATGACTGGACAGATTTAAATGCTCTATTGAAGCAGCCCCATGAACCTTAAGACATTAAATACAGTTTTCTTAAGCCTGCTTGTTGCATCTATGAGGCACGAACTAAAAATACTGGTTGCTGAAGAGTGCTCAATCCAGTGTTCCTTTGCATTTTTGCATCCAATATTTGGATGCAGAAGAGTGTGCCTCTATTTTAGGAAATTAATTTCATTGAAGTTTGTCCTTTCAGACCTTTCTTGAATGATGTATCTTCTATACGGTAGGCACTATCAAATCTGTAGCCATAGTTGAATAAACTTTAGTAATCTATTTCCTGAGTTCTTTGTGCTAATGTAATGAGCTACATTACAGCTGAAATTAAAGATGTAGAAGCTGTCTTCTTATCAGCATATATGCAGTTAAACATATATATATAAGTATATATATACTGAAAAAGTAAACCTTTCATGAAGATAAATATGCCTTTTTAAATCAGAATTTTAAATTTTGTTTAACTGTATAGAGCTTGGAAGTTAGAAACATATAACAAAAGAAGTACCTGGGTACCTTTGTTGGACTTCAACCATTCAGAATAAAGAAGCACTCTAATAGAATTTCATTATGGAAAGTATCTTATAGAAGTACTGTTTCAGTTTCTAACTTACAGGAACAAACAGGTGGGTTTTTTTCTAAATGTTATTTATTTTTATGATCTTTATTTTTATATTATAACATCAAAATCTGAATATAAGAATGAGCGGATTCCAGGAGAATATCTGTGAATGTTTATAATCTGCTTTTCTACCCTTTCTTTTATGAAGCTGAATGACTAAACCTTGACTAAATTTTTGTTATCTCCCTTACCTTCAGAATAGTGTCATAATTATTTGCAAACATTAAAGAACAGGGTCTAGGTACCTTGTGTTACTTATTTAGAAAATGCACACTTCTTTGCAAGGCTACTGTGCTTTTTTACAAGCTCATTTCCATAGTTAGGAAAAAATGTGAGTGTATCCATTTGGAGACTTGTAAATCTGCCTCCCTTTTGTAGATATTGCTAGGTGATAAATTATCCCAAAGGTACTTAGGAAAATAAAGTCTTCTACCTGTCCAGCCAGCTTTCTAAGCCAGTCCTTATCCCAGGAGCAGATGTATGGGAGCAGCTCAGCTGCAGTTTGGGGACCAGTTAAGAAGCAAAAGGTACTCCAGTGTTACATTAGAATTATAAGACAGAAATGGATTAGTGGCAGCTGAATAGCTTCTCAGACAACTCTTAAATGCTTATTTGCATCTTAATGGTGGTTAATTAAGGAATATAAGATTGACAAACATGGTGACAGAACTAGAAATCTGAGATTACTTTTGAAATGTCATTTTTGTCTGTATACATTTCATGCAAAACAGAGTACCTGTGTTACTCCATTATTCTGAATGTCATTGTGAAACAAAGGATTGAATTACAAGTGCTTGAAATTAGAATCTTAGATTCTTAATTAGACATCTAAATATGTGGCCCTATTTTGAAATAGTTCACAACCCTGCAGTTCCAATTTAAATCTCATTCCTGTATTGCCTATTTATAGAAAGACTGAGGCCCTTTTGCACCACTGCATCTGAAGAAAATTATTTCAGGAGGGCCAGAGATTGGCCTTGACTTTGAATAAACAGTAGCTAGAGATAAAATTTACTTTATGCCATTAATGAACCAAATAGTTTGGTTATATGCTGTGTGGAAGAACTTGTTCCCTTGAAGGTGCAGTAAACTTACCATTTTTCACCTAGTGGGAGAGCAGTTCAAGGAGCTTTCATTCTGAATTCCTCTTCAGGTTCACAAAGAGTGCACACATATTTGTCATTGTGACAAAGCCATTGTTATGCAATATGCATTTTAAACTGTGCTCAGTGAACATAAAATCTTAGTATGAATTACCTCAGCACAAGCTGCTCCTGTTTTTTATAACTACTGGTAATCTAAAGGCATTTATATTCATATGCCTGACATTCATTTTCAGGAAATAAAGATTCTTTGAATAGTAGTGTTTTACAGTGAGTGACATTAGTGTACCATTTCTCTAGTTTACTGCATACACACATACATACACACAGTTATATACTATCAAAATATATTTATTTTTTCTCTAAAAGTAGGTTCCAATTATTTTGGATGTATAATTGAATGTTTTAGAAAAGAACAGAAGTTAAAAAAAATATATATTACCTCTGATGTTGCTGTTAAATATCAAAAGAAACATAAATATTAATGGAGAGTTAGGTTTTCTTTTCAAAGAGCACTGCTATACTTGTTTTAAAAAAACAGGAAGCAGAGATTTTCATGCTTAAAGTAGTAGACCAGTCTCATTGCACTCCATCTACTTGTGAAATGTGTGTATACTTTTCTTGTGAAACTAGTAAAATATCTGAAAATCTGACATTTCTGAATCCTTGATCAGTTACTTTAAGAGATGGCAGCAAAGTAAAACTTTGAAATGAGCGTGTACTTTGTAAAGCTGTTTGCCCTCTCCTTCCCAACCTTTGCTTTGTTTGCTAAAATAAAGTTTTTCAGCAAGTGACATGACTAGCATTTATTTCAGAGATTGATCAGATCCTTAAATTTCAACTTCTTAAAACTGATCTCTGTTCCATTTATGTAATTGAGAACAGGATTTTTGCCAGGAAAATTAAAGTCTTGACCATTTCAATAAGAAAGTTGTGTAGAGTCATCTATATTTTATTTTTACTGTGGTAGAATTGTTTGAGACCAAATGATTCTCTTCTTCTGCTCTAAATCAGTTCCATTATGATTCAGAGCCAAAAGAAAATGCAGTCCCCTAAGTCTCATGTAATTCACATTTATAGGTGTTGGAATAATATGTAAAATCTGGAAGTGGATATTTATATACATATATTTCAATTTCTCAGGTGCACAAAGGTCTGATTGTCAACATAATGAGAAAAAGCTCCAGTCTTGACAGTCATGAGCAGCTCTAAATACAGAATGGCTGCCTCTAGCAGTTGGAGTTATTGGAGTTTCACATGGCAGAGCTCCTCAAATGTTCTGTCTTAGCTAACCGTGTGTGTCCTCCATGCAGATCCAACTTAGAGACTGTTCACATTTGGCTCACTGTCTTTCTCTGGAGAAGTCAGGAACTAGTTGCTCAGGCAGAAAATGAAGCTTCAGCAGCCAAATGCGGCTTAAGCTCTGCCTACCAGAGAGCAAAAGAGATATCTGCCAGCTGATGATGTTCTGCTATCCCATGGACACTTGTTCCTTGCATTGGCAAGAAGCTGCCATGTACCTCAGCCAGACTTAACCAAGAGATGCAGCAGCCAAGTGCTTTGGACTGGTACAAGGCAGAAATAGCAGAATGAGTTTTGAGGCTTACATTGGGGCACTGGGAACTTCAATTCTGGATCTAGTTCAAGTGCTGCTGACAATGTTGTTGACACGCTTTCAGGAAATCTCAATACCTTCAATACACTGATTTCCCAACCCAGATGTTACATCAAATAGAGACATATAGTACAATTGAGCCTTTGACAATCAACATAATAATTGTGCAAAATTATCTGTAGATTTTGTAGACTTAATAAAAAATGTTTGAGGATTTTAAATTATTTTTCCCCAATCTTTAGGTTGAAATTAATTGTTCAAGGATGGAAAAGGAAGGAAGGAAGGAAGGATGGAAAGAAGGAAGGAAGGAAGGAGGGAGGGAAGGAAGGAGGGAGGGAAGGGAGGCAGGCAGCCTTTTCTGAGGCACTTAAGTGCTTGCTTTTAAAGAGTATGACTTGAGCTTTAAAAATCTGAACCTGGATGAGGTGAATCCCACTCCAGATAAGAACACAGTACAGTTTCCAAATTAAAGTTTGGTCTATTTTCATACATATCAGAAGGATAAAGTGCAGAAAGAGTGAGAAATGAATCCTGTAAAATTACAATATTTATTGTTATATAAGTTAACATGGGCTTAATAGCTTCCCTCCTTTACAACTCTTTCCCCTCCCCCCAAACCACCAGCTTCTCAAGTCTCCATGACAACGGTTAATTTAAAACCTTCATGAATTTGAAGAGTGCAACTCTCTAGCCATCACTGCTGCAGTTCGGAAAGTTTGGAATAGTTATCCACTCAGTGTAAGGAATAATAAAGAGTAGAAGAGAGATGAAAACTCATGGCTTCCTTCCTCTCCCTATGTTCTTCCTGGGAATCCATTTAGTAGACAAGAAAAGTAAGGAAGTTCTTATATGTGCCTTAGAAAAACAATCCTGGTTGGAGGCAGCCCAGTACACCAGCAGGGCAAGGAAGGCCCAGAATAGCCAGTAGGGAAGGAAGAAAGAGACACAGAGAAAAAGTAAATAAAATATATAAAGACCCGAGGCAGAAATGTCAAATCAAAGGACAATACAGTTGTAATTCATGGACCTCTGCACTCAAACAGTAAATATAAATGTGTTGTTTTGAAGGAAAGCAACGAAGTGAGTTTGAAACTACTTCTGAAAATATGAATACCCACTGTATCTTATTAATGAGTAAAGGAAAGAAAGGAAATGGAAGAATAAAGTCTAATGTCATCACAGTGTGTGGAAAATCAGATGAGACTTTTTCGAAAAGTAGTACTTCTCAGATAAAGACTATATGGTCTCCAGAAACAATGCAAGCCCTTTTTCTTAAAAATATGTTAGGAAAAACTGAAAATAAATACTGAAGTATCTTTCAAGACGGTGGATATATTTATAACGACAGTTTTCTTCAAAAGAATGATAGAAATGTGTCACTCAAAAATAACCCAAAGAAGCAAGGAATTACATAAATAAAAAGCTATACAGTGCATATAATTTTAAAGAAAAAAACCCAAAGTTTATGCTTGATAAAGATTAAACAAATGTTTAATGATGTGAATATCATTGGTTTTAATGGGAATATTTGCATGTGGGATAGCTCAAGCGAGAAATGTAAACAAAGATATTTTGAGAACACAAATAATGAAGAAGAATCAAGAGAGGAAGATAATTGCATTGAGTTCAAGTATGTTATTAAATGCAAAAAAAATGATGATGAAATTGGTTACTATAACAACAGATAGAACACCAGTTATGTCTGGATCCAAAGTTCCATGGTTTATCATCATCAACAATCACTGGAGGAAATGTGATAGACTTTACACATGGTAAGGGAGTAGTGATTAAAAAAACATTAACTCCATTCAGGTCAAAGACCTTTAATATTACAGGTCATATAATATGCTATAGACAGTCTTCAAAGACAGAATTTTGCAAAATAAGGTGAACTGAGTGAAATAATTGGTCTAAGAAAATACAGTGATTTTTTTTTTCCAGAGGTTGAGATAACTGTATGATCAATAATCAAAGCAGCTAGTGAACTTTTTATGCTTCACTTTGCCAATTCATTGTTGACTGAGTTCAGCCATGAGCTTTAGCTCATGGAGAAAGAAATGTTTATTACACACATGGCAGGGAGAAAGCATTTCCAAGTGCCTTGCTGTTGAAGTCATTCAAAGAGACATTTGGTGTGCAGATATAATACATGAAAAAAAAAAATGCCAGAAGACTTCAATTCTCTGGCTTTAAAGTGCTTCTGACTACATGATGAAAGCAAATTTGGAAAGGTAAGAAAAATATTCTAAAAATGGATTTCTTAAAGACAGGACTGTAAACTTGAAAACTAATTAGCTGTGTACATTAAAGAGTATTTAGAGTGACCAGTGGAATTTATGCAATCTTGCTCATGACAGTAATAGTCTATGTGCTTGACTGTAAGAGTGAATTAACTGTTAAACTTGGATGCCAGTGTACTATAAAAGGAAAGTCTCACAAAGTAAATGGGTGTCTGCTTGGAAGACTGGAGCAAGAAGGATAAAATGTGGGTGTGACATGAAAGCTGAAGACCTCAAATCTACTTATGTTCTGGGTCCGTTTAGGGGTTCAGGGCAGGTCCCCACGGAAACAGAACGTATGCTCTCCCCCCTCCCTATCCCTTCGTTCCCCCCCAGACAGGTGGGCAAAAAGGGAGATCAGGAGTTAAAAGAGAGAGACTTTGCACTGTATTGGAAGTTTAGAAAGATATATATATATATATATATATATTGTTTAAAAGGGAACAGAAAACAAGAAGGGAAGGTAGATATAGGTACAAAGATGGGGGAAAACACGATAAATGCAATATAATACAAAACCAAAGGTTGGATGGCTTCGGATTCACTGGAGGATGAGGAGTAGTGAGAAAATGGCTCCTGGCCGCATGGAAGGGTCAGCTCCAANCAGGTTATTTGCAAGAAAAACTTTTCAGTTTGTCTGTTGGGCAAATCTATATGACATGCATGAGAGGGCATGTTACCCCTCATATTTCAACAAACTTTCAACAGCAGCATCAGAAAGCATGCAGTATCAAACATCTCATTAGTCATTTAAGTTGCCAATACATCTGAACACTTATCCAACTTCTTATGCTGCTTATAACTTAAATTTTATGCTGGTTGGTAAAGAAATATTAGCAAAATGATGATGGTTAAACCAGACAATTATGAGTCAGAACAGCTGTTTGTGTTCCCAGCTTTACGGCTGATTTCTTCATTTAGGACAATTATTAAATTTATTTTGAAAACCTATGCTTAAAATTAGATACTCTTCACCTACTACTTTCTCTGCAACTCCATATTTAAATAAATAAAGAGGCCCAGATGTTCTTGGAGATCTCTTCCTCTACTAAGTAAAACAATTGGGGTTGCTCACCTGTGGAAAACAGACCCTTACTTAAAGGTTTCTTTAAAAAATATCTTTAAAATATGGGCCTTAAGTGATTTACATTTATAGTATTTTACCCTGTGTTGCCTTAGCATCCAGAATTATCTGTAAATTCATCTGTTGAGTTTGACTGCTATAAATTGTGCTAAATCTGGGGGAGAAAAAACCCTAAGAAAATTAAGATTGTGCCAATAAATATTTATTTAAGCTTGATTCCCTCCTTTTTTTTTCTGGCTGCTCCCAATAGTTCCTTCAGTTTTGCTTAGTAATGTTGAATTATCTACAAAGCATTAAAATAGTACTAAAAATGCCCTGAAACTAGGTATCCCAGCCAAAGCTTGTACATTCACATGAATGGCAAAATAATTATTCATAATTAGTGAGTCATGTTATCATATTACACTGAGCACCAAGAGGAGCAATGACTATTCATTATAATTATAATGATCAGTTTAAAAACACCATTCATGAGCATGGTGTTTTTACAGTATTTGTAAAGGTAAACTCCATGAACCTAAAACTAGGTGTTTGGAGGCAATGGGACCAGCTGAACAGGGAAAAAACAAACAAACAAACAAAGGGGATTGAAGAATAACAATTTATAGAGAAACTGTTAGAAACATATAACGGATATTTTTTTGATTCAAGAACTACCTCTTGAGGTAACTTGATTTTAAAAAAATACTTAGATTTTTTTCCAAGCATATCTTTGTCTTACTAGATCTGTGGAAAGTCTGTACTAGTAAGTTAAATAAGACTGGTCTTATTTTTTGACTGTGAGGGCAAGAAGCATGTCACAGTTTAGCTGAAATCTCTTACTCTCAAGAACAGAGAGGCTACATGCAGTCAACTACAGTGAATTGTCCCTGGTTCACATTAGCCTCTGAAAAGGGCCAGTTCTTGTTTGGCCAGGCTCTGAATCATCTTATTCATAGTTGGTCCAGGCCATATTAGGGATAGTGCTTATGATTTGTATAGATGTTCATAAATTTCCTTTAGGCAGTAGCCCTCATCTTGTTTAGTTTACCACTGAAGATATAGATGGAGAGATGCTACAGGCAGTACTGGATACAGACACATGTAGAAAATATATGACTACATTCTACAGATATACTACACCCAGATATTCAGATCAAATATGTAGGAAAAATATCTACCATCAGCAGTCCAGCTAACCTGTGGTTTTTTTCTGAGAAATAAGAATGTGTGCATAGCAGAAGCTGCTTGCATAGGCCTTACTCTTACACAGAGGTAAGAGGCTGTCAGACTCTGCATTTGGATTCACCAGACTGGAAGCTTATCAAATCCTACAATTCAGGCAGAGGCTTGCTAAACACATCCTCATGTCTTAACTACAAAATACTTTTTACTTCTGAAGTTAATAATAATGTTAATTAATAATAATTAAAAGAAATATAATAATAATAACAATGATGAAATTAATGTGCCTTGTTTCTTGAAGCAGATTGCCTGTTTGTAACATGCTGGGTTTTTTGAAACAGACGGATAACTAGCTTAAACAACCTGTGTTTGTAGAAACGTCTTTTCTTCTTTGTGCCTGTATGCAGAGAGAGACGGTATATGCATAGAGATGTATACACAAGCATATACGTGTTTATATGCATGGTTTTTTGTATATACACTTTTAACAGTACAGCATACTGCATGTACATATTTGTAGATCAACTCATTCATAAACACTTTTGTATATATATATATGCTTACATATATGTATACACATATATACACGTGTATCTGTATGTATGTGTATGTATTCTTTTTTTAAGTATTGAGTAAACCAGTCTTTTTCTTTCCTATCCTCGAATCTCCCTCCTTTCCCCCTCACTGAGTTGTGCGTAAAATTCATTGTATGCCTGCCAAAGGAGACCCGCTACTTTCTCTCAGCACAAACAATGAAGCAGCATTTTTTGGATACGACCAGAGTGGCTGAGTTTGTTTTGAAGCTGAACAGATTTGTTCCTAGTGCAATATTCTAGTAGCACAACTTAATCCATCAAAGCCCCTCTTGCAAACTCTTGGTGGTAGAAAAAATACTTGCCAACTCTAGAGATCCTGTTTGGCTACTTCACTCACATGGAACCACACTTAGCAGGAACAGAAGACTCATTGATTTCCACAGAGTAATCAACATGTTTGCTGAATATGAACTGCAAAACTGGAAGTCTAGGCCTCAGAGGCACTTGTGAAAGTGATATCAGTAGAAGCTAATGAGGTGTTTGAAATAGATTCTCTTTCAAAGACTTCTAAATCTGTCCATTTGCAATGTAATTATTGCTAACTTTAAAATTTAGGATGGATTTCTGTCCTTCTATGCTGTTTTACTAACAGACTGCTGCTATGTCCCCAGGTGATGCAAATACTGTACTTTTCTTTGTATTAAATATGCAGTAAAAGAAGTCAAAATCAAGTTCTTACTTCAATGGCTCTCTCAATTTTATTGTTTATAGCTGTCTCGCCTTTCCTGTGTCATGCATCTGAGATTTGACTCAAGGCAGTTCAGCAGACACTACTGAGGGAGGTAAGGAAGAAAAAGCATTTCTTGTCATAGAGGCTTTGAAGCATCTAGCACAATTCTGATTCTCCTACAATATACCTGGAAGCTGCTACAAACTGCTTCATGGAAATCAGTGACCTGTGTATTAGCCATTGGACTTAGCCAACTCGTTCTTCAAGATTTTATCTTTTAAAGTGTTCCTCAACTCCCAGTCTTCTGATGTGTTACCTGCATCTCATACACATTCATTAAAACTGCTATTGAAAATTTAGTGTCAAGGAAACTATTGCAAGAAAGGGCAAGAAAGCTCATATACAAGTATACACTAGGTTTTTTTTCAGACCTTACCCCATCCTCATCCTTCTCTGCTTCTGTTTATCTTCTTTTTACTTCATCACCTAACCTAGCATTTCTCATTCACAGAGGCTATACTTGCACAGTGAGTACTTATATTGTAAGTACATCCATTTGGAGATGATTCTTTTCCCTTTTGGATCTTGAGAGAAGGAAACTGCTGTGTAAGATTTACCACTTTTAATTAGCAATCTCTTGGATTGACAGTAAGAAAAGTTAAATGTAGAAAAGTTATGATGACAAAAGGAAATGGGATGATTTTAGCACTGATAATTGTACCTTCAAGAAGCCTTCACAGCATTTCATTAGGGAGATGAACTGTGATTTAGACAAGACAGAAACAGCAGCCATACTGGCTACATAGGTAGTGCTTAATACAGAATTAAAGACTAAGTCTTGTAGCCCAGGAGACAAAGAGTGGCTCACACATGCTGCTCAGGGTTGGATTCCTCTGGGCAGGCAGGGTACATTCCTCTGTCCACGCTATTCTGCTCTGGATTTCCTTTGAGTCCTGTGACTATATGACACAGTAGGAGTTTGGAGTTGTTTCCTGATCACAATGTGAATAATAACATGAACACTGTGATACTTTTACAGCATGAAATGAGATGTATACATTGCATACCTTGGGATATAGTCTGATTGTGGAAGGATTCAGAGACTTGTGAGAGAATATTAAAGAAGTTTGCAAGCTGAGACCAACCATATTGCCTACTAATCACCGACAAGTCTGCTTCATTAAATAAGATGCCATCAACAAGAAAAATAAGTACTAATGAGCAGGAATTGTACTTTCCTACCTCCTATTTTCAAATTCTCATACCTGTTCCCATACTGATCATGAGATAGTGTGGTGGCCTGTCTACAGGCATTTAGAACGGTTCCTCTTTTGTCTTCACTGTAGGCTCTAGTGTCCACCAGTTCCTCAATGTAGATTTCTGATGTTATCCAGTCCTTCAACAGTTCTTACTGCTGAGCAGTTCTACTAGGTAAACCAGATGAAACCAAAGTGATTAAGGATAATTTACAATCTAGCTTTTTTTTTTTTTAATTAGAATTGTTCTGGATAAAAGTGTTCCTGTCTTTTATACAATGTAAATTAATGTTCAATATCTAGGCAGTTTAATATTGAAATCCCTACATTCAATTGCTATCAAAAATATCAGAAGAAAGTATGAAACAATTTAAACAAAGTTTCTGTCTTATCCTTTAAAGAAACTAGAAGCTCTTCATTGTCAGCATCAACTCTGGATATACATGTATTTAAAGCCACATGCATAAGAAGATATTTTGCCCTTTGTTTTGCAGAGGAACTTTCTAGGACATAACAAAATGATTGCAGAATAATATAATTCAAAACTTTGAAAGACCATTGGATCAAATTCAAATAAAAATTGAATTTTTTAATATATGTACATTTTAAATTATATAGAACTGTAGTTTTTAAAGTTACTATTGTAGGTATTGTAAGAAGAGTTAATGCCACTGCCTACAGCAAAATGGCAAACACAGCCTGGCAGAGAAGGAACTTTTTCCTCCCATAATAACCTGTTCAGCCTGTTGGAAGCTGAGCTATTTCCTTAATAAAGCATTTGGGACTCTTTTTGACAGCCAGGTTTTCAGGGATAGATTCATACATTAAAATAAGCCTGCCTAGCTTCATGTTGGGTCACAATAACCCCATGCAATGCTACAGGCATGGGGAAGAGTGGATGGAAAGATGCCCAGCAGAAAATCACTTGAGGGTATTGGTTGATAGCCAGCTGAATATGAGCCAGTAGTGTGCCCAGGTGGCCAAGAAGGCCAATAGCATCCCGACTTGTATCAGAAATAGTGTGGCCAGCAGGACTAGGCAAGTGGTTGTCCTCCTGTATTCAGCACTGATGAAACTGCACCTTGAATACTGTTTCTGGTTTTGGCCCCTCACTACAGGAAAGACATTGAGGTGCTGAAGCATGTCCAAAGAAGGGCAACAAAGCTGGCAAAGGGCCTAGAGAACAAGTCCTATGAGGAATGCCTGAGGGAAATAAGGTTGTTTAGCCTGGAGAACAGGAGGCTCAGGGAAGACCTTATCACTATTGTAATAATTGTAATTACCTCAAAGGAGGTTGTAGCAAGATGGGGGTCACTCTGTTCTCCCAAGTAACAAGTGTTAGGACAAGAGGAAACAGACTCAAATTGCACCAAAGGGACATTTACATTGGATCATAGGAAAAATGGCTTCCCCTAAAGGCTTATAAAACACTGGAACAGGCTTCCCAGTGAAGAGGTGAAGTCACCATCTCTGGACATACTTCAAGGATGTGTAGATGTGGTGCTGAGGGACATGGTTTAGTGGTGACCTGGCAGGGCTAGGTTAACAGTTGGACTTGATGATCTTAAAGATCTCTTCCAACCAAAATGATTCTATGAGTCTATGATTTTATGATTCTATGTCTTCTGGCACAGTGCACAAGTAATAGAACAACAAGAGAAACTGAAAAAGTGCAAGTATACACAAGCAGTAGAAGTTTTAGAAGTCAGAGACTGTATCAACCTAATGGTAAGGCAGAACTTACTTCTTACTAATCAGTTTTACGCAAAGTAGTTTTAAATAGAGGCAGAGAAGAATCCCAGTACTAGATCACCAAGATTTACTTTATTTTACATACTACATGATCATTTTTCTACTTCAAAGAAACAGAGTGTTAACAGTTGAAACAACTTGGAGCGAATAGTTTCACATATAATAAAGCTGGTATCTTCTAAGTAGACTTAAATTAACTGAGGTGGATATTCTTATTTAATTTGTGAGCTTTATTTGTAATCAGTTTGGAAAATGATAATGCTGGAACTAAAGATGATAAAAGGATTTTAGAATTCTTTATAAGCTAGAATTTGAAAGGTAGGTAGAGAGGCTTCAGTGACCTATGTCTTTAGACTGTAACCTAAATTGGGAGTTAGGTAAATGCTGATATTCATCTTCCTTTTTCCTGAAAGCCAGGACATATTTAGGTATCCCTTCATTTGGATATAGAAAACAAATGTATCATTGCTTCTCAGTTGTTTTTGTTTGGGTTTTGTTTTGTTTTGTTTTGTTCCCATAAATCATAGAAGAAAAGCCTTTCTTTTTACTTGTGAGACAAATTGGGAAAAAAATTTCACCAGCTTTCTCAACCAGAGTCTTTGGTTTTTTTATGATAGCCTTTGAAATCTTCTCTTGACTGAGCCTCACTGTATATATTTCACACATGGGAGCATACACGGATCTACCATGAGAACTGGATCCTCCTTGTTTACTTCTGGCCCCATTTAATGACATTTATTTCCATCTGTTCATCAATGGTGTAATATGGGGGAAAAAAATCCCACTTGGGTTTATGAGTGAAAAAAAAGCAAAATCCAACAAGCTAAAAGAAATAGATCTGAGAGCTAAGCTGGGTGAATGCTTAGATCTTTGGCTGAGCTCAAGGATATACTTGTTCTAAGTGATGTATTTGAGGCTGAAAGGCATCTTGCTGCTGTCTTTGATTCATCTCCTTTGTTCTTACATTTGTGAGTGTGTAAGTTACCTTTGAGCTCCCCACACCATTGTGATAAAGAATATTAAAGCACTGGAAAAAAATGAAGTTAGAAGTCCATGGAACTACAATGAAAGGCATCTTTCTCCTTCTTCACAGGTGTCAGTCTTGAGACAGTAATTTTTGTGGCACATCTATTGTATCCACCTTTTTGTATGAAGATATTTGCATTACCTACTTGCTCATGAGGTTAAGTAGTATTGGCTTGTGTACTACTACTATTAACTATAACTGAGGTGTTAAAACCTTTTCAACCTTATTCTTCTGGTAACATCAGAGATCCGAGAAAAAAACACACCAAGTCTGACAAACCAAGTTACCAAACTGCTCAATTCAAGATAAAAAACCACAACACTGCTTCTCCTGAAGATGGTTCCTAAAATACATAATTCTGCTCTTGCATATGCATATATAAACAAGATATAATATTCTTGAGCTTACCAGTCACCCCACTGATAGAAACTATAGGGAAATTTTTTATTTTTCTTTCTTCTTTGGGAAAAAAAATAACTTAAGATTTTGCAAAAGAGTAGGATTTTGTTCCTTGTGACTACTCATCTTGTCCCTATACAATATAAAATTTATGTTTCATATGTTATTATGTATTAGTGGAAGCTACTAAAGCTACATGTCATGCTTGAAAAGCAAGTAGCAAGGGCCCAGCATTTCAAATCCTTACAATTTCAGTACCTGCAAATGTCAGGCTTATACATACACTTTATAGTAAAATAATAATTACTGAAACAACACATTCTCAAGGCAGACTGACAAGGAACAAAAATGTTTTTCATATTCCAAAGTACTGATTTACTTCCATTGTCAGAAAGTAACTGCTATGTTGTGCAGACTCATTTGAACTGGGAACCCAGAAACTGAAGAGGGTTTGGAGAATGTTTTCTGGTAGGGCTCATTGACTTGCAGCTTCTGAAAGAAGTGAACCAAATGCGCTGCCCATCTACATATACTGCATATTTTTAGGTTTAAAACTGGAGAGACCAAGCCAATGAATAAAGTTATCATTATGGAAAGGTGCAAAACCATGTTTCTCTAGTATGAATATTTCAGTTGTTTGCAATGACCATGTGCAAACCCACAGAGTAATGTTTGTCTCAAAGGATTTGTTATAAGTGACATTTTTTTTCTGTTAGTACCCACTGAAATAAAACATCTGCCATGAAATATGATAAGAACTGAAGAGCGCAAATCAGGTTTTAGAAAGAACATGTATCATAAGGGATTTGCGCCTGAAAAATGTAAGCCTGAAAATTGCTGTTCTGTGTAATTTGTAGAAAAATGCTGAAGTGGAAGCACTAACATGGTCTCTCACCATGTCTACTAATATATTGTTCTGTACAACAATTTTGCTTTCTGATATATTTTCAGTAAAACAGAAAGCTTATATGGGTGCCCTTTGAGTGTGGCATATCATACAGTTCTGAAAAAATGCTTGCTTGGGAGCAAAAGATATGCAGAAATCAAAATGATAAGAATTGTAGGAAATTCTTTGTGTCTGTGTATTTTCTATTTATAAGTTGCCTACCAAAAGCAAATTGCACCTAGAGAGTATTTTGATATCAGTTCTCATTGTCTAGGTAAAGTCATATTCATTTTTAAACTATAGTAGCATTATCAAAATCAAATAAAACAAATAATTGTTTGTGACACATTTAAAAATAGGTATGGCCTTCCATCTGAAGCTATCACATAAGTTTAAAAATATATATTAATCTGTTTGTAAATATCTTGAGTCTTAGGGTCTGTTGGGATGTGTAAACTGAATTAATTTTGAATGTCTTTATCTAATATCAGTCAATTACTGAAAATAGCAGGTACACATTTTCACCTCTCACAGAAAATCATGGCCACATAGACTTTTTAAATTAGTATTCATATTTCTAAGTCTCAGGCCATGTTTTTCATCTTTTAACTCTAGAAATGTGCAGTAAATGGGAATAGTTGCTTATAATCTTGATGCTTAGTTCATATATCTGTCTTGTAGGTAGTACTGCTTCTCCTAACATTAAAGGCATAGATTTCAAATGTTATGTAGAAGGCATTTCTGTATGCACTTCAAGGAGCTGCTTTTCAGCATTCAAGGCTAACAGGGACACAGATATTATGGAGGAGATGCAGTCTGGACATTAAGAGGTGGAGCAGCTATTATTAGTAATGAGCTTTTTTTCTACCATTAAAATATGTAATATGCTGCAACTTTTGCAATACCAAGTATTTAAACTGAATAATTACATTCCAGAATTTTAGCAATAAGGACTTAAAATTAAAAGTTTCCCTATGTTCAGAAAAGATAACTTTAAGGTGTTATTTTTTAAGGGTCTGTTGTAAAGAAACTGCATTATGTTGAACTGATCAATCTAATCCTAGCAGTGTTGGTAGCCTGAGTGCTAATTGTACGCAAGTGTTGAACCCTAGCCAGTTCTGGTTGCAGTCTCATTAGCATATTCATGAGTTACGGCTTCATGCAGGTGCCAGAAAGCTGCGAAATGTTTTGTGACTATTCACTGCCATGGTAGTAGAAATACTATATTACTCTTAAAAAGCTATTATATGCTATAAAATAAACCATTTAATATTGTAAAGTAGATTCAAAAACTCTTGAGCAGTCGCTCCACAAAAAAATAAAATGAGTTATTTTTCCTTTTTTTTCTTTATCCTGCCTTTCCGTCTCTCTCTCTCTCTCTCTCTCCCATCCCCCTTCCCCATCCCTCCTCTTTGCCCTACAGAGTGGAAAATTCAGATCAGGCAGATTAAAAAGAATGTTTCTTGCTTCATCCCTTTTTGAAAATCAACTCTGCTTTTCTTAATAGAGGCCAAGGAAGATAGTGTGATAATTACGAGATTAGACATCTACAGACACTGCTGCATGAGTGATAAACCAGAATAATGGAACTAAGCTTTTTCTAAATGAATCGGAGCAATCCAGACCCTTACTAATTCAAATAAATTCAAAATAAAAGCACACTTTCAACATACTTCTGCCAATAGTGGCAGCACGATAAAAGGATTGTCTGGATCAGTGTATCTCTTCACTGCAGGTCACTTCTGACCCTTTCATCAGTAAAAGTTTCTCTTTCTGTAATGCAAAGACAATTGATTCAATTGAAATTATATTTTGAAACCTTGATAGAGCAAAATATTTTAAAGGATTTTCCAGCTTTGCAAAATACAGATAACAAGGCTCCAGTTTATCATTAGAGCCTATTCAGCAGTCTGCTTTTGCAAATAAAATCACATCTCTGGTAAGAATAAAAAATTCTTAATTTCGTTAATTTTACCATTGATCTTGCAGAGAATATTTAATCATTTCTATGTTGTATATTAGATTAGAATGCATATTTTATGTCACCTTAATGCATCCTGTTAAATCATCCTTTCTCTAGACACAGAGTAGCAGGACTTGAATGATCTACACTTTAATAAAACTTAATACATAGGGATCCACAATCAAAGCACGCACCAGGAAATTTTTTTTAGACAAAGGAGCTACCCTAATTACACCACTACATTTAAGAAACATGCACTATTCACCCATATTTTAGAATATATATTCATTATTATCCTCTCATGGAGAGACAGATTTCAAATTGTGAAATGCTCAGTGCTTTTTGCAGCATCCTACATATCTTTTACAGAGGTGTACATTTCATATTTTAATAGGAGGAAAATTTATGTGAAAACTATAAAACTCCACCTACATGAAAACTATTAAAAAATAAGGCAACTTCAAGTTAACTGCAGAAGCATCTGTATTTTGATGGTACACCCTGCAGTTGTACTTATGTCTTGCATAAAGTGTTTGAGATTTTTATTCAATGTGTGATGTGAATTCAACATTGACTACCCTAGATGTTTCCTAGATATTTCTAGTATTTCAGCTATAAAAAAGCCTTGGAGGCAGGGAGCTACACTCATTCCCATCACAAAGCTGGAAGTTGCCAGTTCTGAAAAAATGTATCTCCACTGTGTGACAAGGAGGGAGCCCTGGGCACAAAGAGCCCCAAGGAGCTGGCTGTGAGCTGCCTAAACAATTCACCCAGCACAATCCACTCCTTGAAGAGATTGTCCTGAGAAAGAAGGGCATTAGGAAGCAAATGTAGACTGCCATTTATGGTCCCTGGTGTGTGCATCACAGCCCCTTTACCCCTCAGACTCTTGAGCTAGTAGAGTTGTGTCCAGAAAATTCTCCCTGCAGGTGAGTTGTAGAAGTTTGAATTCCTCAGAGTGGTGACAGAAATATACAGGTTTATTTGGTTTGGGTTTTCTCTTATTGAATTCCTAACTCTAAGCATCAGGTTACTTTATTAAAAGGAAGGATTGCTTTTATTTTAGGAGAAGGTGGAGGTCACATCAGATGCTGAGTCCTTTTGGACAAGTTTGGGTTTCTCATTCTGGCCAAGAAGGAAGATCCCTTGCAGTGTTATCAAGGCACAAACTGATGCTGCTGGGGAAAATTTGAAACTAAAGTATAAGGTCTAAAGAATGGCTATTGACTCTCTTCTCAGCCTACAGCGAGCTAAATTCACAAATTCAATTTTATATTTAGGAGCAGTAGTTGACTTTAACTCAGCAGTAGCTGAGGGATGTGGTTATGACTGGCTATAGGCAGCTATGGGCTTTCCTAGCCTGTGCATTGGTCTGAGGCACCCTGAAGCCAGGTAGGTTCATCATCAGTGTTATCAACCTGACTGAGCTATTGCATATTTCTGCAGGAGCCCTCTGAAAAGTAAGGCATTCTGGCACACAGTGTCATAATAACACAGATACACTGCTTCTGGAAGAAACCTGGACTACAGTGTAATTAAAAGTATGGGCAGGGTATGTTTATATTTGCTAATGCCAAATCGTGTAAATACATTCATGCTTCATTACTGGGTACGGCCACCAGCCCCAACAAAAAACCTGCACATTTGAACTGTGTGCAAGAAGCAGACAGACCATTAATGCCTTAAGCAGACATGATGTCCTAATTTCCATCTCTTGAACTTCCCCCATTTATATTTGTAGAGGTTGAACCTTAATTCAGAAAAACTAATTTTCGTTTGTGTATTCCAGTTAAGACCAGTGTTGGAAAAAAACTATTGTCCTCATGCTGCAGAGATGCTTTGAAACAATGAAACTTTGTTCTCAGTTTCACTAGCACAAATTGATTTAGTGGGTGTTGTCTCAACAAATTGGAACATGAGCTTGAGTATACTGGGCCCTGAGAAAAAATAACAGCAAGTTTTGCTCTCCAAGGAGAATGCCTGGTTAAAGTAAAATATCCCCACTATATCCTAGGGAGTAGTATCACCGTGGTTGCTCCCTTTATAGCTAATGGAAAGGAACTGGAACCTCTAGAGAGTCATTAATCTCATCATAAGATAGAACAGATGAATATCCCTGGAGGAGCCTATTTTTCTCCTTTAACTATAAAGGGAATCTAAAATGCCAAGCTCAGATTTTAGATGTCTAACTTTCAGATGCTAAATTACAACCGATTAAGTCAATCACACATTGTCACTTAGTAGAATGTATTAATTCCCTCCATAGCTAGTCAACTCAGTCAGCATCCACAAAGAAAAGGCTGGAAAAAGAAAATCACTCCTCAATCTTCCCTGAACCTCCTCACACATTTGCAGTAATTGTCATCACAGGATCAAGCAGACAATAACGTATATTCGCAGGAACTCCTGACTCCAACTCCTGCTTCTTTTTAACAGATTTTCGTTTATTTCCTGTCCTCAGATGCCAGCTGATTTATGCGGAAAAAAAGTGTCAGAAAGGTTATTATCTGTTACTGCATCTCGTGGCTACCAACTGGACAGCATTACACATGTAAAAGGTATTTTGCACATAATTTTTGCGCATAATTTGCACATAAATATGCACCAGGTATAGTTTTCTGTTGTATACGAACACCAGTATTATCAGTAGATACACAGTTCTTGTGGCAGCTGGCTATTTGAGTTGTGGTGCATCCGTTTTCTACCTGATAGGTACAGGTAGAAATCTGTTGCTGTGTCACTCACAGCAACTCACCACAGTTTTGCTGTTATGTTCATAAGATTTCCATTTTCATAAATTGCTTACAATCAAATGTTCTATGAGTTTTCATTCAGATATATTCCTTAAAGCTAAAAAACCCCCACCAATTATTGTGTTGATACAAGTTTTTTCAAATGCAATCTTAGCTGTAGAAATGTGGTGACCACTTAGATGCTACCTTTTACTAGTATTTGTATAATATATACAAGAGAATATACATTTCTATTTATAGAAAACTTCACTTTTTATGGCTATGTATTATTTTTCTTCATATCTTTATTATGAAACAAACAAGTTCTGTTCTTCCTTATTGTGAGTATTACTCTTTACATGATCACCCAGGCTGCCACAGAGCCTTACTGAAAGGTCAGCTCTGAATCCTAAAACTCTACAGAAGCCAGACAGAAAATAACTGCACATGAAAGTATATTAAGATCTATATTTTGAAGAACAGTATTTTCCTTGTAACTGCTGAAAATTAAACTACCAAAGCATAGCTTTTCTCCTAAAATCTAAAACTTCTGAAGTCTTAAAATTGCTGAAAAATATTCTCCATTGCTAAACACAAAACGACATTTTTATGGTTTTTTGTTTGTATGTACACACATACACACAGAGTATCTGTCTGTCTATCTAACTACTTACCTGCCTATACATGTATGTATATGTATAGTAGCCTCTTTAGTTCCAAAACTGCTATTATAGGTCATTTAATGGGAAAATGGCAAGGAGAAACTCTAATTTACTTATCTGAGTTTGTCATCACCAGTAAGGATTGTTTGTCACAATTGTATGGTAAGATATAAAAGTCCATTATAGGCTAGAGAAATAAAAGAAAGTCCGCTTTCTGAAAACCATGAAAAATTGCACAGTATTGCAGCATCTGGCTGCATAAGGTAAAACTGCACCTGGGTAATAGCTGCTAACGTGACTGAAACATATGCAGAAAGATACAAAGACCCCTCACCTCAACAGCACTACAAGGCTAGCAGAATTAACAGCTTCTGAAAAATGTCATCAATGTATTATGTACAAAATAGATCTGTACTCCAGTGTCACCCGTGCATGACTTTTTGTTCCTCTGCTATATTTACTTAGCATAGGCAAGGAAAGTTAATTTCCTTTTATCTGGTGCTTCTCTAAAAAGCAACAACTTTTAAAGTAATATCTTAGGGAACTTCTGAAAAAATGCAAAACTAGATCAGAGAGTTCTCAAGTGTATGAGTAAAAACCTCCTGCAACAACACAATCTGGAAAAGCTGTGTGTACCTTGAGAAAAAGATACTGTCGGAAAGTACTTAGCTATTTTGCATGATTTTTGGCTGGCAGACTTAATAATAAATAAAGCAGGAGGCATTTGATGGGGGGAATAATAATATAACCTTAGCAATTTATCTGGAACATCTTAAGAAAATGCCACTAAACTCCTCAGCTGGAAGCTACTGTCCTGACAGCTGTGACCCCAAAATCAATCATGTGACTAATTCAAATCCATTTCAGTGCAAAGTCACAATTTTAGCTTAAATCACTGCTGAATATAATATCAGATTACTAGTTTTTGGTTTATATATTAGATTATAATCCAATCTTTATGAGTTTATGAATTTCTAATGCTCTTTGTTGATTTTGTCTAATTGAGGTACTACAGACAAGACTTCATCTTATCTGAAGAAGTTTTCTATAAATTTAGCAAGTTCCCACTGCAGTCAGCAGGGAGAAACAGGTCCACACTGGATTTGGCATGATTCATGTCCATTAAAGTGTTTACTATTTGTGACTATTTTAAAAAGTAAAAATTTCATGCTTCAAAATGTTGGTGATACTTTAAATTTTCTCTAATTAAGGAAAACTAATAAAATGTTGTCTTAAGTACTGCAGAGCTTTTCTTCAGCCATCCACTATGTATTGTATAGGAATAAAGCCTAAAACACTGTGAAACGAAAATGTTATTTGTGATATGATTTCCTGATGCTATACTAAAGTTTCTGGTCTAACAGAATCACTTCATTAGAGATAGAATGCATGAAACAAAGGGTGAAGTTCTTTGTTGAAGTGAAATAAGTCATGTTAGATATTTGTAAAGTTGTTCTGGCTTTAAAGATTTATATGCATCTCATGATGTCTGTCCATTTTGTAAATTAGCAAGACTGACTAAGCAGACCAATGTTGTGTCACGTATGTTGCTGGTTTTATATTTTTATCAGAATTATATCCTCTAGTCAGTATTGCTTCATTCAAACTGATGGTACCCCCAGTATGGAGCTCTGCAGAAGCAGCAGAAGCTGACCTGCAGGGCTGTACGACATTTGTGATGAAGATTAAATCAAAATTTATTTGAAACACTGTCACAGATGCAAAGAGAAAAAAAAGGAGTTATGTAATGTATAATTTCTACCTCTTGGAGCAGAGAATATTATGAAACCTATCCAAGGTAGGTATTTCCGTGGGTGTATGTGTATGACTGTGCAGTCTGTCTGTCTGACAGCCTAATTGTGTTTTGTTAGAATACTTTCAATAACTAAGTCAATATTACTGAGGGAAATAAACACATAAAACAACAACAAAAACAACTTAACAGAGCTCCTTCATTCCTCTGTTGACTAGGTCAACATGCTTTGAATGTGTTAAGTGATCATAGGTTGCCACATTAAAACAATAGTTCTCTGGAATAACTTAAAACAACTGTGAACCATGATACATCTACTTCATGAAAAGATAACAGTTGGTGCTTTTTGACCTCAAGAGCTGCCTACAAATCTGTCAACACCTCCTAAGTTACCTGCAAAAATGGGTTTTGAGTAGCTTTGTTCTGTTGTGAAACAGAACAGGTACCTATACAAGCTGTTTAGCTGGCCCTGCTTTTGAAACTGCTGAAGTGACACAAGAAAAGGCAGGTGATGTACAAGCTGCACAATGAAAAATTTAGTAGCTTGTAATGGTGAAAGAAGGAAAGAGGCAGTTGAAAGAGAAGGAAGAAGGCAGATAACCTTAGCTTTCAAACAGACATTTTGCACTTTAAAATTACCCTCTCTACCTCCAGACTTAACAGAAAAAGCTTTTACTGTTTTCAGAATGCTGGGTTTGATCTTAAAAATCATGGAAATAAATTTAATATAGAAATAATTCTATAACACGACAATAAACATACGCATAAAAACTCCCATCATTATGGTCCAAGATGCATTTACAGTGTCCATTAGTATTACCATCTCAGAAAATCAGGCCATTTCCTTGAACACCTAAAGGAAGTTTGATGGTGCCTACTCTTAGACACCTAGGTTTTAAAAAATATATTCATTTTGCTTATGATGAGAAGAGACATGATGCATTCTGGAAGGCGGTAAAGTGAAAAAAAAATTCATTCTGCAGATAAACAATTTTTAAAGTTACAAACAGTTTATAAAAAAGCAAATGGAATAAATCTGCATTAATATATATGCAGTACATATTTAACTTGTGCAGCCATCACAGTCAAGCATGAATCCCATATTCCTGTGTGGGAAGTCCAAACAGAAATGCAGGTGAATGCATGGCATACTTCACTCATTTGTATGGGATGCTTGGACGTCAGGAAACCTGGGTGATATCTGGGAGTCTCACAACTGCTGCTCCAAGGTACTAACAGCAAAGCGAAAGTAAAGCTCCCTGGTAGGTCTTTTGCTGTCAATGGCAACGTACTGTAAGTTATACAAATACTCAAGAAAAACTGAGTAGAACTGAGAAACTTTGATATAAAACTTCACTAGAACCTACTCAGTTAATATCAAGAAAATAGTCTTGACTAATTAGAGATCTCTCAACAATTATCCAATATGTTCTCCTAGGATTTTATATATAAATGTGCAGAAGTGTGTAAAAACTTTTGTATATTTATATTTAAAAATGAATATAATTAAATGTACCCTGTAGACCAGAAAAAAAAAAAGTCACACATGCAATTCAGAAATAGGAAAGCATTTCATGGCTAAAATGGACTTTACAACATGTCAAAACAACAAAAAAGAGTATCTCCACATCACACAAAAGAAAAACAGTTAAGAAATAAGAAGCAAAATGAATGGTGAGATTGAGAAATAGAAACAGAGAAAAGATGAATGAGTTAAGAGGAAGATGTGAGATACCACTTCCACTATACCAGGAAAACATCACTTGTGGTAATGCAGATTATGCTAACTTCATACATTAGCAAGTAACATTTGATATGAATTTAGGAAGGAACCAAAAGAAACTCTCCAACTATAGAAAGATGCACACAAATAACATTTAGCCATACACAGCTGCAGTCAGAGCTACTAGACACAAATGTGAACCGAACCTGCCTGATAACAAAATTAGTATTAGAAATTAATAAATCCAGGTACATAGGTACAAATAAGTGATCCACAAAGTTCTAATTTCAGTAGTTATCTAGTCTAAAAAGTGCTTGCTTTTCACAGTGTGCCCTATTTATTTAGACTCGTAAATCAATAGATGTCAATACTGCACCTAGGTTGTTGACTTCTAAATTGGCCCATAGGAATTGTCTTATTTGTTATCTGTGAAACAAAAATTGAAATCAGAAAAAAGCATGTGTCATTTTCATCAAAACACATAAATGATGATGCCTAGCAAGTAGCAGACTTCATTGCTATTTCCACTTCTCTCCATCGTTACTTAATCCAGTGACTAATACATCATGGGAAAAGACAAGACTGCAAACTCTGGGAGTAGTGATTAGAAACCTGTTTGGTTTTTTTTTTTTCCACCAACTTACATGCTCCAGAGTTATGTTTTTTCTTGATTAACCTTCATGTGACTCTTATCAGTTTTTCAGTCTCTTTTGAAATGATTCATGTATTGAACAACGGACAACTTTTCTGTTCAGACTCTAAGATAAGGTCTTGAATTCCAGTAACCTGAAATCAGCAATGAGTACAAGTTTCCTATTTCTGAGGTAAAATCTCTAAACAAACAAACAAACAAATAAATATAGGTATAGTATGTAACTTCAATGCTCAGTTAACTTGCTAAGCAGATGAAAGGCTCCCATGAATGGGCAGAGGTATTAAATGTGCTGGTGTAAGAGCACATGTGGTTTCAGAGACAGGGCTTCAGGATTATGTTAGCAGTTCAGAGGCTAACTTCATCCTTTCCAACCACCTCTAAAGTCTAGACAACCAACTTCTAGGTAGAAAGATGCTTTGCTAGTTAGACTGCATTACCTCCACACCAGAAAATCTCAAATGCATGGCAAAGTTTAGATATGCTTCCTATATTGCAGAGAATATTGCCAACTAGTGTCTCATATTTCTGCATACAGCTATTCTGTGCAGGTAAATCAGCTATTCAAATAAGCATTTTGTATATTCACATTTTTTAAAAAAACACAAGTTTTATATCCTCAGATCAATGCACATTACATTTAATTATGTGGAAATTCAACTGCCCATACCAGCAGTAAAATTCGAAAATATCTTTGTACACTGAATGTTGAAGTAAGTTCTCAGGTAACCATAACAAGTTACGTAACCACATCGTTGTGTAACCACAGTGTTCATAAAGGTGAAAATATTTCAGAAATATCTTTGGAAACTAGTGATAAACATTAATAGAGATTCTACTAATAAGAAATCAAACATGAGAGGAAAACCTGTTATAAAAGCAGGGTACTTTTTTGACAGTTTTCAAGTGTTTTACATTTTGAAAACATTGCTAACTTAAAATACAGTAAATTCTGCCTGAAATTTGTTTCATGTATATTTTTGCTAACTTATTTCCTGTTATAAATGCAAAAACAAAAATTATTTTAAGATATTTTTGCTTCTAGACCACTGCAAGTTAATAACGTCTCTTTGTAGAATTATGTCATGTACATATCAGCCAGCTACCATATAATCCATTTTATTCCAATAACATATGCCAAGCTACTGTCTGTAGTTTCACTGTTCCTTTCAGATAACGCTCACTGTCAACTACTTTAACTGGAGATCCATAAGATATTTAAAAAAAATTATTTTACACCTCATCTTTCCTCAGTGTTAACACTTCCTAGTTCATGGTGAAGTGTAATCATATACTAAATTGTGGTCCATATTGTTATTTTTCCCACGTGGTTATTCTACATCTATAAATTAGTTTCTATGTCCTTCTATATTTCAGAAATGACAATGCTTTCATACTTGTTCTTCCTCCCTTTAAGAGCAGTTTGCAATTTCCATTAAGTAGCAACTTACATGTAACACATCATCTTATGCAATAAAAGTTTATTGCTATGTATAATATAGATACTTGCAGTAAGGAAGTTAATGTTGTAGTACAAAACTAATAGAATATAGGTACTGTAAATTCTAGTTTATCTTTTGAAAATTTCAAAAATAGATTCAAAAATTCTCTAACTTCTATGTAGGTGGTGCTGTTTCTTTGTTTGCTTTGTTTCATTTTTTTCCTGGTAAGTATCACAACAAAAAAAAATTTATACATTGATTTATCCATATTTATACATGGGCTAAGATTTTACAAAAAAAGTGCATACTTGTATATGGCAATCATTTTAGAATACATATGCTAATGACATTCAAATTAATAAAAAGAGTACTTGCCTAGGACACTTATCACAATATAAATATAAAAATAAAAACAACAGAATAATTCAGTCATTAGTAAGCACCATAGAATTAAAATTATGTAATGTTATTAATTATGTGTCAATAACAAACATGTTTAAAATTCAGTTATGTGATGAAAAATATGCATGCATTTAGCATCACTTTGATGATGGTATAAATTTTGATGGTGTAAATTGTAGATAAAATACACGGAAAACAGACAAAAAGCATACTCTTCATACTGCCCAAGTGATTCAAAAGGTAATTTATTGGCCAACAATATTAATTAGTCTGAGCATCTACTTCTGTAGTATGTAGTATACTTTGCACATAAAAACACATTTACAGTCTTGCTAGTCACTATTTTTTTTCTCTGATGTAGTAACATTCTATCTCTATCATTTAAGGATCTCATTCACTTTTCACTGAAGTGATGAGAGTCTTCAGACTGAGTGCAATGCATTCTGTAATAGTTCAATAAGTATAAAGACATGTTTGGTTTGGGAATCAGTTATAGTTCTGTATATAATGTACATATAACCTGTACATATGTATAGTAGACCTGATAATATACCTACTGTAAACATTGGAAAGACTTCTATTAACGTCTATGGCTTTTGATAGCATTTTAAGTATATGATATCAGAAAACATACTAAATTCAGATGTTCCAAACTCTGATATTCCTCATACCTGAAAAGTTCTTTGCATATAATCCCATGCACTGCATAGCGGAACAGGCTCATATCACACTTTTATCTCATTACATACATGCGATAAATATTATGCATGGTTTTGAGAAGACTGATAGTGAAACTTATTATTTGTTACTTCAACAATAGAGAGAGGTACACTCCTCATTATCAACAGCAAAAGCCCACTCTCACACATCTAGCACATCTGTCTAATTACACAGGGTAAATAACGTGACAGTAATCTGTCAGTAAATATTAGAAGGCATTTGTACTTGAAGTCATTACAATGTACATTTTCCTACTATATAATACTATATAATATATTGAAGAGAAGAGATTATATATAGCAAAACCAGATGAAGAAACAAAATTTGAGCTATCTATTAGCACTCTCTTCATTCTTGGAAGTGCCAAGTGGAACTGTTAACCCATACATTTCAAAGTGAAGTATAAATTCTTTTGTTTCCTGACATGAAAGAAAGTATTTTAGTAAAGACTACACAAATGTATTTAACCAATCAGCATGTACATTATGTCAAGACTTAGGATGCTTCTTAAGCATCCTTTCTGATTTTAATGAAATTGGTGTATTGTGTTGGTGTTTGGAAAAGAAAAAGCAAAAAAAACCCCAACAAACGCCCACCTTTGACATCACAATACAACCTCATTCCCTGAGAAATCAGAGTGAAAATACTATTTAAACACATGGTCTTTATGTTGAAATAGGGCATCAGACAACTCCCTGTCACCAGATGTGGTCTGCAGTCATTTGAAGCTGGCAAAGATGCTCCTTAGTCCTGGCTCTGCAGTAGGTTGCTGTGAAAGCCAATTAACGGTGAAATAATTTCTGTGGTGATAAATTGCAATGAGATGACTTGGTCATGTATTTCTTTTCTCCTACACGCTACTGAGTCAAACTCTTTTCAGATTTGTTAAGATCTACTTTCTCTTCCATGTTTAAGTACAAGAGTTATGGTTCTGCATGGAAACAGAAGGACAGGTGTCCTCAGCAGACCACTTCGGTCTCCTCAAATTCATAATAATATGAAAGCCTTGGGCACTTCATGGCTTCTCTCAACACCTTGTTCTCATTTTAGCTACAAATAAAAAAGCATGCATGTACATCTATATAAATATGTTTCACTGAGCTTCTGATGTATTTAGGTTTTAACACTGCTGCTAATCCATTTATGCTGAAAACAAAAAAATGACTTTTTTTTACAAATACAATGTACATATTTTTAGATAAATCCTCATTTTTCCTCCTTTTTTTTCCCCAGCTGTGAAATTTAATCACATAGTCCTAAAACCTTTGGTGTGACGGGGTTGTACTAGGGATGATATTTGTTTCCTATAAATAATGCAGTCACCTAAAATCAAGTATTTAAAATTCTTTCATAAGGTACTAGATTGTTTATACATATTTACCTTTATTTTCACCATCAAACAACATTTCTGCATGTCTGAACTGAATCTTTAAGTTATTATTTTTGCTAGGTAACTCCCTATCCCACATACTAACCAAAATGTATGGTATTTGCCTTCTTTAATCGTGACCCCAAATCTCATACCTTTATAATATAAGTACTGTTGTTTTCTTGGGAAGAAGAGATACAAGAGAAGGACATGTTCTAGAGGACGCCTCATCTTTCTGCAAGCAGCTGAAAACCCATATGTTCCCCACGTTAAGAATTCAGGTAAAGAAGGGGATAAAATAGCTTTTGACTTATATCTGTTGAGTTAGGTCTTTCAGGGCAGGATTCAGCTTTTAAATCACACAAATTTAGGTGTTACCTTGTAGATACTACAGATTAACTAGTTGTCCCAATATTCTCCAGCCAACACATATCTAAGTGTGCTTCAGCTACCCACCAGCAGGTGTGCTACAACACTGGAAGTGCTCTATCATACTGGAGGTACCTGCAGAACTGACAGAGAGGTCACAGGACTTGCTGGAGACCCAGTAGACTGTCACAGGGGCTTTCAGACCTATTTGGCTGTGGAAAACTGAATGCTTCTGCCTCTTAATCCAGAAAAAGAGGCTGTTTTTTTCCATATCATGAAGGTAGTAATGCTTTGGCTAGAAGACATTTTTCTTTCTCTTGGCCTAACATGTTACACAATATAAAACAAAGCATGTCTATCTTAATATTGCTAAGCTGAATAGGGTTTGAAAATAAAATAAACTAGCATGAACAAAGAAAAAAAAAAAAGGAAAAACCTAAAATAATACAAGGAAAGTGGAATAATAAAGGAAATAAAGCCTTATATGAAACTTGCATAATTACTTTAAATTAATTGGTCAAGACTTTCACTGAAGAGAATTATTTTTGCATAGGTCCCCAGTCAATGAGGATCAATTGCTGGTCCCTTATTCACATATTTGAATTGTCAAGATTTTTTAAAATTGAAAGTAAGTCCCTTCATTTCTGAACCCTTTGTAATGGTTAATTTTATCAGTGTTTTTCTCAAAATTTGACTTGTCTGTGGAACACTGAAATCATTCCCTTGAGGGCACTATTTTAGCTTATTTATTCAATTTTATCATATCTCCCCAGAGTTACATGTGTCTACTCACCAAATTTAAATTCTGTTTGTGTAACAACTCCATTGTATTAGTAAAAATACTCTACAAATAGTAACAAATATTTTATCTGAAATTATCATTTCACTCCTCACTGGGCCTAGCTTGACTTTACTGCATATCTATTTCTCTACCTGAGTGAATGGAATATCTCAGTTTTGTGAAAAACAAACAAAAACCAAAAACAAAACCACGACATTTCACAGCCCCTTCCTTCTAACAGTCACATCTGATCATCTCACACTGAATCAAAGTTTTATATCAATATTTATATGTTAGAAATCAGGCTCATGGATAAGTGTTGCAAATACAATAAAAGTTGGAAATAATAGAGTGTTGTCATTGTCCAACACCAGCTGCTAAAAGCTAGTAATTTCATTTTGATGGTATATCTAAAATATGGGTTAAAAAATTTGTGGAAGCATATGAAACGAAGTTCTATAAAAAGTCAGCTAAGCATACAAGGACTCATAAAATTATAAAATCACTCTGAAAGTGAGTATGGTACAAAAAAAAGAGTAAAAAGAGATTATAAGGGAAACTGATGTTTTCCAACAGGGGAAAAAACAGTCCTTAGTCAATCCATTTCTATTTCCAGAATGTGGCATAATGCTGAATGGAAAAAATGCACAAGCTTCAGCTAGCTGGAAAAAAATCATGTTATCAACAGCTACTAATATTTATTCAATATATTTCAGGTTTCTCCTGTGAACAGAGTTAATTACATTTACAAATAGTATAGGCAGTAAAAGAACAAATGATGGTACCTGAAAAGATTTTAAGCTTCAGATGACACATCTACTGTGACTCTGCAAGTCAACTGTGTCAAATTAAACCTATTTATGCTGAAGTATTAGCAGATAGTAGTTGAAGAGTATTAAAAAAAAAAGTTTCAACTTAGACAAATGCAAAAAAATAAGCTGTAAGTCATCTGAGTAACTCAGATCTGTTGTTCATGGTGTAACTGTACAGGCAACAGCAATGTTAAGGCAAATGTTGCTAAGTAAGTATTCATAAGTAGTATATTAAAAACAAAATGGAATTAAATTACAAATAGGCTTGATGATCTATCGACTAAGAAACAGTTGGTATGATGGTACTTAAGCTTAACAACAAAACATCCTCATTACAGAGAATATATCCCTAAACTTTTTCACCCCTGTATTTCAATTTGAAACTCTGTGGCCAATAATGAGAACACAACATGTTAACTATTTGCTACATACCAGCAAAGTAGCAAAAAACTTATGGAGTGAAAAAAGAAAACCAAAATTTTCTCACAATACTTCTCTCATCAAATGATCTGAAAATAGATATGGTTGTTGAAGTATGTGCCTCTGAATTTTCTTATTACTAGAAAAACTAAAAAAACCAAAACCCTCAACCTTTGTTTTTGACCCAGAAAAAAGAAATAGTTCAGTCCTTGGTAAAAATAACTTGTTCTTCTTGTGTGGTAGAAAAATAGTATATGAATCATTGTTTAAGTGTTCTCTCAGCAGAAAAAGTTTTTAACCAAAGAAACAACATTGTTTAATTACTCGCTAAAAAATTCAAATGTAAATATAAACCAAAATAGTAAAAAATATTTTTATGTGTTACAGTTTTCAGATAGAGATTGTATTACTCTGAAAAAAAATCCTGCAGAGATTTTCCTGGAAATTATTATAGTTATAGAAATACCATCCATAGTCACACCTTACTCATGTAAGGTTTCCACAGTTTTACTGTAGAGCTTTTAAAAGAGGTATATTTAGTAACAAAGTCAGCTTTTGCTCACTTCTACTGACAATCACAACCATAGGTATCTATTTATTTTTTTAAAGTAGTAATTACATAATTATTTTGGCTTATATTATTATTTGGTTAATCCTAATTCAACTAGCTACCTGTGAAAAAATGCCACATGCCAACACAGATGAACATAGGTATCTTATAAAAAATAATCATAAGCCAGCTAAATAATAAATATTAGTAGAATACTTGCATATATTCATTTTGCTAAGTTTTCAGTGGTACAGTTACCACTGTAGGAAGAAGAAGACATGAAGAAAGTACCAGAAGGACAGGACTACTTTTTGTCTACTTTCATAACTTATCTTCTTATTAAAATACTAAGAAAACTCACTTCCTTTTCTTGACAGGTTTTGTTACCTAACAAAAAAATGATGATTGCCTGTATCAATCAAGAGGTCATGGCTGTGGGTTTTGGGGCTTTTTTTTTTTCTGCTTATTTCCTCAGTGATAATGGCAGACAATAAAGCTATTGCCTTTAAACTAAGCCCTCATAGATAGAAGTTTTTGGTTGTACTGAGGGATTAAAAGCTGTGCTCTGCCTGCATGACATTTATTACAAGATCAAGGTATTAACTTGTAGATAAGTGTGGGAGAATGCACATGAGCATGCTGAGTCCCTGTGCTAAAAACTCCTGAAATGCTTTTTCACTGTGGATGTGAAACATATTTTAATTTTTATTAAGATAATAAAAAGGATTAGTCACATTACAGATTAATTGCCAGCACTATTTATAATCCATATTATAAAATTAAGCTCTTCGGTTAGCTGAATTCAGAAATCCATCTGAAAATGTAATCTTCCCTTATGTTTGCAGGTCTGTAAAATAGAAATTAATGCTTTTCTGTGTTAGAAATTTTGCTTAGCAGTGAGACATATGCCATGCTTTAGCCTGGAGAAAAGATTTCTGGGACAAGTATTTTGAATTAAAATGAAAAATCTAGCTGTCTACTTGAGATAATAAAATTATCGTTATTTTGCGGACATTTTGTCAAGGAATGTTAAATGTTAAATATCTGTATAGAGGAACTTGTCTGAGTGCTAGCAATATCACCTTTTTTAAAAGTATCTCACTGTTTCAAATGTGCAAACTATGAAATAAAATACGTGTCCAATAAAGGTGAAATCCTGGAGTCCTGCATTTGCCCTAACTAGACCTGTACCTTGAGAGAACCAAGTATTTGGAACTATCACTGTGGATGTTTCTCCTGATACACCCCTTTTGTATCCATGGGCTAATGTCTCTTTCAGATGCTGATGTGGCATATTAGAATATACCAGCCCATTGCATTAAGCAATGTCCAGTGAGCAATGACAGGGGAATAGACTACCCCACTGCACCTCATAGTGTCCAACAGATAAAGATAGGTAGACGAACAAATATCGTTTCTGGAAACTCCCAGTCCTTTGGAATAAGTTTTCCAGACCCTGTAGAAACTTTACTCCGTGTATATCCCTGGTGAATTTACGAGAATCATTGTCTTCCTTCTGTACAAATACCCTCTGGTTTCTTGTGCTCCAAATCTTACTTATCTTGTAAAAACTATTTCAAAAATCTATTACCTTGCTTTCATTCTCAGAGCCAAACATATAATAAAGCAAAAATTCACTAGATTACTTTTCTTTCTGAAAGCTAAACATTCCTTTGTAATTATTAAAATAAACAAATATTATTGTTTTGGTCTGTAGAAATATACCGTTTACCTGTACAGGCATCTGTAGCTGCCTATCTTCTGATCTCTGGTTTCTGTGATTTAATAAGGCATGTTATAGACAGGATGCATACATAATATTTCTATTTTTCAATATTTTATTTTCAGTATTTTACAATAATCTCTCATTTATTATTGCTAATTAATTAATATCCTAGTTAGTATTAAATTTTTTGTTAATAACAATTTCTAAAAATAATTGACATATTTTCTAATTGGAATATTCATGATAAAATAAAAATATTTTAATCTCTCTTTCCCATCATGTGAGATAGTCATTGTTTTACCTGATGAAAGTTAGGAACTGATCCTGAGCATATGGACTTAAATAAGATTTTTTTTCCTACTTTCCAAAGTAGAAGGAGGAGTAGGTGTTTAAGTCTCAGGAGCAACATTCACAAGTAAGTTTACTTTGTTCAAACACCTTGGAAGTAGGATGCATAGGTAGTTAGGCTTCTCTTTTCCCTCCTCTCCCTGAACTCTTAGACGGAAAAGGTAGCTACTTTGGGATTGTTTCACAAGCCTACACACAGAAATGTATGCAATATTTTACCCATATTCCCTGTCACTCTGGTGGTTCTGTCATATTTCATGACGATCAGGAATGAACAAATGAATGAATGAATGAGATGCCAACTCATATTTCATATTATTTTCTTAAAAGGAGAATTTTCAGTCACCTATTTAGGAAAAGTCTACACTGTACAGTGTGAAATGCCCCACAGTGTACAACTGAAATGCTTGTGAGAGGATTCAGAATAAACACAGACCTTGGCTTTCAGGATTTGGGCATGAATTTTTTGAAGAACCTTACTGATTTGGACAGATTTTTTTTTTTTGCTGTCTGAGATAGCTTCTGCGCACTTTGAAAATAAATATTGTGATATATTATATCACTGTCTTATACATGACTTTAAATCTATCCCAGAATAGATAAATCATAACATAAAAATATTAAGAACTGTTATGTACGTTACAAACACACAGAAAAATACATAAGACATTGTCGCGATCCGACATAAACTGTATTCCACTGAAATATGTCAAAACCAGAAATGAAAGAAAAGTCTCTGGAAATAAAAGTGTAGAAGTACTTCAACTGAATATAGGAAATACATCAGTTTTTAATATTATTTAGTATAACTAATAATTCACTAAGATTTTAATAAAAGGCAAAAGAGTTCCTGCAGTCAGAGAAAAATACAATACATTACGAAACTTACACAAGTGTGTCTGAAAGTCAAAAGCCAACTCTGTCAAATCTGAGCACTTAATATTTCACCTTTAGACGTATACATGGGAATGAGCCCTAATATTCAAAATAATTTAATCCCTACACATACATGTTTCAGTGAAGGTAAAAGAAGCTGGCATTTGCAAAATAAAAAGAGAAAAAAATATTTATAATTATGTAATCAAGCAGAAAATTCTAAGCTTTTAAATAACAAGTCATAGATTCATCCAGGCTAATGTTAGGCACTTCTGCTTAGGATCTCACCTCTAGTAAAATCAAGCTTTGGCAATACCTCTCTTGCTTTCTATTGACCTCAGAAATAGCTATACATGGTTTGATTCCTAGTTTAGGTACCTTTGATAGGTGCCGTAATTTATTGCATACGAACCAAGCCCAAGGGTTTGAAAACATTAACTAGAGTCTAAACTATGTGTCACTTACACTAACCCTTCATGATTTATTTTGAAACTACGTACACTTTTACTTCTAATGTACTTTCTCTAGCATTGTATGTAGTATCGCCTATATATTTCACAACAGAAGAATTTTAATATTTTTGAGATCTCTCTCCTTTAGTTTGGTTGTAGAACCAAAAGCGTTGCAAATAATGATGGAGAGTGGTTTTGCAACTAAATCAGCCAATTTCCTCAGATTCTGGAATGCATCTCATCAGATTCCATGGATTTATGCACATTCTTATTCCTCAGGTGGTCTCAAACTTGACCTTCCCCTATGATGGGAAGTACTTTTTTCCCCCAGACCCTGCATTAAGGTTCAGGGACTTGAGATAGGAATCTTGAACCAACTGATATTGGTGCCAGTGTGTCCTTCTCATTCAAGTGCTTTAACGCAGGTGTCAGTAACATTCTAGGTGTCCTAGAACATGATACCTGGTCTCCAGCTTTCTCTCCAGAGGGATATGAAGTTCTCTCACAAGTCCCGTGTCACATCTGCTATCGCTATACAGTTTTCTCAGCTACCCTAAGGTATCTTAAATGATGCTAGGCACATACATTAGGGTCCTAATTTGCTTGCTTTATTCCACACTTAACATCAATATGGACAAGATTTCTTCACTCTACGTAGTTATTCACTTCTCAAAATAAGAAGTAGTAACTGGCTTTCTGACAAACAAACCCCTTCTCTTGGCCAGTCAGAACATTCATAACTATATCAGCTCAAATCCAAAACATATGCTCTACATATTGTATTAATACAATTCAACACCAAGATTTAACTAAGAGCAGAATCTATTGGTCAAAGATTTTCTCACCATTACTTCATTACTTGCACTGAATGCATAGAATTTTCAAATATTTGACAAATACAGGACTATAGTATTAACATAACCAAGTAAAGAGTATTAACTTTGATTAGGCCCCATTTATGCTGATTTTTCCATTAATGTAAAATGCCAAAAATAGGCATAAGTCAATTCTACTATTAAAAAGTCTCACACTCTTTGATTGGAATGTCAATTTCCAGAACTATGCATCGAAGTGATATCAGATTATCATATTTTATATGTGGATGCGTGATATACCAAAGGCATGTTAACAACATTCTTATGTAAAGACTAGTAGGAAAGAAGTAGTTAGGGAAGAAGTTGAATCATGCTCCCTGTGTCTGGCAATTTGCAAAGTATTAATTTTAAAATTTTTTCAGCTTAAATAAAATACCATTTATTTACTTTATTCTATTATCAACCTTATTACTGCTTTTGAATTGAAACTCAGTATTTATTTGAATTGATTATAAAGTAGCAAAATACGGATGTGCAGAAGTGATACTGCCTTGCCTATGCGTATGGTTTGAAAGTTCAGAAACAGATCAAACTGAGTACAAACCAAAGATTCCCATGTTGTAAAGCAACTCTTAGGTTTTACACTAATGCATTATTATCATATTGTCTGTTGAACTGTCAAGATAAAAGTCTTCCTTCATATTTTTGAAGACTTATCTACATGTTGCTATTGATCTTCCACATGGCTATTTCAAAATACTGGGAAAATGGTAAAAAACATAACTCTTGAAATAAAAAGCTGCACCAGGATCTATCCAGTAATTTACAAATAGCTTGTTACACAAATTATATGATGGAATTTAAGCTTGAAACTTTAATAGATGGAAAAATGAGAGAAAAGTTAATGAACTGAAACTGTTTTACCATTCTGTAGGGCAATTCAATGAAAATTCTAATAACAGACTGAACCTGATGAGCAAGATAGTGTGATGATGAACATAATAGTCATGTACAATATCTGATTTGAAGTATTATATTAACTTGAAAAATAATTAAAACTTGCTTACAGAACTATGTTCATATGCATAATTTGCAAGGAATCAGAGTCAATTAAGAATAAAAACTTCAGCTGTTTTTGTTTGTCACACACAGGATGCCTAATGTAGTGAAAAATCCAGCATGAAATTCCTCATTCTGCTTCACCCTCCTCAGACTTCTCTTCAAATGAAAATTCTATTTCAACACAGACTTTTAGGGAGTTGATTTTTTTTTCCAAATCATTTTCTATGAATGATGTATGGTAGTTATGTTGTACAGCCTTGTTCATGAGAGAAAGGAGGCAGATGACAACATTTACTTTAAAACTGTCACTGATATTTCTGAAGCTAATTAACATAAGCCAATTCATTCTCATTTTAACTCTGTTTATTGTAATCATTTAAATCTGAATATACCAGGCTATATAGTGTATTAGTATAAATCCAAAGATATTTCTAGTTACTTTAATTTAGAAATGGATTTTACAATTTGTTTCTGAACTATGTAAGGGAACTTTTTGATTAGCATTGACTCCTTTTAGAAATTTGTGCCAAGATCTTCACTAATCCTTCTCATAACTTCAATATCTTTTTCAGGAGGAATGCTCAAACTTTTCTTCACCATAAACTTGTGTGTAATATTATGTAACTTTCTGCATTAAATACCACATGGAACATGAAAGGAGGAAAAGAATAATTTCATTATCAGCCATCAGCATTTCTTTGGAATTGACATTTCTACATAAATGACTCAGACTCGTTGAAGTGAGGGAAGGTTCCTTTGGGGTCTGAGAGCTCAAATGTATTGTGGGGCCAGTGTTTTCCAGATGTGTTGGCTGCTGGGGCAAGGTGGTAAAGGGAAAAGGGAGAGACCAGATACCTGAACCCTCGCCTCTCCATTCAGGAAGATCAATGAAACTGTGCCATTTTACAGCAAAGGAATATATGGTCCAAGCGAAAGCCTCAAAGTGTGGACTTTATTTGAGGAAATGCAGGTGTTTATGGCTTAATATACATTTAGACTAGGTGCCCTAGATTCCTCTTAGAGTCAATGGAAAGAAATAAAACTTTTAAAGCATGCTTTATCTCTTTCTAAATATGGATAAGGCTTATTTAGAGATTAAGACTTCCAAACATAGGTGTCCAAATGTGACCTAAGTGTCTAAGATCCAGATACATTCAATGAAAAACGTGATCTTGGCTGAAGCATAAATGGTATCATTTCAGATTATTTAGGATACCTGCCCAGAAAGGTTGTGGAGGCTCCTCCTCTGGAGACTTTTACATCCTACCTGGGTGCATTCCTGTGCAATCTGATCTAAGTGAACCTGCCTTAGCAGGGAAGTTGGACTAGATGAACCCCACAGATCCCTTCCAACCCATACCATTCTGTGATTCTGTAATCTCAGGACACTCATGGAGCTCACAGGTGTGACACAGGACCCGTGAAAGAAATATAGTCTTCTAGAGTAGCACCTAGAGGCCAGGTGGGATAACCCAAGTGTGGTGAACCGACCACATGATTTTTCTGCCTTATTAAAACAGTGAGCAAAAGAACTCAATTTCCCATAAATCTATTCTGCATAAATCCTCCAGGAAACCGGATGCGTGATAACGCCAGCCATAAATATCGAAAAAGAAAACAAACTCTCTCTCTTCCGCCTCACTGCACAAAGGGAGCACATCGCTCCTGCTGAGCGCACCCCCCCTCCTCCCTCCGTCGCTGCCGGAGAGGAGCGAGGAGGAGGGGGGGGAAACTGAACTGAGCTGTCAG
>VZZY01002491.1:63935-82399 GCA_013400335.1 Eurystomus gularis
ATGGTGTGACCAGCAGGAGTAGGGACATGATTGTGGCCCTGTACTTGGCACTCGCGAGACCACACCTTGAGTACTGTGTCCAGTTTTGGTCACCACAGTATAAGAAGGACATTGAGGTACTGGAGCGAGTCCAGAGAAAGGCAACGAAGCTGGTGAGGGGTCTAGAGGATATGTTGTGTGAGGAACGTCTGAGGGAACTGGGATTGTTTAGTTTGGAGAAGAGGAGGCTGAGGGGATACCTCATTGCTGTCTACAACTACCTAAAAGGAGATTGTAGGGAGGCTGATGCTGGTCTCTTCTCCCAGGTAACTAATGATAAGACAAGAGGTAATGGCCTCAAGTTGTGCCAGGGGAGGTTTAGATTGGATATGAGGGAGAAGTTCTTTACTGAAAGAGCAATTAGCCATTGGAACAGGCTGCCCAGAGAGGTGGTGGAGTCACCATCCCTGGAGGTGTCAAAAAAATGGGTAGATGTGGCTCTTCAAGACATGGTCTAGTGGTTAGAGAGATGTTCAAGGAAGGTTGGACTAGATGATCCTAGAGGTCCTTTCCAACCTGAATGATTATGATTCTATGTGGATAGGGTAGTTACCTCATCTAACATTGTAGAACTTGCAGAGCAGAACTCAGAGCATCTGCAAAGTTTCTACAGAACAAAAAATTCATACTTTGCTTTCAGTACTTGAGCTATGTACAGTAAAGTTGGCTTCATTATTTCTGTGGGAGGTATAATCACAATAAAGACATTCTGCATTGTAGATATGATGCTGTTTGTGGATACACATACACACACATATACACATATGTATTTAAACATCTGTATGTGTGTACATGCAATACCAATTATGTACTCAGCAAGTAGAAAAGCTCTAGGATCATTTTTTTCATTTGAAATTATGGCTTTATTCAGGCTTTGGCTATGCTGGTAGTGGAAGTTAACATAGGTGCCTCCATATGTTGATGCAACTCCTGCAGAAACTATGCTTCCCAGTGCATACGATTAATTTAAATCCATTCAGATTATCTACTTTTAACTAGCTGTAGGAGGGGTCAAACTAATGCAAGGATGTCCTCCCAGAATTTTCCATCTCAGTATGTTTCACAGGCCAGTTTTAGCAGAATTACGGGACTTCTATCTAAATTGCATTTAGGCCAAAGAAGGTTTCCAAAACTAGATATTTTTCTTCTTCATTTTCCTGAGGGCAGGGACGTGTAAGCATGTTCCAAGTCTCCCTGTAATATGTTCACCAGATGGCGTTTTGCAAAATGATGCAGTGGTGGATGATGATTAAAAAAATAAAAAAAAAAGAACAAAAGAAAATAAAGTTAGAGAAGTGGTTTGCCTACTCCTATCTACTGAGTAGGAGACTGGCTCAGGATGAGAAAATAAAAATTCTCTGTCTTTTGCAGTGTAAGAGCCAGCCCACATGTTCCTCTTTCTTGGCTCATACCCTCAACCGCCAGGCTACCAGCACTCTTGTTGCAGCTGTTCTACCTTACAAGGAAAATAATTTTGAGATCCCTTGAACCAGAAGAAGACAGTGGGGGAGCATGAGTTACAGCACCCATCAGGGTGTGCAAAGCCCTGGGAGAACTTGCTTGCATTATGCTTTCATATGAGACTGAGCTTGACCTAATACACTTCACACATCAGATGTTTAGACTAGGGAGCTGGTAGCAAAACCTATAAACATTCTTCTCCAGTGTACATAGTCATCAGACCTTGTGATAATTTTGTAATGGAAACATTGGCTTGAATAGGGCTTCAAACACTAGGTGTCAGAAAAGTGAATATAAGTCACAAAGGCAGACAGACTTTGCATTCAGCTTGGGTGTAGCCTGCCGTAGAAATCATGTAATCATTTCACTTTGAAATTCCGATGATGTGGAAGCAAGAGGTGTATTTAGTGAGCAGGCCAGGCCAAGGTCCTGACCAGAATTTCTTATTTATACTATATCTATTGATCTGAGTTTCTGACCCAGTTTCCACTGTGATTGCATGCATTAAAATCATTAAAATGGTTGAACAATTCTTAGGAAAGGACTGAGCCCCAGAACTACTGTACATCCTTGTGAGAGTGTCCAGAATTGCTGTTTGGTGAAGGAGTGAATTCACACAGACATTTATGTTTTATCTTCCTCTCTCTGTGCCTTCCACTTTTAAATTTTTTTCTCCCCCTGCATCTTGTAGTCTCCAGCATAGTCTTCTGGAGTGGCCTGTTTCCAAATGAAAAGGGTACTGTAGGGACAGACTAGAAGGAGAGAGATAGGGAGCTGAGTCACCTACATCCTTTTATTCCTCTCATCCCAGAACTCCCATACACACACACTCACGCACACTTACTTTAAAAGTTTGATACAACAGAAGTGGGTTATATGTTTTTAAAGGAGAATTTCAAGTTATAGAGCCCAGATGGAGGAAGATGGTTTTGCTGCAGCACTGACCCCAGAATGTGAACTGAGATTCCACTGCAGCATTTCACTGAAATGTCCTCTGAGCTGCATCTTCAGTGCTCTTGATCCTGATATGAAGGCCTGATTTCTGCCTTTCCCAGTGCAGTATGTGAGATGGTTGGTTGCCTGACTTGGGGACTGGGATTTCACTCCAGGCTTCAGCTTCTTAAGTTTGGCATTGCAGTGTTCAGCACTGCAGCACTGAAGTACACAGATTTTTCTTTTTTTTTTCTCTGTGATAGAAGACATACATTTAGATTGGGGAAAAATAATGCAGTGCAATTAACTGGATCTGTGAGAAACATTTGTTCTTTTGGTCAGCTATAGCAAGAAAAGTACTAGTATAATGTTATAGCTTTTAATAAGAAGTGATAACATTTGCACCATATTCTAACCTCAGCACAATTATTTTATTTTGGAACAGATTCCAGCTTCATTTTACGTACTTGTTACACCAGTTCTCAACATCATGCAAGACTTGACTCCTGTGCAGTGTGATCAATACACAATACAGTACTGCATTTTTACTAATGTGACCTTTTTGTAGTTTAATTGCTTGCTTATTTCATTCTTTCCTGAAATGTTAGAGACTGCAAACAAGCAAAAGCTTGAAATAGCTGGTCACTCTGCAACATATTTAACTGACTGAGGTAGTTTAGTAAAGTGTATTCGTAGAATTTAAAGTTAGATGAAAATTACTTTCGTCCTCTTATTAAAACTCATATGCCAAGACAGGAAGAGCATGACTTAACTCATGTAATACAAATCACAGTGTCATTTAGATCTAGACAAGACATTAAAAAGCATCTTTCTCAAACAGAAAAAAGAAAAAGTGTTCAAACTTTCAATCTATTGCTTACACAAGTAATCCCACTGAATCACATCAGCTAGATCTATAATGTGCTATCAATAATTAATTATTTTCTTATCCATTTTTGTGTCATAGTCTCAGAACAATATAAGGATCATTTAAATGGACAAAAGCAGGTAGGAGTTTATGTCTCTCCTCTCTCTAGCTATAGCGTATTTCCATTGTTTAATACTGGAGAACAAAATTCTCCTTAGAGTGCAGAACACACCACTGAGGCAAAGACCTGCCCTATTCCTGTCCCCAGCAGTATTTTGTGCTGACATGACTCTGGGCAATTCATTTCTCTTTTCCATGCCTCGGTTTCCCAGTCTGAGGAAGTGGAAGGAATTATACAGCCCGAAGGTGCTTTGAAATCTGTGGTGAACAAACATGGTGACTGAGGTAATTATCATCATTACTCGGGGGTACAATGTGAAAAGTCAAATCTTATGAAAGAGTAATACCTAGTTCTTCCTCTTTTTATCAACCCATCTCAGCGGCTTTTACAATGGAGTACAGTATAATTTTATTTGCTCAACAGATCAGAAAACAGAAGCACTGACCTTGGGAAGGTCACATGCCAAGCCGTTGATAGTGCTAGAAATAGACCCAACTCTCAGAAGGCCAGCCCTGCCTTCTACTCCAGTATTTTAGAGATGTAGCACTGCTGATTTATAGAAATAAACCTGTTCAAAAAGAAAAGCTAAAGGCTTCCTGTCTCCTTCACCTCCTCTCTCAGACTTGATTTTGTGCATCAAAGGTTTCATATGCCAGTCATTTTCTTTCTGGAGGCCTAATGTAGTTATGTGGTGTGACAGTAATACCAAGCCTTGGCTTTCTCATTAATTCACATCTTAATTCACTGTAATTGAATTATTTTAACTGGGGAAAAAGAATTTTTTTTTTCCTCAGTCTTTTCCTGACTCAGGCTTCAGACTTCAAAAACACAGGGATTTCAGAGACAAACCATTTGAAACACAAAGTGCCTATCACATAGAGAAACATTTCAGGAAAAAAAAAAATAAAAGAAAAACACTATTTAAACATGAGAAGTGTGAAAAAGTGGTTTTGTTTTGGGGAAGTCTATCAGTTGAGTTGATTAAAATGTGAAATGTTTTGTTCTAGTTTTGTTATTTTTGTTTTCTAATATTAAAAAAGCACACATTTTTTGAATCAAATATCAAGATGGAATACCAAGAAAGCAGAATTTGGTGTCTTTTATTGTCTTCATTTTTTTTTCCCCCGAAGTCTTTTTTTTTTGGTCAAAATTATTTTTCCTTCCTTTGATTACTTTGAGTTGAAAAGCTTTCTGAAACTGTCCATTAGGAGAGCACCCAGTGGTATCTGCACATTAAAAAAATTACTGGGCATCATCAAGTTGTGGGAAGATTGAACAGATAAAACATTTTTAATGAAAAAATAATACCTTCTTCCTATTTATGCAGTGCCTAGGAACCATACCCTGGGACAAGTCCCACATGGTATTTTAGTTTTAATTAAATAACATTTTAGAGCCATATGGGAGAAGAGGTTGGTGACCTGATTAATCATTGTGCTACTTGATTTTACATCACAGCATCCCAAATGCTTTTGGTTGTATTATTCTGATGTAAAGCTAGAGTATTGCAGTGGTGACTCAGGATGTAGTTGTTTTTTTTTTCCTCCATTGGCAAAGCTGCTCTGAGAAATCTTGCTGCCTTCACTAGCCTCCAGCCACTAATTTTAACTTCTTGAGGCTTTTTATTTAACTAAGATCATTTTATTGATCCAGTTCATATTGCAGTCCACAAACAATTCTGTCCTTCCTGAGTTGATGAGAGGATCAAATCAGCATTGCTGCTGAGGTGGCTAAGGAATGATTCCTATACCTGCCGGGGATACTGATTGGGTACTGAAGTCCAGGATTCAGCCCCCCCCCCAAACTCTACCTTGAATGAACCTGGGCCTTATTATCCTTAAATTATTATGTAAAATATACAGAATCTAAAATGCAGTTTCACATGAGGCTCTTGCAGCTGAGTATATGTGTTTGTGTACAGATATATATGTATGTATGTATGTATGTATGTGTATAGCTGGATGTGACTGTGATGATTTTATTTAAAAGACAGAAATCAGGCCAGCATCAAAGTAGTGTTTTAGTAGACTGGCATTCATTAGCAACGCATATTTTGCAATGGCAAGTTCTTACACATTATTAGTTATAATTACTGCATATTCAAATGGTCCTTAATAACCATCTCCTACATTAGCTGTGTGTATTCAGTACAACACAGCTGATGCCATGTAGTCAGCATGGATGGCTGCAGTCAGGTTTGAGGATCAGTTTTGAGATCTCCTCGATGAGGTAAGCTGGGGCAAAAGTCATCTTTCTTCCTCTTTTCTCATGCATTCATGGCATGTTTACGATTCTCACAACTTTCCCAAAAGAGAGAGTGACTCTCATCTGCTCCCAGCACAAATTATCTTATTTCCAGGAGCAGGAATGGTTTATGCTCCCAGGCATGTTTCGGGCCTGTTCTATATCCACTGTTCATATCTTAGAATGTTTATGTTTGTACATGATTTTCATTGTCCCCTGTTTGTGCAATTGCATCACAAAAGTCTTCTTTTGTCTCTTGCAGTTACATATTACCTTTACATGTACAGTTAGCTGTGGCCAAGTGCTCAGACACATTTTTGCTGGTTATGGCATTAGTACCATCACAAAATGTACAATCTCACAAATAGTTATAGTGTTGCTGTTTAGTCATTTCAGCATGCTTATGTTTAGATTCCAGGCAAAAAAATAGCAAATATGCACTGCTCAATCTGTTTTGACTTTATGGGTGCAACAGGCCTCTGCTGTGTCAGCAAGACTTCTATTTAAGCAACATAAATATTTACTACATAAGCTACATAGATACTTAACATTCATAAATGTGTCATAACTTCTGCAGAAGTTACTTGAAAATAGTTTACTTCAGATTTGCTTTTAATACTTGGCATAAGAATTGGGTCATCGTTTATTAAGTAGGCTTGTACTCTCTCCTTTGGATGGAAGTTCTTGCTTACTGTAATATGCAAGGGCTTCTCTGGTATGTTCTCAGTTGGAGAGACTGAATAAAATCAGGATAGTTTACTGCATGATTCAAATAATGTTCACTTTTACTGTTTTACCTTCTTTGACATGAGTGTTTATTTACATTGTAGAGTTTCAGCATTTATAACTAGGGAAAAAAAAAATTGTGAGCTGTAGGCCAAGTCTACATTATGTAGTCTTGTAGGATGCATGTGGTCTGGGACTCATGCATGTGGCTCTTGAACAGATAAATTGTTTGGTGCACAGGGCACAGCATTTGCACTGCAGAAACACACAAGCAGCCTCAGACAAACTGACAGACATCATATACCCACTGTGCTGCACACGCGTAGAGTGCTACAAGCTACCAGAGGTCTGCTGAACCTGTGCAAAAGTGTATTCCTTCCATTCTTGGACCAAGAGCAATTAAGTGGCCTGTCTCTCCTGTGAAGGCAGCACAGGTGTACCATAGTCGAAATATAACTCCCAGCAGGAGGGATGCTGCGGTTTTTTAATTTTTATTGCATCTGGTTGTGAGTAGCATCACTGAAATGCAGTAATGCTGCCCTCTCTATGGGTAACAGATTGCTAAAGGACTCCAGGGCCACAAGTGGAAATATGTGTAGGAGGTCACGCCGGGTCAGCACTGAAGGACCCACTTCACTTCTCTCTGACACTCTTCTTCATTTTCCTTCCCAATAACACTCATCATGAAAGTTCAAGTCATTGAGGACTGACTCAATAACTTGTATACTTTCACTCTAACTGTGGAAGGTCAACTAAAGGTAAAGTAAAAATGAAACAAAGCAAAAAAGAGATCAACTGAAAATATAAGGCTTCTTGTCTGAGGACTCAGAGTAACAGCTTCCTTTTTTGGTGGATTTCTCAAAATCTAGAGAAAGTAAATGGTAGAGGTACAATTCTCTGAGCGATTGATTTTTAGATCACTGGTGGAATATAAAAAAAAAGATTTTTGAATTAAACCTTTTTCATTTTTTTTTTTCTTTATATGGTTTGTGGCTTTCTTTTTGGAGAGGAAAGTGGGAAGAGATTACAAAATGTTTTGGTTTTAATTAAATATTTAATTCAAATAAAATATTATGTTCCTTTTAAACTTAGCTTTTAAAAGTGAAAATGAAGCAAATCTGTGATGGAACACTTCAGCAGTCTGGTGATAGCTTTATTCTTTAGCATCTAGTATGAGATACCCACCTAGGCATCCTTACAGTCAGTGGAGAGAAATCAGCCATTCAGCTTGTACTAAAATACATATATTTTTTCATTTTTTTTAACAGAGTGAACAGTTGAAATATTTTAGTTCATTAGTGTATTTCAAGAGTAGCTGAACAGAAAGTTGTCATCTATGTGTACTCAGATATTCAATATAATTATAGCACTTTTTTTAAAGCAGAATAAGCAGAAAAAAAGTCATCAAGCTGTGTCTTCAAAATTTTCTTTGAAAGGATAAATATACAAGAGGAATGTTACATTGTTATTTCTTACTTTTCAGTATTACAGAGGGTGGTTCACTTATTTTCTCTTTTACATCTCTACCAACATATTAAAGAGAAATGAGGGGTGAAACGAAAGACTGCTATGTTGACTGTCATAAAAACTGGATTTTATTGATTATATTATGCATATCAGTAGCTTTATTGTTCTGAATCCTGACTCATAAAAAAATTATGCTTAGGAAGTAATTTTCCTAATTATTACAAAAACTCCTTGAATTTTTTATTTTCTGTGAACACTTAGGAATATTTTCTTCCATACACTGTTACAAATATTTTGGGTATTATCTATTTTATAAGTTAGCATTATATTTTTGACGTCAAGGAAATCAACCTCTTTTAAGATCACAGTCTTATGACAAAGTAGCATTTAAATTCAGACACTCTGAAGAGTCAAGGATATTTAAAATAGTAATGATAAAAAAAAGAAGAAATTACATCTCAACAGTATTGTTGTTGCTAGGATATTCCAGCTGCTGTTTATGAGATGAATGCATCCTTTTTTTTTTAATTAAGAAATTGATTAATGTATAGATAAACAACTAAAATGCCAACCTTTTAATAAATTTGTGTAGAAGCTTTCAATGTATAATCTGATTAAGCAGCAGCAGCAACAAAAAATCTTGAAAGCAAATTGATCACGCAAAGGACAGGGGACAAAAAGTAGGCCATGCTTTCAGTTGTTCTTTTAACCTGTCAAGCGACACCTTTCTGGTGCTGCAGACAACTACCTTAATTAACATTAGTCACTGTGAGAAATGGGATATAGGGTTAAATGGTCAATTTGTCCAATATGCCACAATGTTTATTATGATCTTCTGTTCAGTCTGTGTGTAATTCAAACTATAATTAATTTAGCTATCACCATCTAGCTCAGTAGATATAGTGGGATTTTGTTGTAGTTTAGAAGCTGTCAAGGTTTCGCAAAGAAGCTAAAAGGCAAAACATTGCTCAAGAAGACTTCCTTGGCAAATTTCAAGTTTTTCTGCAACAGACTAGAAATTCTCAACTTCATAATGTGTTCTTAAATATAATTTAATAAGATATCACAGTGACATACATAGCTAAACTACTTTCACTTAAACTTTTATTTTACAAATATCCAGTCCAACTTAGCAATAAAAAATATCAGCCTAATAGTTTCAGTTTGGTAAATGTGTAAATAAACTGAAAAGAAGGATACATTACAAAACCATGTTAGATCATGATCACTGTAGTGACCCCCACCACTAATATGAATGTTCTAGAACTTGGAGAATGTTAAAAATAGCCCATAAAAATAAAACTTTAAAAAAATTGTTATTGTCAGGTGCCCTTGCTCCAAGCTTTGTTACTTGCATGTTTTAGAATGGAAAATAAAGAACAAACAAACAAGATACAGATTACTTCAGGAAGAGCTGAGAATTTTTATCCTTTATTCATACATGCTCACAGCTCTACTTGTTAAATCTGGAGAGGGTATGTGATGTTTATTTCGCTGACATTTTTAAAGTGTTTTGTGATCTTTGTGTGCCGTTAAGGCAATAATATACATTCTATTTGTAAAGCACTTAGGTAGCCTTAGGACTCTGAACAACCTGTCTTGATATAAAAAAACAGTATAGATGCACTGCTGCTAAAAGTTTAAACCTGGTAATCTTATCCATCCATTGTGCTTCTATAAACATATACAACCACAGATTTTATATGCCATACATCCTTTTACAAATGCAGGTTCTGTAAGTGGAAAAAACAACATTGTGGTCTCTAGTGACTGTTTACAAGTCTTTAAACATGCTTTTGTTTGAGCTTCTTGTTTGGATTTTTATGTTGTTGGTTTGTGGGGTTTTTGTTTTGCAGGGAGTTTTCATTTTGGGGGTTGTTTTATAGCATTACTAATATTGAAGCTGATCCCAAAAGACATAGTGTGTCCACAATTCCCAGTGAATTTTTGGTGAGAAGGAGATGCCCAGTACTTTGCAGGGTCAAACCAACACAGAACTATATGTTTTTGTTAGGGTTTTTTCTTTTAGAATTTTTTGCTAGGACTTTTTTGCCTTGGTGATACCATCTTCAGTTCAGTCAGGAGTTTGAAAATTAAAGCCAGAATAATTGCTAAAACAGCAGCTTTTTGACAGAAATGTAGAATATATTTTGACCTTTATGTATTTGTTTCATAAATTTTTAATTTAAATTTGTTTTCTGAACATCTGGTACTGTATTTAAGAACCTGCTGTTGGCCAACACTGTTTCAGATGCAAACATAATACAGTCTAGTATTGTTTAGACATGTGCCTTCTCCTATTATCCAAAAAGAAGCAAGTTGGATCAAAGCTGCAAAACACTGCAAAGTAATTCATTTCTCACTTTCTGTGAAAAATGAACTAAAACTTAAAAGAAGGTAGAGCAAAGGAAGGCAGAAAGGCAGGTAGGACGGCAGGCAGGGAGGGAGGGAGGGAGAGAGGGAGGGATGGAGGAGGGAAGGAAGGAAAGAAGGAAGGAAGGAAAGAGGAAGGATGGAAGGGGGGGAGGGAGGAAGGGAGGAAGGAANAGAGGAAGGAAGGAAGGAAGGAAGGAAGGGTGAGGGAGGGCAGGAAGGAGAGGAGGAGAGGAGGTGTGGTATTTGAATAATGAGGTGGAGTCCTCTGTGCTCAAAAGAGGCCTTGCTATCTCCAGAGGAGCAGAAGACTCGTTTGGCTATCCCAGGATGCAGAGAAGGAGGGGGCCCTGCTGAGGCAGGACAGCCCTGCTTCTGGTCAGCAAGGACAACAAGATAACAGGAGCCTGCATAGTTCTTTGTTTCTGAGAAAAGGCTGTCAAATCTGATAGCTACCCTTTGCCTCATTACCTGTGAAATGCATATTCCAGTTGACACCCCTGCACATGCTAATGAAGATTATAGAGATCATGCTAAACATGTATGACTACAGCACTTATCTCTCCACCCCAATCATACTACACGTTACCTGAGGGGAAGGAACCTTGTAATTTTGGGGATAAAAAGATGGAGAAAATGATTTTTAAATTAGGAGAGAAGAACCCCAATGTCTGACAGACCAGTCGACGGGCTGCATTCTCTTCCTCCACCCCAGGCAGGCATGCCTTTCTGGGTAAAGGCTGAACCTTTCATGCTCTGGTGAATGTAAACCACGAGTTGTCGTATTATTACTATTTCTGCTGACAATATTAACCTTAATTAGTAGTGCTGTTGTAGTGAGTGAATTTATCAACAGCAATCTCAAATCTAGACTGTCATTCTCAATAAAATGATTAATTTTGAATTTTTTGTGAATCTGACTCAGTGAAAGTCCTATGTGGGGACTCTGATAAACAGATCAGTGAAAGTCCTGGGACTCTGGCAGGCAAATATTGAAATTACATTCCTTTCAATGTGACAGGAGGAAAGGGGAAAAGGAGGGTGAGAGGGAGCTAGGGAGGGAGGGAGGAAGCAAGGAAGGAAGGGAAACCAAAACAACAACAATATCAAAAATAATAAATATGTTTTGGGACAAGAATGAATAATTGTATTGCTCACCCATATCTAAAGCAAGTGAGGTATAGCTTAAGTAGTAGTGTTGTTAGGTCAAGAATTAGATTGACTAGAGGAACAGTACTAGAAATACCGGTTGGCTGGTTTGTTTTTTTTTTCACAGATATAAATCCACTGTATTCACTGCCTTGGACAATTAATATAACTTTTTTCAAAGACTAAAATGTGTAAAAGGATGTATTTTCAAATGACTTGTTAGTACCAATGTTGCCTGGGAATGCTACACATGTAAGTAATAACAGCACATATTTGCTAGTAGTATAAGAATCTTGTCTGTTTATCTGCATAGAAGGTGGCCTGTCTTCCTCTCAGTTTGATAGTAGATGTGGAATAACTTTGATGCCTGTGGTTAAAATAAATACACAAGTATCAAAACTAAACATTATCCCATTAGATGTCATCAAAACAACTTGGCAATTATCAGTAAACAAGGGTTTCTCACTTGCAAGAAACAAGCAGTATAACCACATCTTAACACTATCAAGCTAGAATTTAAAACTACTTTGAATTGTGTTTAACATTTCACAGCCCAGTAACATCTTAGAGACTTATCTTTATGCTGAAGGCAACTTTAGTGTCAGGAGATCCTATTCCCTTTAGTAGTGGTGGATGTCCCTGTACAAATAAGAGGCATAAATTGTCCCAATCAGGAAGACAGCAAATGGCTTTAAGACTCAGGGGATGGATGTGGCTTCATAGCCATGACCTAGCCTAAAAAGCCTCAAAAGAGATAATTACTGAAATGGGACAGAATAGTGGAGGAATGCATTCAGCCTGAAAGAACATGGTGATAAAGAAAAGATTTATTTTCCTTGTTTTAGTTTTGGTTTGTTTTTTTTTTTTCTGTAAACTGGTCTGAATCAGCAGACCTGTTTAATAATGCTCTGTTTAGAAAGAGACCTTACTTTAAACTCTAATGAAATACATCTTAAGAAATCTGAGGTACTTTGACATCTTTTATGTACACTGTACAAGCAGAATGTAGTTGTGGTTTTAGGCTTTGAAAGATTAAAGATCCCACTGCAAAAGTAGTAACTAATTTTGATACATCAAATACAGGATATGCACTAAAGAGGTTTAGGAGCCACTCAAGTGGGACAACTTAAAAAAAAAAAGACATTCATGCATGAAGGATGGGTTTATCCAGGAAGGCTGTGTTTTCTTTTTTTGGTGGTCTCAATCTCTAGTCAGCATTATTTCCAGTACAATATTCTGTGCATCCTGTTTGATTCAAGGTATAAACAAAGGTGGACTAGCGAAGAATATTGGTACAGCAGAAGAAATACAACTGCTATTTGAGGAAGAGAGCAACCGAAAAATATTTGTTACCAGGCCACACAGCAACTCACCAAATTCTCTTTTGTATAAATGCATACATACAGCTATATACAGCTATGCATATGTATGTATTTATATGCACGTATATTCAAGCAGCTTATGCTTGAATGCAAATTCGTAAGAATGAAAAATGTGATGCAGATATGTGTAGGATAATAAAATAAAATAGCATAAATAACAGTCACAGTCACAGAGTGGTAGGGGTTGGAAGGGACCTCTGAAGATCATCTCGTCCAACCCCCCTGCTAGAGCAGGATCACCTAGAGTAGATCACACAGGTACACATCCAGACAGGTTTTAAATGTCTCCAGGGACAGAGATTCCACAGTCTCTCTGGGCGGCCTTTTCCAGTGCTCTGTTACCCTCACAGTAAAAAAGTGTTTCCTTATATTTAGATTCAACCTCCTGTTTACCAGTTTGTGGCTGTTGCCCCTTGTCCTGTCACTGGATATGACTGAGAAGAGTCTGGCCCCATCCTTCTGACAGCTACCCTTTAAGTATTTATAAGCAATGATCAGATCCCCCTCAGCCTCTTCCAAGCTAAACAGACTCAGGTCCCTCAGCTTTTCCTTATATGATAGATGCTCCAATCCTTTAATCATCCTAGTGGCCCTGTACTGGACTCTTTCCAATAGCTCCATGTCCCTTAACTTTACCTTAGGCTAAACCCTGTCCAAAAGACTGTATTTTCTATAGGGAGGTAAAAATGGACAACAACTCTATCACCATCAGATTTCAGTGAAGGCAGGTCTCTGTTGCTTTACTGGAAGTAAATACATGAGGTTAATTTATGACATTTGAGTAGGGGCTTAAAGCCATCTCACTTTAGTTGGCAGTTTGATTCACTTGCACAAGTATAAAAGACAGTATAGACAATCATATGCCTGACTGTCTAAAAGCTAAACAAGTCCAAAGTGAATTTATTTTTCAATGATTCCTTAATAGTCTTTACCCTCAGCTACTGATAGGTCCAACAAACAGCAGCAACATTTAATCTACACTAATGAACAGATAAATAGGACATATGGTAGTCATGCTTGATGTTCAATTTTCATGGCAACACATAATCATGGGATGTTCACATATTGGATGTTTTAGATCTTCATCTACAAAACACTCTGTTTGGGTAAGAGCCATCTTAACTAAAATAGCACATCTCTGTCAAGCAAGTTGCACCAAACCTAGAAACAATCAGAGCTCATTCAAGTTAATGATGCTTCTGCAGTTAAATCAGTTCATACCTACACTGTACATTCCTACAGCCTCTACGCTCTAAGGGCATAAAGGAAACTGCATATAGGAAAGGATTTATTTCCCTTCAGATCCTATTATTTTCAGCACAAACCTGACCAGATTGCTTTGTGCAGGCTTCTGAGTCATGAGAGGGGGAAATGCCCCTATTTGTCTCTGTGTTGTGTTAACATTCAAGTGCTATCTTTGTGTTGTGTTAACATTCTAGTGCAAATACAGCTATTTCGAGTCAATGGACTTGATTCAACAATGGAGTGCTCTAGTTTTAGGTGACTCCAAGGAATGTAGCTGGATTGATTTCAGCGTACTGCAGTGGTTAGCCCAGATCAATATTGGTAATAGTAGTTGTAAGAAGGCAATATCCACAAAAGATTTTCTTTGCTGGGTAAGGCTGAACATGAACTCATATACAGCCAACTTCTACCAGCTACCTGCATAGACAGTATTGAATTTTCTTGCAGGACTGCAGCAAATGTTGCTCAGTGAAACTGTACAAAAAAAAAAAAAGTTTGCCAGTTGATCTTTATCTGAAATATTGAAATGATAAGTCATTGTTATATTGTAAGAAATGACTGTGTTAATGTAAATGAGGGTAACACTTAGCTCCTCAGTTTCTCCAAAATAACCAAAGCCTATGCTCATAATTCCTGAGAACTGAATACCATTTTCAGTTGTTTTTAATTAACAGTCCACTCCACATAACAGTCTCTTTGCAAAATAATTGAGAAGAAAATGACCTTCCAGAAGACCTGATCCTTCTTATGTAGTGATAATTTATAAAAGTGTTTAGCTGAAAAAAAATAAAAATAGAACAGCTGATGAAAATTTAGGCCTACTACAGTGATACGGACAGTCATTATTGTTGCCTTTTATTGCCATCTTCTCTAATTGCCTCTGTGGATTCTTGAGTATATTTGTTTTGAGTTCTTTTCCCTTCTACTTTCTGGATTATTGGAATTTTGATTGCTCTTGCTAAGCTGCTTCTTACAGTTCCTTGTGGGCTGCCGATTAGTAGCACTCTACAGAAGGCATTTTTCCAGCTGTAATCCAGATTTCTTAAGAAAAAGGAAACAGAATTAATAAAACATTGTTATTAATTTTTTTTAAAAAAGGGAAGGATCAAAAGTATCAAAGAAAATCTTTGTAAATACTAGAAAATAAAGTGTCCTATATTCCATAATGTGGAGTTTTTTCTTTTTTTATTGATACAAAAAAATGCCAGGGGGCTCAATCCTAGGGACTGCTAAACTCCACTGCAGGAAAGAACCAAAGCATTGGTGTTTAGCCTTACTTTTTCACTCATAAATTGCCCTGATTGCAAGCAACTGTGGAGCTGAAGAGATGCAGTGAAGCAAGAGCTTAGTGCCACTGTTTCTCAAGCCTGCCTGACTGAAAACTTGCCTGTCAGAAAACAAGCTGTGCAACTGCAGCTACATCAATGCCTGACTCTCCAAAGTACACAGGACCTCAGTGTCACTTCAGCAGCTGTTCATGAGATTTGCTGTGTGATCTCATTCTCCTCAATTTAATACGAATCAAAGGCATTTAGTACCTGGCAGGATTAGCTCCCTTGTTTCTTGCACTGATGAAGGAGGTAAGAGTGTAACAAGAAAGGAAGAAAATGGATAGGGAAGGCATTACTGTTAAAAGATAAGTCAGTGAAAGCCTATGATGTATGTAATAGCCATTTTTTAATAGTTTCATTTGTTTTTGCTTACTGTTGAGTGCTCAGGATTTGCACTCACAAGAAAGCAGCAGTGATGGAAGTTAAATAACATTGCTTCCAGAAGTTCCCTGGAAACGACAGACCACAGCTAGATATTCGATGTCTCATGATTAGATCTGGTTGGGAAATAACATGTCTAAGAGGCTTCTGTGAGAAACTGCTGATTTAACAACAAAAATAATTAACTAATCATTTTGACTCAGGCAGTATTTAATTTAGAGGAAATAAAAAGGTTGTGAGTAAGAGAATTCTGAACCTTAAGGTCCTAGTTTGACAATTCACGATGATAAGTTTAGATTTCCATTCTAAAATTATTTTACTTTTAATTGTAGATAGAAATGACCACATGAATTAAAAGAATACAATAGATTACAAATGCACAAAAGCATTCTGACTTGCTTAGGAAAAAAAAAATCAAAATTCTTGCTTTTTAATCTGAATTGAAATTTTTGTAAAGAAACAGATACTTTTTGTCTGTGTGTGTTCTTTCAGTGTTCAGCATCATCTACCAATGTGTCAAAGCTGCTTTGATCTCAGTGCAGCCGTTAACTTTTAACCCCTGTACTGTTTAAACGTGGCTGAGTCAGGACACAAAAAAGACACATAAATGAGAATTATGTGTTACATGATATCTGAGGAACACCCAGGTGACCCTGTTCAGTTGTAGAAATTAAAACAAAAGTCCTAAACAGAAGACTCACATGGATGGCAAATCAGGTCCTAAACACACATACAGATCCATAGGCACACAAAGTCATTGGGATTACTCCGTTAATAACAGGCTCTGCAGTTAGTCAGGAGTCTCTCCGTGGAGAGTTTTCCCATTTGTGAAAGATTAGAGTTTCTAAGATTATCTGAAATCCTGCAAAATCACATTAGTATCCTTGGGAGTCCAAATATAACAGAAGGATTGCTCCTCTTTTTCAGCATGAAAAAAAAAATCTGATATCCGGAAGGTACCCACAGGCACAGACACATGAGCACATATAAATCAGAAATTTCCTGAAATTGTACACCAAATCTACCCTAGCCAACTAACAGAAAAGGTTTGATTTTAAAAAGTTTTGGGTCATAACCTCTTTGTACTCTCCTCCTTACTGGTTAGCGATTGATTCAACTAGAAAGAAAATTGTACAATGTCAGAGCTATGGATAAAAAATTAGATATCTGTATCTATGAAGAAAAAAATGTAGGTGCCAATTTTGCATAATTGTTATGATTCTCCTGCAAGTTTCCTAACCTTTTTATGTAAAAAGAACCCTCTGAGCTGGTAAACATTTAGGAATATTAACAGCTTTTCTTACAAATGCATTCCCTATGACACTCATTTTTTGTAAGACTGAATAAAGGACAGTTTTGTCCCATGATGTCACATCAGTAGACCCTGAAGTAATTTACTTGCTTTAATTGCAACAGCCGAGGTTGTAAAGTTTAAAATTATTTTTGTTTCAGCTTTTGTTTTTTCTTCCTGTAATCTGTAGAGACTCTACTATGTTTCTGACACTTGTGAAATACTAGCTAATAATAGGGACTGGTGTTCGCCATGTGCAGGGAGATGAGCCTTTCATAATGTTTATCTAGAACCACATACACAAATACACATTTTCATTTCTTTCTGGACAATCTGAACTAGAGATTAAGGACTTGGTACACATAATGTGTGTAATTTTTGCCCCATGTACTATAGCAAAATTGGAGAAATGGAGTAAATAACAGATTGGGCCCTATGTTGCTAGGTAACATAACATCTATGCATGTATCTGTTTCCTGTAGGAATATGATCTAGCCCTCTTCTCCCTTCTGATTTTGTAAAAATGTTCACCCAATATAATTTGGATGCTTTGAAGGTGATTTTCAGAGGGGTTATTTATATAATTAAATCCAAAGTTCTTCTGTATAGAACTCAACTCTGTTTAATTACACTTTGTTCTTTATACCTTTTTACATGCTAGTATGTGGATGCATTTGCTCTATCTCATATGCATAGCAAAACATAGTTGTACAGCAAAACAAATAAACAAAAAGTTAAGAAAATGCAAAGAAATTATAATTCACAAATTCAGATTTAAAGATAAAAATCCATATCTTTCAGTGCAAATACTAGCAAGTAGATCTATAAAACATCAACTCATCAGTTCAATCATTGTAGGGTTGGGGGAAAGAAAGACATTCCTTATTATTAGCAAGTTACTGGAGTGTAAAATATGCAATATGATCAAAATTAAGCTGGCGATATTTTATTAAAAAGTAGAGCGAGAAGATAGATAGAAACAAGCAGAGATTAATCAGATGAGTTGGAGGAGTATTTGCTTCCCCAAGGATGCTAATGAAAACCTAAATATAGATATCATACTACCTGGTGACACTGAAGTAAAGACGTGCAGATTATTTCAATAAAAAGATTTATCCATCTAGGGCATCTGTATTTTTTCATTTTCCTGTGCTCACAATGTCTCTGTCGAGTAGATTTCAAGAAGAGCATGCCCCATTGGCATTAGCAAGGCTAGTTGGCATAATATAGGCCACAGAACAGTAATTTCTACTCTCTAGCTTTTAGCTCCAGTTCTGTCTAGCAAAGCATACTTAGCTTAACCTTGGCAAGAAGGAAATAGAGAAAAAGTAAAATGCCAACATGAATTACAGGGTTTGGGCTTTCGACTACTATCAGTGTACATATCATCTACAAATTCCAGCCTGAGGCAGTTCCAGAAGTCTTGGAAAAAAAATAGTTTGCATTCTTGACG
>VZZY01002493.1:0-16535 GCA_013400335.1 Eurystomus gularis
AAAAAAAAAAAAAAGCAAAACCACTGAAGAGTTCTGAAGGAGTTGCACCAAATGGTGCAGTAGTGCTAATTCCAATTTGTATGGGAAGCTTCTATGAAATTTACCGTTGCTTCCAGTGCTGAAATCAGCAATGTTTCAGATCTGCAGTAAAGAATGCAATGAAGTTTTCTCCAGATTAGCCAAATATACTTTGAAGCAGATGTTTTGAGCTCCACTTTTTTCCCATCTGAAATCATGGGTTTAGGTCAGGAGTTAAAAGCAAAGACAATGTTAGATATCAGTACTTTGGGAAGGAACAAAAACAGACTGACAAATCTAGAAGGGTGATACTTCATATGCTGGTTTAGGAAGACAAAATCTAGTGTTAAACTAATTCAGCTTTTCTGGCAAACTGTACTGAAGTCCATTTCACCAGCTGGTGCAATGAAGTGTGTTCAGCAGGCTTGCACCTGAGGTCTCTCTCTTCAGGGCTTGAATTTTGTCTAAAGCAGACAGTATAAAAAAAGGTCCATAAGTAAACCATGCTGTTCCCAAGATCTCTTTCACGAGCTTTGTATCTTCTTGAGTGTTAAGGTGCTCGATGGTGAGTTGTGCTGGAGCTCCCTCCCATGCTACTGTCTTAGGGTCATCTTTCATACTCATCAGTGCTCACATCCCTGCCCTGTCACAGAGAAAGAAAATCTTGTACCCTTTCCTAGTCTGGCTTGCAGACACAGGCTGTTCTTTAAGCACTAGCTGTGAACCCCAGCTGGCTCTGAGTTGCTGCCTTCCAGCAAGCAAGCCCAAAATCTGCTCCCTTCACCCTCTGGATCATGGACATTCATCTGAAAGTTGTCTTGTGCCTTTTTAAAAGGATAGATTACCCAGAGACCATGCCACACAGAGCCATGATTCTGAAAAACAATTTTCGTATCTTCATTTCTTTCATTTTCCTGCCACACCTCAGTGCTCTTATACCATTTCCTCATGTCCCTAGAGGAGATTTCAGGACAAAAACACATTACACATCCCTAAGACTGTGCATGAGAAATAGAAAACCTATCCCCTTCCTTCAGAGACACAAAACTTTTATGCTGTAAGGAACTATCCTTTATGAAGTCCCCTGACTTTTCATTATAAATAAAGATAAAAAAATGTTTCCTTGACTGAAACACGTGTTCTTAGTAGGTCCATTTTAAAGATATAGATTTGCATGAAGTACGCTGGCCATTCACTTATTCAACCTGATTTTCCTTGATTACCGGTTTAGATAGAGAAGTAAAGTCATAGCTATCAGAAAGCAAAGGCTGATGAGAACACAGGTCAGCCACAATACAAGCAGGTAACCAGAAGCTTTCTGCTAATAAGTGTTTGAGAGGTTATTATTATTTGCCTTCTAGTAGCCAGAGAAATATTGATGTGTCATAGATCATTCCAGCAGCTGCCAAGATATAATCAGCTGCTGTTCTTCCTTGTGAATTTTCAGTGCTCATCAGTGCTTCTTCTTCTCATTGTTTCCTCCCAGCACTCCCAGAGCTGGGTTTCTTTGGTGTATTTACTTGCCAGGATACAAGTAATTAAACATATTATGTTTCTTTGAATACAAAGAAGAGACCGTTCTCTTTCCTAAATGGGTGGATGACCTTTGGAATTAGATACCTTACTTTTACAAATCAATAACTCATCTTCAGTGGTTATTTTCCCCCTACACACACTATCTCAGTGAACACTTTGCTGATATATTTACTTGCTAGAATGTTCGCTTTAGCAAAATCACAGAGAGAAAACCTCAGAAAAGAACTTAATGCAGCTAAAGCAAATATATTTTTAAAGCAAGTATTTCCAGACTTCCTTTATGCAACATTGACTCAGCCCTAGTTTTTATTTAAAAACAATACCCCTGCAAGTTTTTGCGTTAATGACCTGCTTCCATTGTCCCTCGAGAGATGGTTGAAAATGCAAAGGATACAGTAATACTTCACTAGGGATCATTCCCCTATCTACATTTCATTCAGATATTCCAGGTGGTAGCTTTGTGAATTTGAATCAAAAGGTACCGTAGCAGACCTTCTGTACTACCAAAATATATTAAATCAGAAGTCAGATTAGACCTAACATTTGGTGGAATCTCAGTAATTGTTTTTAGTAATTTTGTCCCAAATGAGTACACAGCTTTATAGAAGATTCAGTTACTCAGCAGTGGTGATTCTGGCTCATATGGTAATAAAGATTGTGAAAAAAAGAAGATAAATTGGGTGGTAAAAGCATTCGTCTAAAACCATTCGGAAAAAGGGAGCTGAAGTAGAAGGTAAACACAGAAATTTGCAGAGGGTGGAAATAGCCACTTGAATTTGAATAAAATTATAAATCCTGATAAGGAAAGACCAGAAGACACAAGAGACTGGTAGTTTGTAACAGTGATGTTGAAGTCTCATGCTTTGAGAATACATTTGATTTATAAGGGAACAGACTACAAAAGGACCCATCTAGATAAACAACAATAATGAAAAAAACAACCTTATTGTTTCATCAAAGGGAAAATTACATGATCAATGGCTTGAGCTGGCAGGAACATTCTTCAGGGAAAGCTGAGTCATTCTTGCAGCCCCATGGCTGTTTAAATTCCAGCTTACTCACTAGAGACACTGAAACACAAAAGTTGGTAAACAGAAGATAAAAGGATCAGAGAAAAATGGGTGAGCAAGAAACAAGGAAAAAAAGGAATCACTTTTTTTTAGCTTTAAGCAAAATGTGCAACTATTTCATTTTCTCTTAAGGAGAAGTAATATTCTGCTCGACTGTTTCACAGAAACACTTCATTGGTTTTATTTTGTACCTCCATCTCTGCCTGGCATTGTTCTTGATTAAAGGCTAGACTTACAAACTACACATAGAATGGTTCACCAGGACAGAGAGTTACACTTTACATTTCATTCAAGCCAAGAACCTTTTAGGTTATGCACTTAAGGCACTTTCCTCTTTACAACAACATTCCCTGCTTTTGGGGAAGCCTTGCTTGTGTGTCCTAGTCACCAAATTTTAAAAATGGCAGCAGTGCAGAAGGCCCTAGGTAGACCAGACTCAACCACATATTCTTTTCTCCGGGACAAGAATTGTTGCCTCTATCTTTGAAAAACAAATTGTAGCCAGAATCTCCCAGGGCTCAAGGTGACAAGAGTCAGTCTATTCCCTTTTAAAATGTTCTCCCTGGAAGTAGCCTTTCAAACTAATAATTTTTATTTTTACTGTTTTTACAGCTGTGTGGAAAGGAATTTAACAGAATGCACAATTTAATGGGACACATGCACTTGCACTCAGACAGTAAGCCTTTCAAGTGCCTCTACTGTCCCAGCAAATTCACCTTGAAGGGGAACCTAACGAGGCACATGAAAGTCAAACATGGGGTCATGGAAAGAGGATTTCATTCTCAAGGTAATATTTTTCAGCAAGGTAATATTTTTTATCTAAGAGATTTGAAGATGCATATTAGTAAACCCAGATGGGCTTTGTACCACAGATCCACAATCTTGTATCATAGATCTGATGTTATTGGAAGAGATTGAATCCCATAAGCCTGGGAGGTTGTTAATAACTATCTATATTACTCCAGTGTTATAGGCCAGAGATCCTCAAGGTAGTGGCCCTGGTCTCAGAGGCCTTTCAGACTAGATATCTGGTTAAGACAGAGGTACAGCCCAAGATGGACGAGTAGATGGAGACAAAAAGAGACAGTATTCATGAGCACAAATGAAATAATTTTGGCACGCTAAGTTGCTGTAGTTAGGTGTTAGGGAGAATATAGTCAGTAATGTGAAAGCAGGGGATTTATCAGGCCATACCAAATGTTCTTGTACATAAGCCCAGGGCTCCCTATCCATCAGTGTGAGAAGGTGTGGTACCTATGGCACTACAAAGCGTCTCCCATCATGTGGGTACTTGAGACACAAATGGGAGTGAGCTGACGGAGACCCAGCCTCAGTGAGGCTGTGGCACTTGTTTTTGGCCAAAGGAATGATTGGATTATATTATCTTCCTTCCTGAGTGTGTAGTTCCATTATTTTTGAATAAAAGTTGCGGTTTCAAGGAGCTTAATTCCCAGAGGCTGACAGACCACAGCCTAGCAGCCATGGGCAAAGCAGGCATTTTTCTACAGACCCATCTGGTTAGGAGTTTATAGTTTTTCTCTCATGTTTGAGGTACACCATAAATCATAAATTCATTCAAAGCTGACAGAAGCAAAAAATAGAGAAGACTTAATGGGTCTTACCATTTATTGGATTCCAGTCTGGAATAGGAATAGAAGCCTGAATTGCTCTATGTCCAGGGGCCTTGGTTATTTTGTACCACCTTGACATAGCTGTCAATGAAGCATGTGAACACAAGGATTTTTGACTACCCAGGGTATCTTGCAAAGCATTCCCTATGTTCCACCCACCACATACGCGCCTTCAAGTCAGCCTTATTTGTGCATACATGCCAATGCTATCTAAAGAATAGAGGGAACTAGGGAGGACTGTTTTGAGGTTTTGAGTATCCAAGATTTTTTTTTGCTCAGCCTTTCTGGATAAATAATTATTTAATGGATAAGATTTCTTGGTGTTCTTTAAACTCAAGCTTTCAGGCAGCCTAGCACTGTGTAAAAACACATACTTTAATGATATTTAGAATAAAATTTACAAAGATCCTAACAGATAATGAAATAAATGGCTCTTTTTTTTCCCCTGTAAATCGTCTACAGTACCATGCTAGTTACACAATTACTTGTAATTGAAGACAGCCTAAGAGCTTTTCAGTATGCAGAGATTCTTCAGCCCTTGAGCCTCATCAGCTGCAAGACAATTTGTAAGGGCTGCCACCTGCTTGTGAACCTTTTTAACACATACAACCTATAGCAAAGTAGCAGCTGTATCTATTGAGGCTGTATAGATCCTGTAGAAACCAGATTCAGTTACCGAGGTACAAAATCAAAACAAAACAAAGCAAGTAAAATAATGGCTTTCACAGATACTTGCTATTGGGTGAAATCCTCACCCCAGTACTGTCACTGTTCTTTTAATTAAGATGGGCTATGCCTGCAGTGTCTGAATCTTATTTGGTGCATCCCAATGCTTAGAGTGTATTTGAATCCATAGATGTCTTCTGGGTAATGTCTGGATTTCCAGCAAGAGAGGAGACAAGCTGACAAATATTAAGACAAACTAGATCCAGGACTACACTCAGACTTACACTGCATTACTAAAAATCATAATTTGTTCATAATTATTTCCTTAAGCTGAAGCACTATCTACTGCATAGAGCTTTTTGATGGCATAAGTGGCTTCTCAGTGGACGAAAGAGGAAAAATTAAGGAGTGTGGAAGTTGTAGACTACTGAGACTTGAGTCTTTTCGTTTTTAAAGCAGTAGCTTTGAACCAGGATGTCCATAGAAAAAACACATTAACATGTTTTTAACCTCTTCCATTCTTGGGCAAAAAATAAAGAAGTACAAAACCTGGGACTTTGATTAAAGTTTTCATTAAAAAAAAAATAGGAAGGAGGAAGTGGGTAGTTCACTGGCAAAAATAGCTTACAAGAGGCCAGGCTACTTCACTTTTATTCCTAGCTCCCTCATCAAGTGTCTGGCACATATAGCACAATGTTTTGTGTGACTTGACCTGGCTGTGAAGTGTATACAAAAGTACTTCTTTTGTACAGCTTCTCAAAGGAGATCTCATGAGATGTAAACAGTAAAGTACTTGGAGATAGCTTGGTGGAAGACAAAGGTAAAGTATGCAATAGAAGGCCACCTTATGTTTTGGGTTTTTTTAACCATCACATAGTAGACTTTCCTATATATAAATTATTCCTTTTCTCCTTCCCTCAAACCGCTACAAGGTTTTGGAAGAGGAAGAATTACTCTGTCCCAGACAAATGTCTTGAGAAGTTTGGAACAGGAAGAGCCCTTTGATCTTTCCCAGAAAAGTCAAGGGAAGGGGATATCATTTCATTCGGATGGTGAGAGTGCCAAGGGAAGCTCGTGCCAGGAAGAAGAGGAAGACAACTGCTATGAAGCAGTGCGCTACAGCCCTGCCATGTACCACCATGATGACAACAAGCTGTATGTGCCTCAAGATCTGTCTGGCAAACCTGAATGCATGATGAAGGACTTCAGAGAGTCCTACTGCAATGAGAAGGAAGAAGTGCTGAGTGAGGGAGGAATGGAGACGAGAATAGGAAATTCAGGCAAACAGGAGATCCAAGGAGAGAGAAACATTGCGAACAACAAAGAACACCTCAGCTTTCGATCTTTTGAAAAGGCCAGACTGGGCCACTCTCTCTCTGATTACTTGTATTTCAAGCACAGAAATAAGAGTTTGAAAGGTTTGCTGGAAAGAAAAATGGAAAAACAAACAATGCTTATAGGTATCTAAAATGGACTATTTAAAAGAGCTGGAAAAGGGGATCAAGATAACTTTTAACATGAATGTAATTTACTAAAGCTTGGAAGTTCGTAGTAGTCTTTAGAAATAAACAGGCCAAATTAATAAAAAATAATTTAAGGTAAAACACATACATTTGAAGAATAAAGCAGTCCAGTCCAAGGTCACCAAGATATGCAATAGATATTGAACAGTAACATTTTTACACTTATCCATCTGATATATAAGCAGGCAATGGGGTGGTTACAGAAGTTTTTTTTCCTTTATCTAGGGTGGTGAAAACTTACACACAATTTTCTAGCTATGAAAAAGCAACATACTTCAGTGTTTGTTTTATTATCTGACTAAATACATATGAACACTTCTAATGATATGTCTCGAAAAAAAATCTGAAAATACTAAGTATTTCACAGTATAAGCAATTATTAAAGCAAATTAAACATGGTGTGCATAAAGTACTGTCACGTTCAGAACTAACACAGTCCAAATACTTTCTTTTACTGAAGTGACAGTTTGTTCAACCACTTACAATGAGAAATGGGAAAGAAATTAAGAAGAAATACTAACGTCTTGTGAGATAGTGAAGGGCAGCTCTGTAAGGCTTTGAAAGGACTGGAATTTATTATGGTCACAGAAGCCTTTCCTCTGGTACAAAGGATGTTTGTGCTTTGCTATGTTTCAGTCAGCATGGGAGTCTTCAGCAATTCTTCAAGTGAAGTAACATGGACCATGCTGACATTTTGTTCTACTGTCTGCTCAGACCAACACATCTAATGAGCAGCAACAGCAGCATGCAGTATTTTCAAGCCTTGATATAATTGCACAAAAAGCAATATGAGTCATTTCATTGATAAAATGATGGAATTTTGCCGTTTATCTCTTCAGTTTGTCTTGGCTAGCAAGGATGATTTTATAATATGCAGATCTGATAAGATTTTATTTTAGAAGGCATGCCAAAAAAGAGCTCTTACAGAGCAGCCAGCACCTCACAGAAGAAAACTGGTTTTGGATTTCCTCTTACCAGAATGAGAAATTTTCCCTTATCAACATGGCTTGACCAGTAAGGTCCAGGCCTTTCAGAAGAATTCCACTCATACTGTTTCTACCAAGCCATTCCTAACTTTTTCTACTCTGATTCCCCTGTAATTATATGTTCATAACAAAGATGTTAAAAGCACATCCCATTAAGCACATTCTATTTGTTGCATGAATAGTTTTACCAGCACCTTGATTCCTGCACCTTCAAGATAGATGACAAACAGCCCCACACCACCCTATTGTTTATAAGGAAATAAAGATTTAATAGTTCATTTAATTAGTTCTATGTCATTCTGACACCCCTGCTCAAAAGGTCAAAATCCATATATATGGTACATCTTTTCCAAGTATTACTACACTCTTAACTTACTTGCCAAGTTCTTGATTTGAAATACCTTGCTATTGTGCTCGATATATAGCAAGTTAAAATTAAATATAATCATATACTTACAGCTTGCTAAGGCTAAAGTCATGTAGCTACAGCTCTTTGCCATTATAAGGAACTACTCATCTTACAGAACTAATGATTCTCACACTTACAGTTAATCAGTGATCAGAGGGCAGCAGCCCTTATTCATCAGATAAAACTGGGATTGCATAGTCTAAGGCTGCAGAATGCAGTTTCATCTTTCAGGGCTCAAACACGGTATAATAAAGATTCTGAATGAAGAGCAGAAAAAGCTGTTGATAAAAGAAGCTGTTAACATATGGATGACTCTTCTAAATGTAATTAACTCTACAGCTGATGTACTTGTTTTTTAAAATAAAAAGGGTATATCAAATTGAAGTGGAATGTAAGTCACTTTAGGCTTAGAATTAATGATGTCTTTCAAAATGAGGTGTATTTCCGAGGTACATAGCCATGTTTTTGCCCTGTTTAGCTGTTTTATCACATATATTCTACTTCCTTGCTTCTACTGCAAGATAATTCCTCTTGAAAATGGAGCCATCTTTATTTCAAGGGAGACCTTGTGGTCAAGCAGAAGAATCAGAAAATTTTCAGAGTAATGAGCATTACTGCATTCTTTCTTAGACTAGAAGAGAAATGATCGGTTAGAAACTCAGCATGGTCTAGCAGCTTGTCTCTTAGAAATGGGAACAAGTCCTTTGGTTACTGCCTTGGCAATATCTTGCCTCAAATCTCCTATTTGAGAATGTATACAGGCCAAGAGCTGGCAGCAACTGACTCTTAGAAATAAATGTCTCTCTCAAGGTGGTGTAGTTTCCAGCTGTGCATGATTCAAGATCGGTCCACCTTTGCAGCCATATTAGTTCCTATGATAAGAGGAATAAGCAAGGAATAAGGAACCTAATTGCAGTTTCTAGAATGGTGATTGTGCAGATGAGTTGAACTTAGCAAGTTCCTTCATTTCTGTGGTAGGTAAAGCAGAAAGGCATAAAGCCCTTCCATTGCAAAGCCCTGCTGTCTATGCATTGGAGAGTGTTATGGGACAACTAGACAATCCTTATCAAGAATGAAAAAAATGATTAAAGATCCACAGCCCTCCAAGCAAGTGGAGCAAAGGAGACATTTTCAGCAGATGTTAAATCCCAGTAGATAACATTGTAACCACAAAAATGATGTCTACTGGAAGTATACAGTCCACAGTTCCAAAACAGACCTTGTAAGGGAAAATGCCAGATGTGTCCTTAGGAAAAGAAATCACTGCAAACAGTTCAGGGTTGTCTGAATGATTAACCCAAATATTATCAACAACACTGTCACTGCAGCTGATTTGTTGGCTTCTATAATCCCTCTTCTCACTGGAGCAAAATCAACTGCCAACCACATACAGCCAAGTGGAAAGGAGTGGAGGTCACCTGAATGGCTATGCTATTTGGGAGTAGTTTGTAGTGTGAATCTCTTTTCTTGCATTCTTCCTAGAAAGCAGAGAACTTTCCATTACAATGAGGCCTTGAGACTGTGCCCAGTCCCATGGTCACATTAAGCTAATTCACAAACATACAAGGCAAATTCATATTAGAACAGTAAAGAACTCATCTAGAACCACAAGTCATCAGACAGAGGAATTGCAAACAAAGCTGCTGCCATTATAAGGAGACAGTGCCAAGTGACTCAAGCAAAGAGACTAGGAGATGATAGTCCTCCTTACTGCAGAAGAAAATGCAGCTGGGGCTAAGACACTTGTGACAAAGAGGCCCCAAGGGACAAATTAAAAGTGAAATAACAGCTTTCATTGTGAAGCACCTTGCTTTTCAAAAGTAAGTTGTTTTCATGCTATTTACATTGGCACTGTTTTGGGAACAGACAGTAACGGCCTTTGCTTTTCAATAGCTTTGAAAATGCTTTACAGAAATTTGCTCTTATAATGAAGTTATTTCCCATTTCTGATTTTTGTGGGATTAGCTTCCTTGTTTTGCTTTGAATAGAAGCTCAGAAGTCCTGTAAGATGTTGCCTGTGTCCTGGACCTTGGTGACCACATTTTCTTCTTTTCTTCCTTTCTAATCTATTTTCTTGCTATGTTGTGGGGATAAAAAAAAAAGTATTTATCTGACTCTTCTCTGCTATTTAGGTTTTCAGCTTGTGGTAACACATGAAATTAAAGCTCAGTCTCCACCACCTTTGTAATAAATCACATCCTTACCGTTTCCCTGCATTATTATATGAAGCCTAACTTCATCCTCTTGGAGAGCATCAGAGCAAATAAAGAGTGGCCACAAACTTGTACAACTGAGATGCTTCCCTAACTCTTAGAAACTGAGGCGCTTCAAGAATCCATGCTGAGGAAAGGTAAATTGGTCAGGCCATAATGAGAAAGTGAAGGCATATAGTTTGTTAGATTAGAGGCTTTTCTGCTAAGGGCAGCAGGGAGAATTCTGCAAGACACTATACAGAACAGAGTAGGGGGATGAAAAGTTGTAAGTTGGATTAGTAAAATTTGAGGGTAAAGAAATACGATATATTTACTGAGAAAGTGAAGTTATAGGTAACCCTGGAACAAGATGGTTTGAATTTGGCCACCAGGACTCAGCCATCTCCTTGTGAACCTGAGTTCTTCTGGCTGCCAGACAGCCTCCAGTCTGTGAGGGCATAAACAAGTGCTCTGTGTTCGGCATCTCAAAGGATAAAACACTTCATGGTAATATTGTAATAGAAGTTTATCCTTCACTGTGTCCTATAAGACAAGTTACTGGAAAGACCAAGTTATGCTACTGCACCTACTTTTTTTACAACTCTGTGTTGTTCTACTAGCTATTCTCCAACTTCTTTCTTCATATGGTGCTGCTGGACTCTACTGTTATGAGTGTACAGTTAAGAAGTAATATAAGTACTGTATTTATTATTCCAGTAAGTTTTTCATAATGATTAACAGTTTTGAAAATAAGTCATGTTTGCTTAGCTGAACAAGATGTAACAAAGCTAACATTTTTGTACCCATAACAGATTTTGCAAATAACGTGGTGTGTATTTATTTCACATAGAACACTGGGTTCCCATTTAGAGTCCCAACTCAAAGAATGGATGAACTATCTGTGAATATTTAGTTTCTGGCTTTCTATCCTAATAGTAAAAGCATATGTGATGTATTGTATTAATTTAAGCAAATAAATGTGTACTAGAGAAGCTGCTGTACCTTGCATTGAAATGGATCCGGAGTTCTTGGCACTCTATCTGTTTTATTTAGTAAATGCATGAGGCTGGGCTGGGCTGGAGGTCATACTTCACTCAACACCACAGAACACTGGTTCTTGTAAAGGGAAGCCTTAACTAATGATAGAGAAGACAAGGGCAGAAGAGCTGCCAGGTCCTCTGAGGTAGACAGATCACTTTATTATTGCAGATTGCAGGGAGAACATGAAGAATACTCTGGAATCATTATGGTATTTGTTAACTTGTCCTCAGACAAGCTAACAAAAGGAAGATGTTATCTTCATCTCAAAGCTAATTCAAAGAGCTGCAACATGTGAAAACAGAGGAAAAGCCAACCAGACATGTTATAAAATTGAAATAAAGAAAGTAGGAATACCTTCATAAGTTAAGGAATAAACAGAGGCCTTTGAACACAGAGGATCAGAGTTTCTTATTCTAATGGAAAACACAAGTTTTAAGTGATGAGTAAACTCTTGGATTTCAGTGTTTTAATGAGATCCTGTTGGAACTGGCATCATCAGACTTCAGAAAGAACATTTTAAGCTGTTTTTGAGCACAGAGAGAAAGCAACTGGAACGTTGACTATAAAATAACTCACATAATAAAGAAAATAGAGATATTCGGTTTCTAATTCTCAGAGATATTAAAGAAGTATCTTTAAAAGTGCAAGAAGGCTTAAACAAACACTAAAAAGGCATGTTAGAGGCTAAAAGAAACAGAACTAAAAGAAACAGAACTAAGCCTTTCTTTCTTTCCTGTTTTCTTATTTTTTTTTACCCATCGTATTTTGATTGCGGGTAGCAACCACTATGAAGATTATAAGCTACCTCTACATGGAGAAGTTGAGGAATGACCTAGTTCATTCCCATGTGGCTCAGTACCAGCGAATCTCCCAGTTTCCCCTTTTCCAGTTACAAAAATATAATTTAGAAAAATGTATGTTTGACCCTTCTCACAAATTTCCTTTTCATTTTTATCAAAAGCTGACGTATGCTAACTTATGTCTTCAAACAAGCAGAAATGAAGCAGAAGAGAAAAAAAGCCTCTCAGATGTTCGCAGCGGGCTTTCTGTGCCTGTTGTGAAATGGTGAAAGGCCCAGTATATCTATTTTTATGGAGACAGCCAAATTAATATCAATGATAGGACAAAAAGCGATGAATCATTAAAAGGAAAAACAACTGTAGTTAGATACAAATGATACAGGATATCTCTGAGAAAAGCAAGTCACTGACAAATTGCAGTGTGTTAAACCTTTAACAGATTAAAATCCTACATTAAGTAACAAGGCTGCAGAGACAACCTCTCGCCAAATTAGTCCCATTAATACTCTGTATGGCTTATATAGTGTGATACAGCTACATGCATTTGCCCACTGATTCATGGTGCAAAAACCTGATCTAAAAACATACACAGGGTTTCAATCATTTCAGCACCTGTAAATGTTGAAACACGGAACAGGGATCACTACCAATGCTTTTTCCAGATATGATATGGTGGTGTCTTGGATCACACAGCATAAATTTCCCTAGTGATCAGCCTGCAAGGAAAGTACAGCTGAACAGAGAACAGCCACTTTGTCAATAAGCCTTCTGGTGTCCTATCATTCTGCTTACTCTGTCTGAAAAAATACTCTATATCCAGTCCAGTAGTATAAATGATTTAATTTGGATGGAGCCAGACATGACTCCTTTTCAGCAAATTACTTCCTGGATTGAAAAATAACTTGTAGTGTGACCATTTTTATTCAACAGACCTCTGTTGATTTACATCAGCGGAGAATGTTGGCTTGTGTTTTTGGAGCTGGGATTGTCTGTACTGTACTTTTTTCACTACTTAAATACCCTTCTGGGCACTTCTGAATGGACAGTTGTTAGAGAACAAATTATGATTGAGACATTAATTAGCCAACTAAAAGATGGTGTGCAGTAAAATGAGAATGATGGAGTTGTTTGAAAACAAGAAATGTATTTCTACCCTATGGAGAGCTATTACAAAATTAACAGAGGTGGGAACAGTATAAAGATGATAGACAACGTGTCACAGAAATGCCTTTAAAGGAAATATAGTTTATCAAGATAAGTGGCAGATATAAATCCAGAAAAATATCTATCAATACAGAGTGATATCTTGCCAGGGAATTCTGCAAACTGGTTAATTCTTTACAGACCTTACAATTTTCTGCTATAAGCCATAGGACTTTTCCAAAACACTAGCTCTTGATCTTTTTTATTTGTTTCATAGGCCAGGATGATTTTATAAAAGTCAGTATATAAAGCATTTGTACATGAGAGAATCAACTCTCCAGTCAGACACATAAATATAATGAAAACTGACAACACAACAGTGAAGTCCTGCCATGAAGAAAGTTGCACTAGAATTGGAATAGGCTTGCGCCTAGTACAGTCTATCTTGGAAGTCTATGAAAGCAGCACCAAGACCAGACAGGTCCAAGGCAATATATGTCTGATAATTGCATGTGCAAACACTGCCTGAGAGCTGAGAAAGAAATGTTATCTTACTTATGGGAGACTCTGAGACCACTGCTGCAGAGCCATTTCCATCCTTTTCCTATGAAATTCTTGAAAGAAAAAAAGAATACCCCAGAGTGACAGACAAGCTAACAGACTGAAAGACCCCAGCTACACTTAGTATCACTTCCAAGAGCCAGCACCAAGAGTACAGCACATTTTTCCTTGATTCTAAGCAAGATGCAGATTTAAACATTTTTATATTAATTTTTAAAACAACTATTTCATTATTCTGGCAGTTAAACATTTCAGATTATGGAGTGAATATATGAGTAACAGCAGGCAGAGGGAACATACAGATTCACTCACAGTGGACAAAGATTGTTTATCTCCCTTTTATCTTTATATGCCATGAATTATATGCCAGTCTGGTCAGCCGGAGTATGTTTATAATGCAGCTATTTCCATATGTAATGGAAATATAAATTTCCATTTCTTTGAAATATAAATGAAAAAAATCCTGTTAGATTGACAGCAACCATAAAATGCTGCCAATAAGTTATGAAGGATGACCTCATCCATTCACATCATCCCAAAACATCAGCTTCATAAAGCAACAAAGTCAGTAAACCTAGGCTTGCTCTTGTTGTGCAGATACAGGTTCATAAGCACATAGTTAAAGATCCCTTTGCCAAAAATAATCTGCCACCTTCTCTTTTCTGCAGCTCAGGCACCTTAGTTACAGTGTTATCAAAAGGAGAGAGGCATTTGCTTGTACATCAGAAGCTTTTCCCCATTATATTTTATTTTTTGTTTTCAATAGTCTTCAATTTTTGACCTTAAAATCTCAACCTGAATTGCCTTGAGTCACACACAAAAAAAGTTTGGGGAGCAGAGAAAGACAGCATAACAATTTTGGAGATCTAGGTTGATTTTAAATAAAAATAATCTTACAAATATTAAACACCTTCCAATCTGTATGTTAAACATTCTTAAAATCTTCTTCCTCAGCTGGTACATCCTGACCAGCATTTTACGAACTGGTTACTCAATAAAAGTTTTCCAGTTTGGTCTTGTGAGGTGCAAGCTGTTGCAATCAGTTTTACGGGAGAGACATGAACCTTTTCCCTATCATGTTAGAGGGTGACAAGCTTCAAATAGACCCCACAGCTCCCAGGGCCAAAGTGACTGGATTGCCAGGATTGCCCAGTGCCCACAGCAAGGCTGGAGCACTGGGATCATCCTCCTGCTGGTGCGAGAAAGGGCTGCGTAAGGTGTACAAAAAGAGGCAACACTACATCTGTGTGTCAGCACTAGCCTGAGTAACCACTTACACTTTCTCCCATAAAGCTCAACGTGAGTGGATGCAAGAGACTGGGTCTTGTTTTGATCTGCTCTGTGCATTGGCAGGAATTATTTTAAGAAACAAGCCTTTCAGGAGAGTGTGAATACTCTCAGGAGAAGCCAGCTCTGATGAAAACCGGCCCCAGAGCTCCTCAGTGGAGAAACATGCAGTCGTAACTGCAAGTTGTATATTTCATTTATTCTAGCTTCTCCCTGCACCTAGCCCTACCTACGTTTTCTAAGGTCCTTATCCATTACAGGGTAAACCTTCCTTATAAGACTTCCAAATAACCATCTACCAGGATAGAGAGTCCTTATGCTCCTCTTCTCATTTTTTGTTACAGGTTTCCAACACCTTTAAAGTGACGTTATATACCAAAACCTCAGCTTTCCTCTAAACGTTGGAGAAACAGGATTTCTTCCCTCTGGACCCCCTGACTGCCTCTCTACACCTCACTGCTTCCACTAACAAGTCTCCCTCATTGAGTGGGTGAGCTCACTTGGTTTCCACACTGAAGGAGGCACTCAAACCCATTCCTCTCCTGGTCAACCTGGTCAAAACCCTCCTTCTTACAGTTTCTCTACTTTGTCCTCTGCTAACCTGAATAATGTTCTGTTAGGGTATACATTTCTGTTATTACAGAGCTCTCCTTTGTGAGACGAGAATAGCATCACTGACTTCAAGTGCTGTCAGCCCATGCTCCACGTCTTTTCTAAAAACCTTTTTTTCCCTTCTGCACTTTTTTCTTTTTGCTTGTATTTTATTATTTCCTCTAGGCAGATGCAACTGGCACATCCTCTTTTCAGGTGGGGAGCAGTAGGTAGTTACATAAGTCAGATTATAAAATCAAATGAAAATATATAAAGAGCAAAACTCCATAATGGCCTAACTGTGCAGCTGAAGCACATGCTGATGTTCACTGTGCAAGAAAGTACTAGTAGCTCTGTATTTATGCTGAGCATGATTGCACTCTCCACCCTTAAATGAAAGTTTAAATTCTCTCATTTTTAGCCATCTCAGGGATATTCTTTTTTTAAAGGGTAAATTTAAAAAAACCATGATCCACAGGAAAGTCGAATTGACTTTCAGGACTGACTATCACTTTACCTAAAAAACAACTGTAACACTGTGAGAGTAAAGAGAACTTAATGAAGCCAGTTGAGCATGTGCGAACAGCATTCCAGGCCTGTTCCCTGTCTTTAACAGGCAGCATACTGGGCCTGACAGAATAGTGTATGCCTCATCCACCAGAGACGACAATATCACCTGAGCTGTGCTGGGCACCAGCAGGGCATTACAGATCAATTTAGTTTACTGCACAGCTGAAATGTAGAACAGCTTTAGCTGCCTGTTGAGGCTGCTGCCTGATGCTTACATATTTAGTCCATTAACCGAGGAAGGGATGTACCTAAAACAGGTGCCACTAGACCTTTCAACTTTGAATGCCTGACCAGCGGCCAGTTGGCTATTTACAACAGAAGATAAAACAAGGTTTCTGACAGCCAAACTTCCTTTGCTCTCTCTTCCTCCTCCCATGGCTGAGCAGACTGATCTGAAAAGTCTATGCTGGTGTCTGACTAGGCAGTATTAGCCTGGTAAAGTGCAAACCTGACCCAGTTTGACTTGGCTGTTCAATTTTGAATGGCATACAGCCAACTTGCTACCAGTTGG
>VZZY01002495.1:0-13184 GCA_013400335.1 Eurystomus gularis
CCAACCTTTTGGGAGCTGCAGAATATTTCAGTCTAATTCCTAAATACCTTCTACGGTGTCTTCATGATTCAAACCCACTGATTACTGGGGGTAACCCAAATGTTCCTTATTTGACTTTTTTTCTTTTCTAATTTATTTTAATTTGAAAGTAGAGACTATTCATCCTGTGGTAGCTGTGAACTTTCCCTGTTACAGTTAGAGCAGAAATGTGGCAAAACTCTTTGAAAATTGTAGTACTGTAACTTATATGTTGGTAGCATGTAACAAGTCTGAGAGGTATAAAATGATGTTTTCTCTTTTTCTCATGCAGGCTGGATTGCCATGTTGGGAGCCATTTGGCTGCTAGTGCTAGCAGACATCCATGATTTTGAGATTATATTGAATAGAGTTGAGTGGGCAACCCTCCTTTTCTTCGCAGCATTGTTTGTTCTCATGGAGGTAAGATCCTCTCATTTCTAAAGCCTGAAGAGTTACAACTGATTTAAATTGTGAATTATATTCCTGGGCAGAGGCTTCCTGCAGATTCAATCCCACTGAAATATTGTAGATTGAATGTAGTCATGGTAGTCCAGAGATAAATTGCAAAGTGGTGGAAGTTGGCTGGGCCTCTTTGATATTTAATTTTTCACTGTAAGCTTGGTGTCCTTCTGCTGCATTTGCTGAATATATCTGACACAATAATTTTCATTAAGTGGAATTTTAGTTTCCAGGTTTGTCAGCAGTCTATGTGTGCAGATAGTTCATGTGTTTTTATGTGTTTGTTTTGCAATTATTTAGATAAGTGTTAGGAAAAATAAAAGAACAAGAATAAATGAGAGTTGAAAAATGTTCCTAAAGCTGTCTGCTACGTGGAAGCTACCAAATGGCTTAAGAGATTTCACCAGAGTATGGTCTGAAAGGATAATATCACTGAATTTCAGTTTGCAATTGTAATTTAAAAAGATATTCAGCACTTTAAATGCCTGGATATCTTGCCATGTAGTTTCTTTGTGTTTGTCTGCTTGAATATTAGAAAGTGTCCAGCCATGTTTGTATCCCTTTTTTTTTTTTACTGTTTGATGCTTTTGTATAGCCTGATAGGATTTATTTTTACTGCAGATGTTTAAAAAGTTCTTTGTATGAATACTCATATTTGCTTGTCAATTAGGATTCTAGAATGCTCGATATTTTTTTGTTGTTATTTGTTGGGTTTAAATTATGCAATAATGTTGTAGAAACATGACTGATGAAACTCTGGTCACTACTGACACTACTATGGCTAGTGAATTTTCTGAGTGAGCAGCCTGGGAAAAGCCTGTAATAATAAATTTGCTTGCACAGTCTCTTTCTACCCACTCCCCCCAGGAACTGCAAAAAAAGCCCAAGAATTCGTGAATTGGGATCTATTAAAAAAAATCACCAACAATAAAAGTGATATTATTTGAAGAAATAGAAAGAGTGAATAATTCAACTAACTCTCCTTAATGCCAAACTGGAGGTCAAAATCTGGTAACCTCTGAAAATATTATTATTATCATTAGGAGGCTTGTTTGCAAGCTACTAGGTCTAATACTCATCAGTAAATGTTGATAGATTACACCCATTACTACAGGTAATTTTTAGTTCTCTATATTATAAAGCTCTATATATTCTTGTATTTTCTAGCTTTTACAGGGAATCTGAATTGAAGCCATTTTTATTTTGTCTTCTGCTGCTGTAACAGTTTATTAGTTGCATTTCCTAATGTATTTATTGTTTTAGCTTGGATTCAATGGTTTTGATTTAAGTGCTGCATGACTGCACAATAACATAGTAAAATATGCAGGAAGTTATTTGCCATTCACTGCCAGACTTTGGATACAACTGTTGTAATTCACTGAACTTCATTTTTATGGTTTCTAAGGTCACCGGTGAATAGTTCACTAATGAAAAAGTGTTTTTCCTGGCTCTTTAAAATAGCAGCAATTCAAGGACATGAAAGAAACTTGTACAGGTAATCAAGAAAAAATGGGAGACATTAAATTCTTCCCCATAAATCAATTGCTGCAAATTTTGATTTGAATCTGTTACCCTTTGGACTAGCAGGAGATGACAGTCCTTGCCAAGGCATTTTGCTTTCCTTTAGGTTAACAATGTCACAAAGAAACAAGTCAAAACAAAGATGTGCGTTGAAGTATAAGAAATCTTTTCATGATCTAGGCATTCAGCAGTTGTCAGTTTGTATTCTTCACCCTTGGTGATCCTTCACCTTGGATGGTTCCCAGACTGAAGTTATTTCCTACTGCTATAAGTGTTCCCTTTCCTATTACAAGGCACCTTTAAAAACCTGTGTGGGACTTAGGCTGCAAGTGATTTTGGAAAATGTGCTTTGAGTTCCAGTACCACTGGGGAACTCTTGGGAGGTTCTGCCTTTGGGTGCTCGTTGGTCAAGTCTGGTAGATCTTTTGCAATGAAAGAGTTGGAAATCCTTTATAGCTCTGTTTTCTATTGTGTCCTTCAGGTAATTCATCTCTACAACTGTCTTTTTTACTCCTTGTTCACAAGCAGCCGTTACAGGCTATAAAATTGTTCTGCTTCTTCTGTCTCTATGACATTAGTTCCTGTGCCTCTCAGGGACAGAGTATTTTGTTCACTTTTGTAGTCAAAACGGACATTTTACCTTAATCCCTTCAGGCAGAGTTTCTTCACAACAGTCATCGTGACATACTCTCCATAAGAGGGTTTAATGCAAAATTTTGTGCATAAATTAAACTCTGGAGAAAAATAGCACATGATTTTTTCTGCACTGAAATTCTATTTTGAACTGTCGGACAGGATCTGTTAGGCTTGACGACACCAATTAGTGCAGTGATACTTATTCCTCTTAGGAGATACAGGAAGATCCAGGAGACCTCCTGTGCAGTTTATATCCAGGGGAGGCCAGTGGCAGGGTGTTAATTGCTGACTTTTACATAGGTGCTTGCAGGCATACTGCCCTGGACATCATACAGACAGCCTAAAGCTGGTTCTGTGATTAGTGCTGTCATTATCTCTAAAGTGATGGGCTACCTGCAGACTGACTGTCTTACAGCAGTGACATGCACGTTCTTTACTCCCTTCCCGCTTTCCTGAACATCTCTTTTGTTGTGCCATGTCTGGATGCCAGAACAAATTTTGAGTGTTACTGAAAAATATGTTCTGTTAATAGATAAGTAATATTATTAAGTTAATAGTAGCTAAGCAATGTTAACTAAAAGTAACTGTGTGCTCTAATTGCTCACAAATTGCTCACAACTGTGTTTAAAAGTTTATTTTGAAGTATGAATACAAAAGAATTGCAGAAAAAATATTACCATTCCTTAAGAATATTGTTTTTGCATACATTTAAAAAGTCATTTATAACCCTTGAGTTGATAAAGCAACACAGATAGCTTAGAATGAAAGTGGTAACTTAAAATTACCAACAAGAATTCATTTCTTGGGAAATTTCTCCTGGGAAGTTCAAGTAATAAAAACGGTCAGTATATTTTTTAGTGTAAGGTGTATGCGTATGTATTTAAAAGTCTTAGCATTTGTTTCCTGCATGCTGCACCTTTCAATGTACATATACCCTTTCTTGTGTAATGCATTGTTAAAATGAAATATAATTTCTGGGCCAAATTTAATATGTGCAGATACCCAAATCACTAGCATTCAGCTGCTGCCTGAACGAGCCGCTGGTACAGGAATTGCTCATCTGAATGGCAGCCCCTTTGTCACTCTGACATTACCGTGTCTTATACCACACCGTTCAATGCCTATTAGGATCTTTGTCCATCTCTGTCATGGAATTTGGCAGTGTGCAAGTAGAATGTTTTTTTTTCCCACTGTTGTCTCTGAAGGGATCTGTCTGAGTGCCAGGTGTGCGGATTATACAAAGATGTGTTGTGTGAATCCTGACTTCTGCAGCTCTGTGTGGGAATGGAGTCAGTATTTGAGGCATTGCAGCTGGCTGACTCTTTGTCATAGCAGAAAAAGGTGAAAGCAAGGCAACCAGATTGGTCCAGACTGAGCCCAAAATGATGTGATCTTCTCTCTGAGAAACTGAAAAACCATACAATAGATATACCTTATTCAAACTGAAAATAGTACTTATTTTGGGACACATTTAAGAAAAGAAAATAAAATTAAAGTGAGTTAAAGGCTAGCTCTCATGAGTTAAAATCAGTCTTTTACCTAGTGGTTTGAGGGAATGGGTCATTCTCCAGGTGTGTGAAGACTCAGTTTGTATTCGTCTGTCTGCCCAAATTGAGATCAGAGCCATCACCACTGGGCTGGAGTCTTCCTATGTCTTTTCATCCATGGTAGTAACCATAGCTGTATGGAATGCCGTCTAAGTATCCTGTACAAATGGGAATGGCTCTTACAGAGAGGATGGGTTACTCTGGTCTAGGCTGTCCCTGGGTCTAATGTTTACAGGGCTCACCTCCTTGGTTTGGATGCCTGATCTGGGCATTGGAGACCTGGTTTTCTTGCCTTTTAAGGTGCTACTGCCTCTGTGCCAATTTACATTTGTTCAAGATCTCTGAGCTGGCTTTAGCAGATGAGAGTTGGTGGTTTTTTATGGATCTGAGAAAGCTGTTTAACAGAATAATGTATTTTGTTTTCCTATTTCTTTGTCTGAGACTGAGCATAAGACGCCTGATTTCATCTGACCTTTTAAACACCTGATATGCTTCTATCTATATTGTGGGTTTGGGGAAGTTGTTTTAAGATCAGTTGTGTTCAAGTATTCTGAAAACATATATCCACTGAAGAATGCAATTTTAAAATTCAGCCATACTCTGATGAGTGTGGTCCATACTCTTTAAGTAATCCTACCAGTTGTTCCAGTATAACCAACCCACTTTTGCAAATATATCTACCAATTTCTGCTGTGTCTTTTCTTTTCACCAATTGCAAAGCTGCTGTAGAATATACACAAGATGGATATCAATATCTTGTGAATGGGAAGGAATTGTTGTATTTTCTTACATTAACTGAAAAAAAATGTAACTGACTGTATCAGGTACTTCACTAGTTCATATCAGTGTCTTTTTTTTTTTTAGGCTTTGGCTCATCTGCATTTAATAGACTATATAGGAGAGCAGACAGCTTTGTTAATAAAGGTGTGTTTAAAATATTTACTTTTTCTTTAACAATGAAGGAAAATCGTTTCAATCCAATCAAATAATGAATAATTATTTCGTTTTTAATTTGATGTTAATGATTGCATTCCTGCATCAGCAGCATCAAGAAAGCATGCCATACTTTAGCATGGATGATATTTAATATGTTTGTATCTATCCACAGCCAGAATAAACAGCCATAAATGTAAAAAAGGAAGCCTTTTCTGTAGTCTAAAAAACCTAAAAATACAAAGGTGAAAAAAGTATAAACAGCTAAAGGTGAAAATTCACAGCTGCAAAATGTATTTATTGTGTGAAATATAAGTATGAATATTAGAAATATCAGTCTTTTTATTTCTATTTGTTTGAATTTTCTTTGAAAAAGAACAGTAAGTAATTATGTTACTAAATGTTGGGCTATTTTCTTTAAGATCCTTTTCCTATCTCAGAGCCTAAAGGAATAATACATGTTGATGAATTAAAACTGAAGAACGTGCAATTATGCCACAGAGCAACACTGATCTCATCAAAGTTGTAATTTAATCTCTCTCAATTCCAGGTGGTTCCTGAGGACCAGCGCTTGGCGGTGGCCATCATTTTAGTGCTCTGGGTGTCTGCCTTGGCTTCCTCCGTGATCGACAATATCCCCTTCACGGCTACAATGGTAGGGTCTGTGCAGCACTTGCACATTCTCCTCCTGGTGCTGGCGAGGGAGCTTGCTGATTATGATTTGGTTTTTTTTGACCTCTGCTGTGTTGTAGTTTATACCCTGAGGATGGATCATTATTACAAACTTATTCATCTGTTTAGGGATCTAGCTGGCCATTGCTGCTAGCAGCTGCAGCTAGCTGTGGAACTAGAAGCAATGTTTGGGCTGCATTTTTGCACTTTCCCCCTTATATCCACAACCATAGCTGAAAAGTAAAATTCTCCTTTTGATGGAAACTCACTACCCATCTGCTGCTATCAGTGTTTTCCCTTTATATGCTGTGTAGTTATGCTAATGCTTTTTTAACACCTGAGTCTTTTATTGCTTCCTTACTTTTGTAATTAGTTTAAAAACCAGCAAATAATGTCAAGCATAACAAATACTTATCAGCACTTGAGTTTTAATATCAGAAAAGTATCAAATTATAAGAAATCAAGATGTGATCAGATAGGTTTATTTGATCAGCTTCTCTGTTTAAAGTGCAATAATCCCTTCATTATACTGAAGGAATGATTTATTGTTACAGCTTGATCTCAGCTAAGTATAATTTTTTTTTGCACCTCTTTTCTTCCTTTTTTATTGTATGGTCATGTCCACCTTTAACCTATGTCAAGGTTTAAGACACTTTTTACAGGGCATATGACAGACTGGACAGATTTCTGACTGCTCTATAATTATATGTTAATATGGTATTTTCGTTTGATTACTGTGGTGTTCCCTGTGGAATTATATTGATTTAACAACAGCAGACAGCAAGCAATAGGCATGAAGGGAAAGATTTGTTCAGGATGAGTCCCCTCCCAGCAAACACTATTAAGCAGTAATGCAGAAATCTTAGCTTAGAAGGTTTTGCCACATATCCAGCTAGTCTATGAAAATTGGCTTGGAGTAATACTAGAAAGCATCTTCATGCACATTGATCAAAGGGTCTTTTACAGGTTTTGAAAGGAACCCTCTTCTAAGGGAATAAGTTTCTGGGAAATGGACTGAAATGCAAGAATTTTTTGGGGTGCCTGAAGACCACTTCTTTTGTATCTTTGAGAGAGTCAAATACAGACAGACAGGAAAGAATCCCTGCCAATGTTTTATACACTTAAAATGCATCTTTTTTTCATTGTGTTCTGGGCTGAACCTTAGAGACTGTTACTTTTTTTTTTCATTAAAAATAAGCAGAGAGGAGGCAGGAAGAAAGGAAAATGAAGGTGTACTATCACCTATGCAAAAGCCATCATTAGCTGAGGTGTTAAGGCATTAACGTGTTATATGGCAGGCTAAAGTCAAGACCTAGCACCATCTAGCTCAGTGAATGGGCTTGCACTTTTGTCTTTGTTGGTCTACACTAGAAATTGCAGAAAATTCCTAAGTAATTAAGGGCCAAGTTCTTATGTAAGGTTGTATAAATTTTCATTTAAAATTCCTTTTGTTTCTTTGGCACTTCATTCCTACTGTGAAAACAAGCAATATTTGGGTTTTGGAAGGCTATTTATAACTATGTATGAGCTTCTGATGAGGAGTATTATGAATATTGAGCCCATGCGGGTAGAATATGGAAAGACTTTGCACTAATTGGGGTCTGAGTGTGTGTGTGTGTGTAATAAATACACAGTGCGACAGGTATTTCTTAGATCTCCTTTTGTTTATTGACTTGCTATGTACAGAATAAAGCTGTAATTATTAATAGCAGATAATCATCCACAGAGATGGATAGGTCACAGCCACATAGGTCATTCACACAGTTATCCAGTGGGAGCAACAGTTTGGAGATAAACCCCAAGTATTTACTCAGAAGTAGAGGATCATACTGACATGCTTCTTTCTATATGAGTTTGATTTTGTGTGTCCTAGTCATGTAGGAGTATGGGACACCTGCTATGATGTAGCCATGAATGATCCTGTTCATTCCTAGCAAAATGTTCCAGCTTCACAGCTGAGCCTGCACTCATAATAATGGAAGACAGACATACTGAGTTCCTCCAACGCTACAGAAACCTCCTTTAATGGTGAACAAATGTCTGCATGACAATGGGGCAATCTCTCTTGTGATTTTTGTGGTCATAGCCTTGATGGACCAGGTACTAGGTAGTGTTGCAGGGCTCACCAAGTTCCTCACATTTTTTGAACCCAGAGATACAAAAAATGTGGATGGTTTCATAGATATCAGCTATATGGTCTGACTAAGCAAAGAGTGTTTGGAGGATGGCATCAGAGACCTCTGCCAATAGTGGATTTGCTCAGCCCAAAGTAGTTAGCCACTGACCAGTAGGCGTTAGGGGAAACCAGGCTCACAGAGTGACAGCTTGTTTGACGTGTACATGGAGAGGGACTCCTAAAATATCGTGCAGAGATGATGAAAGGCTTGGTGGCAGCTCACAGTCGAAGACACCAATGGTGTCTCTTCTGCATTAGAAAGGTGAGTATACCATGATTTTTGTCCCACATTCCAGATTCCAGGGATGAGACAGTCCTGCCAGTCACAGCTTGTGGAGGTTGTGAGCCTCCAGCTGACTGTGGGCAAAAATACGATGATGGCAAGGGAGTCTAGAAAGTCATACTTCTCTGGTCTTTCAGGGGTGGGGAGGTGCAAGAAGACAGGCATGAGTTCATTTATGGGGTGTCCCCAACACTGCCTCTGTGTTGCTGGATAAAGTCTTCCATTCATCCCCTTATGCAATGTGTGTTGTCCAGACTTGAAGCAAGGAAATTAGATGGGCTACACACACTCTGTGTAGGAACTCAGAAATTACATGAAAAAGGACTGAAGTAAAGGTCTCCAGAGTGAGGTGACTGACCCCCCTGCGCTGTGAAGGCACTGTAGATAAGAAGAGACTCAGCTCCAAGTCTTTCAGTCTCCTATTATACAATATTACTTGCTCGTGTAGAAGTAGCCCATAAAGTTGATATGAAGTGCATTTTGACCCAAGACCTACATGAGAAATAGAAAAAATACAGAATTCCTCTATAGCCTGAAGCTTGGCTTATAAGGCACTTAGCTGGAGGGAAGAAAAAGGGTCTGTAACTGTGATACTGTGTTTCCACAAAAAAAATCAGGTTGAAGTATGGTTGTCCAAATTTTCATTCCAGCTTCTTTCTTTATACTAGTGGCATAATGACTTGCTTTGTGTGTAGAAAAACAAAAGAAAAAAGTGAATGCCTAATTAATGGATCTTGAGAGTAAAACTTTTACTTTATCTGTACTTGGAGAAAGTTGATTGGTTCATTTTGAGTTTCATATTTGACAGCATTAAAATTTATAGCTGACTGATTCTTAACTTTACAAGTTGTAGATCTACATTTTAAAAGACAATGAAAATATGAATATATCTGAGCCAGCATTACAAAGAATTCTAGGAAATAAACTGTTTTATGAATTGAAATAATGAAAACAGATAAGGGAAATTGTTTGCTAGCAGAAAATCCAAAAATTTTCAAGAGTTTCTAAGTATCTGTTTAGAAAAATTAGGATTCTTACTTATCCTAAAACACACAACACATTATCTGCAGTCTTAAGAATAAAACCTAAACTTTTAAAGTTATTTGAAGATAGAAATACATTAAGGTGCAAAATGTTCATGTGTTTAAACATTTTGAACACATCTATGCTTTTCAGCAGTCTTCAGCACCAGCATCCTGGAGAAGACATCCCTTACGAAAAAATTCTGACATTACAAAAATCAGATTAGTTTATTATTTGAAATGTCTTACCCTCAAGATACCTTTTCAGTACAACACCATTGTTGGTCAAATTCTTCTTTGCTCTAGACAAGAGTAGATCTTGTATAACTCCACTATCAAAAGTATCAGTACTTTATGGAATTCATGTACAGAGGTCACTAAACTGCAATCTCCACAAAGAACTCATAATAGAGAAAATATTTATTGCTAAAGAGGATGCTGTAGAAAGATAATTGTGTACATGAAACAGTGGAATGGGTTTCTGAGGGCACTTAACTCATCATAGGTTGATTATTTTTACTGTTTCTGTCTTGGTGAAATTCTGTTTGTGTTAGACTAAAATAAAGCATTGGAGGTGTACAAGTTAAAAACAGAGTACCTTACAAATGCTTGTTTCATTTAATTTGTCCTGAATGTAAAGATCATGAACTGCCCCAAAACCAAATGAGGGAATTGAAACTTGCTTGGTTAACTGTAATCCCAGGTTTTTTTACTTTCTTCTTAAGCAATGGAAAGTGAAGCTCCAGATCCCTAATTAAATAGATGTTTATATTAGGGAGTGTTTATTGCACTTCATTGCATAAGCATGCCTGGCAACTGTGATAGTTGTCTGCAAGTGAAAATCAACAATTTCTTGTCAATATGTAAAAAATGTACTATAGCAAAGTGTTTTAGAATTATAGAATACGATCGACTATTTCAATTGGAAGGGACCTATAATGAGCATCTAATCCAACTGCTTGATCAGTTCAGGGCTAACCAAAAGCTAAAGCACAATATTAAGGGCTTTGTCCAAATGAGTCTTAGCACTAAAAGGCTTGGGGTATTGACCACCTCTCTAGGGAGACTGTTCCAGTGTTTGACCACCCTCTTGGTACAGAAATGCTTCCTAATGTCCAGTCTGAACCTCCCCTGCCACAGCTTTGAACCATTCCCACATCTCTTGTCACTGGATACCAGGCAGAAGGGGTCAGCACCTCCCTCTCCACTTCCTCTCCTCAGGAAGCTGTAAAGAGCAATGAGGTTGCCCCTCAGCCTCCTTTCCTCCAAGCTAGACAAGCCCAAAGTCCTTAGCCACTCCTCATAGAACATTCCGTTCAGCCCTTTTGCCAGCTTTGTTGCCCTCCCCTGGATGCATTTGAGGACCTCCACATCCTTCTTGAATTGGAGGGCCCAGAACTGCACACAGCCCAAGGTGAGGCCACACCAACATTGAATACAGCAGGATAATTGCATCTTTTAAGCAGCTGGTTATACCATGTTTGATGCACCCCAGGATGTGATTTGCCCTCTTGGCTACCAGGGCACACGGCTGACTCCTATTGAGCCTACTGTCAACCAGCAGCCTCTGATCCCCTTCTGTAGGGCTGCTCTTCAGCCACTCCTCTCCCCATTTATACTTGTGCCTGGTGTTACTCCATCCTAGATGCAGAATCTGGCATTTGGACTTGCTAAATTTCATCCTGTTAATCATAAGCCAATGCTTCAATCTATCCAGATCCCTGTGCAAGGCCTCTTGCACCTCAGGAGAGTTGACAGCACCTCCCAGTTTGGTATCATCAGCAAACTTGCTAATGGTGTATTCAACTCCTGCATCCAGATGATTGATAAATATGTTGAACAGAAATGGCCCTAGAATTGAACCCTGAGGAACACCACTGGTGACCAGTCGCCAGCCAGCTGTAGCCCCATTCACTTACAACCCTTTAAGCTCTGCCCTTCAGCCAGTTCTTCACCATGAACCTGCTCATCCCACAGTTGGACAACATGTCCAGAAAGATGCTGTGAGGGACAGTATCAAATGGCTTACTAAGATCCAGGAAAAATACATCCACCATCTTCCCTTCATCCACTAGGCAGGTGACCTTATCATGGAAGGATATCAAATTAGTTAAAAAAGACTTTCCTTTTGTGAACCTGTGTGGATTGTGCCTCACGATATCATTATTCTTTACATTCTTTAAATGCCTTTCAACAGTACTCAGCGCAACCTTCCCCATAACTTTTTCAGGCAGGAAATGAGGTTAGACTACCAGCTTTGTAGTTCCCGGGGTCTTCCCTCATGCCCTTTTCATTGATTGGAATAACATTGTATAGCTTCCAGTTAGCAGGGACTTCCTCAGACTCCCAAGACCCTTGGTAAATAATTGAGAGGGGTCCTGCTATAACATCCACTAGCTCCTTCAGTATTCTGAATACTGAATACTATGAGGCCCCAAGAACTAGTGAACATTCAGCTGACACAATTGGTCCCTCCAGTGTCTAAATTTTGAGTTTGATACATACTTTGTATGAAACTCCATGAACTCTAACTGTATGTAAAAGACTATGTTGCCAGCAGCAAACCTAATATATATAGATACATCTGGGAGTTGTGTGAAAAACACCTACAAAATGTTCCATGCATAAACAGGTCATAAATCAGGAACTTAGTTATTAAGTCTCACATATTTTAATTCTTGGAGGGCAAAAGTTTTTTCTTATTGGCTATCCAGATTTCTTTGTCTGAAGAATAGAGATGGTGAGTCATGTAGTGATACTCTATGTGTCTTTCTACTAATCGTCTGATATTTCTCCTCCTTTTTCAACAGGCTAAACTTACAATGACATTCCTTGACAGGCAGACTTACTCATTTTTAAGGCTTGCATTTTCCTAGTATTATCATTTAAATAACCTCGGATCTCTGCCCTTAGAATGTTAGGTGACATGATTTTATTACCACTATGCTCTTTAGTTTAACTGACATGTTTTATCTGCTGTATATGCTGGAACCATCTGTTCATATTTTTCTTTTATTACCAGAACTATAAATATAGCCATAGTAAATCCCCTTTTTAGCTGAGTTTAAATACTATTTCCTCAATATAGGGTAACAAACAGGTTCCATTAACAACCTGGCTGGCAAGGTGACTTAGTCAGTGATAGATATTTAATGGAGTTATAGAATAATTTTGGTTGGAGGAGACCTTTAAGATCATTAAGTCCAACTATTAACTCAGCACTGCCAGGTCACCATTGAATCATGTCCCTCAGCAACACATCTATACATCCTTTAAATACTTCCAAGGATGATGACTCCACCACATCCCTGGGGAGCCTGTTCCAGTGCTTGATAACCCTTTCTGTGATGAAATTTTTCCTAATATCCAACACAAACCTCCCCTGGAGCAACTGGAGGCCATTTCCTCTTGTCCTATCCCTTGTTACTCGGGAGAAGCAACTGACTCCCACGTTGCTCCAGCCTCCTTTCAGGTACTTGTAGAGAGCAAGAGTCTGCTTTTCTTCAGGCTAAACAACTCCAGTTCCTTCAGCCACTTATCATAACACTTGTGTTCTAGGCCCCTCATGAGTTTTGTTGCCATTCTTTGGACATGCTTTAGCACCTCCATGTCTTTCCTGTAGTGAGGTGCCCAAAACTGAACTTCTAGGCTGGAAGGGACCTCTAGAGGTCATCTGGTCAAACCTCCCTACTCAAGTAGGGACATCTCTACCTAGGTCAGGTTGCTCAGAGCCACATCAAACCTAACTTTGAATGACTCCAGAGATGGGGCCTCCACCACCTCTCTGGGCAGCCCATTCCAGTGATTTATCACCCTATTTTTTCTAATATCCGGCCTAAATCTGTCCTTTCCTAGTGAAAAACTAGGAAANTAGTGAAAAACTAGGAAAACCTAGTAAAACCATTACTCCTTGTCCT
>VZZY01002497.1:0-15994 GCA_013400335.1 Eurystomus gularis
CCATGTGGACAAACGGACGGACCCAAGCAGACCGGCCGCATGTGCACGAGTCGCACCATGGAACCGGGAACTGGCCCCGGGGTGGAATAGCCTGGCCATACCAAATTAACCCTGTCCTGGCTGAACCAGGACACCAACTAAAGGAGAAATTACAAAGTCTAACTTCAGTTCCCAAGTATATAGACCCTGTAGAAATAACATATTCTTAATGTGTCTGCAAATTTATCTAAAAGCATGGAGCCACTGATCTTTGATTTAAATGGAAACTGGATTGTTCTAGTATGATCTTCATTTTTTTGCTCCTGAGAGGTAATGCATTGCCATTGTAGTAGGAAGTTTGTCTTGTTCAATTTTCCAGTTTGCTCTTGTTATCTTGCTTATTCTGGTTGGGTGGAGTATATTTCAGTAGATTTTTGGAGTGCTGAATCTGGATACCTAAATGATTGTACATATTCTCTGGTTGCAGCTCTGTCTTGTGTAAATGTAAATATCAAAACTGAATGCATGCCAACACCGTGTGTGGTTATTGTTACTGGCTTTTCACTTTTATATATTTTTATGTTATTAGAATTATAATATATAGTAAATATAGATAATATCATAGAATTATATATCATAATATATTATTAGAATTGTACTATTAGTACAGATATTTGGCAATGTCTTTCATTTGCATTGCCTTTGCTCCCTGATTTCATGAGAAATTTTTCCTCTCTGGAATTGTAACCTGTCTTACAATTTTTTCAGTTTTGGAGGCTGAAATTGATCACAAATTGTTAACCTGTGGAGGAAATTCTAATGCTTATAGCTGATGAGGAAGATGATAGTGTCTTCCTTTTTTTTTTAGTTAATACACAGCCAAAATAAATTTCTGTTTTTAATTGTAAGTTTTCAATAAAAATATATCTTTAGAGCAATTCTGTTATACAAATACATATTTTTGTAAGGCGTTACATTTTCATATACTGTTATTTTGCAATAATAACTTCTACAATTAATTTTGTAGGTTGGCCTCTTTGTAAAACAGGGCTGCTTGAAAGGTGTGTTAGAAATTGAACTGTAAGTATTAAAAAAATATTTCCTTTTGCATTTGTAATTAGATTATTTTCCTACATAATTATTCACACAGTTGGAGGTGGCAAAATAAAAAAAATCTAGTATGCAGAGGTCTGTCTTAACCTGGTGATTTTCTTTTACCCAGACTTCAAAATTTTAAGGTTAAATAATTACTACGCAAGAAAAAAGTGGTGATGGCTGGTCTTGATTTCACTTTCTGAAGCATTTTACCTTGTCTTTCAAGAATAAATAGATAAAGATTAATGTATATGATGTGTTTAGCTTTAGATTACATTTAGGTTCAGATGATTCAGATACAATCAGTACTGCCATCATGATGTAGTGGTTGCAAATTATTTTTAAATAAAAGAGAAAAAGATAAAGTCTAAATTTTAAAACCAAATGTTCTGCCCTCACTTTTTTTATACTGATACTGCTGCTATGAGGAGCTCCTCTACATTCTTACCGAAAACATCACACACACTGAAACAATAGGAAAAAAAATAGATCTAATTCTCGCTAATTCAATCTTCTAGGTAAGCTTTTGTGAAACAGCAACAGAAAATCGTTTTACTCCATAAAATTCCATCAGTAACTTGTGGTTATGGGGCAATATTGCATGATTCCCATAAGATTTGGGGTTTTTTGGGGGGGTGAACGGGGTGTGTTTGTTTGTTTTGACAACTAAAGAGAGATTATCCTAATAAAGGCCCTAAATGGGTGCTGTTTTGTGGAGATCTTAACATGAAGCTGCAAAAGCACGGGTGGTTTCAATAAGTCTTAATCTGATCTGTTTGCCTGAAATGAATAGAACAGAGAGTTAATCATTTGATTCATACCCTGAATTGTTGTATTGCAATTGGACACCCTGATCAGATTTTATAAAAAGAAAATTGTGTTAAGGAAAAAAGATATACTTGAACAGATCTTTGAAAAAATCCTGTCCACTTCGTTCTTGTGGGAGTGAGCAAGTAAGACATTCTTTGGAGACTGGCCAGGCAATGAGTAAGAAGATAGGATGTCTTTCAGGCAGTCAGTGTGATTGTTTCAACATGGATACATCCCCATGTTACTTGAAAGTCTGAAGTGAGACTTGCAGAATGTGAAGGCTTGATGTTTTTACTGTAGTGGTTGCAATGTAATTCAATCCTTTGTCTAATTTGGTAGAAAATATTTAAATGCAGTATCTAGGGTAAGAGAGCAACAATCAGGAGATTGCTTTTTGATAGTATGTGCTTACAGAACTTAAATTTTAAATTCTGTCTTGGTTGAATTTAGCCCTTGGATTGTAAGTAAAATCAAGAGTTATAGTAGCGAAGAGTCCTTAATTTGGTGAAAGAAAGGAGCACGGCTTTGTAGGCCTTTTGAAGGAAGTCTGATATGTTAAAGTAAGGTAGTGGGTACTTGTGAGGAAATAATCATACAATTTTCAACAAGTAAGTTTGCAGGTGACACCAAGTTAGGCAGGTGAGTTGATCTGCTTGAAGTTAGGAAGGCTCCACAGAGGAATCTGGACAGGCTGGATCAGTGGGCTGAGCCCAACCGTGTGAGGTTGAACCAGGCAAGTGCCAGGTCCTGCACTTGGGTCACAACAGCCCCCTACAGTTCTATGGGCTTGGGGAGGAGTGGCTGGAAAGCTTCCCGGAAGAAAAGGACCTGAGGGTGCTTTTTCATAGCCAGCTGAACATGAGCCAGCAGTGTGCCCAGGTGGCCAAGGCGGCCAGCAGCAATCCTGGGTTATATTAGGAACAGCATGGCCAGCAGGACTGGTGAGGTGATTGTATCCCTGTATTCAGCACTGGTGAGATCGCACCTCGAATAGTGTGTTCAGTTTTGGGCCCTTCCCTACAGGAAGGGCATTGAGGCACTGGAATGTGTCCAAAGAAGGGCAGTGAAGCTGGTGAGGGATCTAGAGCACAAGTCTGACAAGGAGCAGTTGTTTAGCCAGGAGAAAAGGAGGCTGAGGGGAGACATTGTCACCCTCCACAACTACCTGAAAGGAGGTTGTAGCAAGGTGGGGGTTAGTTGGTCTCTTCTCCCAAGTAACGGGACAAGAGGAAGTGTCCTCCAGTTGCGTCAGGGGAGGTTTAGATTGGATACTGGGAAAAATTTGTTCATGGAAAGTGTTGTGAGGCATTGGAGCAGGCTGCCCAGGGAAGTGGTGGAGTCCCCACATGTAGATGTGGTGCTAAGAGATGTGGTTTAGTGGTGACTTGGCAGTGCTGGGTTAACAGTTGGACTTGGTAATCTTAAAGGTCTCTTCCAACCAAAATGATTCTATAATTGTAAGTAGGCTCATATCCCTGTGACACTTACCTCAAATACGGGAAGCTGTTGAATTACTTCTACTTTGACCCCAGTTCTTAAGTCTTTTAAGGTACACGGTCTCCAAACTGTTAAGAACCCTTATCCTTCAGCTTTAATAATACTAGTGACTGAACAGGAACTAAACAGCTTTTAAATCAAAATGGTGACCAAAAATTTCAATACTTTATGACTATCTCATTGCTCATTTGTTATTGATGCATCTTAACCAGACTAAATTTTTGAAGACAAGTGTTGAGCTAGAGAACCAAGTGGACAACTGATGCATATTTGCTGTTCTTTAAAAACAGAAAATGAAAACAAATTAATATATTTTTACTGTATGGTACTATTTTTATTCCCAAATGGAATGTATATGCACAGCTTATTGGTGGTTCTGTACATTAATATTGTTTACTTAAAGGCACAGTATTAGTGTGCATCTCCCGCATACCAGTTTTAAAACTTACCGAATGTCACGTTAAAAAATACACTTTATATAAACTATTATAAACTGTAATAGCTTTTAAATAGTTCATCCATTCATCATAATCATGTCATTTATATAAGAAACTGCTGTTAAGATTTGCAGATATTCTTGAAGTTTTCTGTATGGGTTTAATTTATTACTGAAGTACTTGACATTTTCTGAAGCATAAAATGTGAATCTGCTGCTACTGTCCACTTCATTTATATTAAATACTTGGATACCTAGAATTTCTAATACCATAACTCTACCAAGCGTCAAAGTATGTTAACCCTTGCATATTCTCAAAAGTGTGAACATTTCATTAATTAGGTCTAAGACACCTGACAATATCATTATAACACGTGAGATTCAAGTGGTGAACAATACATCAACATGGTTTATCAACGGAAAGCCAACAACCCTGAAAACTGTAGAAGAGCAGATTGCAGCCTTAAACATCCAGGTGGACAATTTGTGTCAGTTTCTTCCTCAGGTATGAATGATTTTTTTTAAACAGTGGGTGCAAATGGAATGCTGTGTTTTGAGAGCGTTTTGTTGCTTCTTGGCTTTTGTAGCCCTTCAGCAGTTAAATGGGACAGCACGAAGTAGGAGAGGGATGAGATAGATAGCCAAAGTGTTGTGATGGTGAAAGAAAGGAGGAGCTCTGTTCCTTTTAAGGCTCAGTAGTTGTTTGGTCTTGTACCTGCTGTCAGTTAACACTGAAAGAAAAGCCACTGATGTTTCCTATCTTGGTGTTTGAATAGCAGCACTAGCACTGCTATCTCTGTCCTGTTTGTGCTGCTGTCAGCTACAGATATGTAGGGAAATTTTTATAAGGTCTTGAGATCTCGCGCTGTCTCTGTACCTTGACCTGCATGGTTCCTGTAATTCTGCATCCCTGACTTTCCCAGTCAATACCTGTCTGCACTTTTCTCTGGCTATATCCAGTCAGTTCATCAGGATTGGACCCTGTACTTGGTAAGTAAAGTGGAAGAGTTGTCTGGATTTCTTTCTCCAAAAAACAGAAAGCAATCCTGCTAGGTGACTGCAGTTGCAACAGAGGCTGCTACTAGAGTCTTTTGAATAATGTCTGTAGCTCTTGAGTACAGCATAGGACTTAAAGACATTTAGGATCAAATTATGTAGGAGTAAAATCATCCTGATGGAAGGTAGCTCCTGAAGAAGAGGGAAGATTAAAGAATACTACAAGCAGTTTCCGTATCTGAGTCAATGCTGGGACATGTCAGGGTTTCTGTGCAGATAACTAAGTTGTCTCACAACTGTACCTTACAAAAATTACAGGGGGTTTCTACCTAAGACCTTACCAGTTCATGTGTATCATCAGGGATGGTAGTAAAAGGAAACATTATCAGAGCCTAGCCAGCTGTGGGTTTATTGTTCTGTTTGAGGAGAAGCGCATTCAAGAAGACATGCTGAAAAACATTAAAATTTAGAAAGCTAATATTACGGAAACAAATCTTCTAGGGTGATGGGGTTTTTATGTTTACATATTCACAGTATTTGTTTGGGGTAGAACTTTCTGCATATTCTGCCAACATAACTTTTGTGTTTAAAACCACTTTTTTTTTTTAGTACGTAATTGTCAGTTCAGTGAATGTTAAAGTGTTGAAAGTTTTGGGTTATTTGCTTCCTGCCACTGTAGCAATAGCAAGCACATCTTTCACTCCAGTCTTGCATTTGAGCTGTTCCTCTGCCTTGGGACAGCAGCAATGCTTCCTTATACCCTTGGCTGCCAGCCTTAATATTAACTTCTGTGTGGCTTAACTTTTGAGTTAATCATAACATTTATTCTGGGAAGGTGCAGCCTCAGCAGCCCGAGAGCCAATATTAAGAATACAGTGGACTAAAACCTTTAATTGTCTGTACTAAACTGTCTTCAGAAGAATGATAGCCAATTCAAACATAGTGAACCAACCCATGTCCTCAACAGCTACGCTCAAAAGCTGCCAAACAGCCAAGAGCAGCTAAGGTTTCATCTTAAATCATTCCAAAACAGCTCCAAGAAAACAATGTATGAAATCAAAATCTTAAAAATGTCTAGGAGGGTTTGTCAGAACTGTGGCATAGAATTGTAAGTCAGGTGATGTTCATGAGAAGTTGTGGTATTTAAATTCGATATTACTGTATTGTACTGTTTCAACTACTGTAACTTTTTTTTATCTTGTAGGACAAAGTTGGAGAATTTGCAAAACTGAGTAAGATTGAGTTGCTTGAAGCCACAGAAAAGTCTGTTGGTCCTCCAGAAATGTACCAATTTCACTGTGAACTGAAAAATTCCAGAGAAAAGGAAAGAGAGCTGGAGGTAAACGTGCACATTATAGAGACAGAGATGTGACTGTAGGGGGATTAGTATAATAAAATTTAATGTGAGATCTTACAGAATTAGAAAGTGGTATTTATTTACAAAGTCTGCAGTAAGTTGATTTTACTACATCATGCTCATCTCCTCTCAGAATTCATTCATTCATATGCTTATAAGCATAAAGACACATGTGCACTTGTCTGGACACAGAGGACAAGGGATGCCTGTTGTCAAGTACTCATAGCTCCTCTGGGATTCTTGACTGACAACAACTTTTCTGGACAGATCCATAAATTATGGAGAAGATTGTTGCGTGCTACCTGTTTTTCCTGGTTCGGAATATTAACAAGACAAAGAGGAAAAGTGAGAGTGTATACAATAAGCCACAACTTTGTGGCCATCGTGGTTCTAGGGCATGGGTTTTTCCCTCACAGTTACTTGTACTGTGATCTTATCAGAGTGCAGGCTTAGTGATCTTTGTAGAAATCATGTATTCCTTGCTGTTACTGCTGGAAATGATGTCTTGGGAGCAGTGTTCTGGGAACAGTCTGTCATTAGACATACAAGCCATTCTTTTAATCCTGTTTCCTTTTGTGCTTGTGCTTGCACTTGCATTTCCACTCATACATACTATATTTACACAGCAACATTATTGTTCCTGTTAAAGAGTTTCTACAAGACCTTTCACAAGCATTTTTGCTACTTATATTTATCAAAACTAGTTATAGTAGTTTAGAAACATCTGGATTAATGGAGGTTTGAGTTGTAGGGAGTAACTTCCTGAGAAAATTAAAAAAATAAAAAAGGAAAAGAAACAAAAAACCAGCCAAAACAAACCTTTCTTCGGATCAAGATTTCTGTTTAAATTAGATTTGTTTTCACAGAAGTATGTGATAAACATACTTGAAAAAGCTGAACAGCTATCCCTAGTTGGGTTGTTCGCCTCTACTACTGTACTGAAATGTTCTCTAGTGTTAAATTTCTATCTTAGTGTACAGGTCATGTGTGGACTATTTCTGAAAAGTGTTTTCACAAAGTAGATATTGCAAAACATGAAAATGTATATTCTTACAGAACTTATGCAGAGACAAAACTAACTCTTTGGAGAAAATGAAACAGAGGGTTGAACGATACAAACAAGATGTTGACAGATATCATGAGCGGAAGCGCCACCTAGACTTAATTGAGATGCTTGAGAGGAAAAGGCCTTGGGTGGTAAGTTTGTTGTTTTTTTTCTTTTCAGTGTTTTTCTTAGCTAACTCATTTTTCTTGATCCTGCAATATTAGAAATATGCCAAAAGTTTCTTTAAAAGAAATTTGACTGGGGTAACTTGAACAGCATTACAATTGCTTGGTGCGAGCAGGATAGGTCTTGAAATACCGTTCTTGGCATAATGTTGATCAGAGGTTTGCTTGTGTATGTAGCTGGACTGAAGAAGTTGCTGAAGAATTAAGTAGATACCGCCCATTTAGGAAAGCCAGAAATGTGGGCCAATAGCAGTACTCTTTTTACTCCTTGCAGACACAACTGGCTTAATTTAAGTGCCTAGCCAGTTCCACTTGCTTTTTCCAACTGTAACTTTTTTTTAAAGAACATGGGCTTTGTTTCTTTTTTGCTGTTTTTTTTTCTTTGTTTTTTATGGTTTGCCTTCCCTCTTTGCTAATTTTAATTTATTAATGGAGGTTTTATGTGCATAACAGAAGTCATGGTGAATATAGGTTGCCAGTCTCAAAACCATTGGCATTTGGAGAGATGGAAATTTTTAAGAAATTTAAAAGAGCCTAGAATCAAGGACAACACTTTGATTGTAGTCTAGTTTACTGTTGAATGGTCAGTCAGATTACATCACTAAAACAGTTTAAACTGATGTTGGATTCTATTGTATTGAAGCAATATGTTATTTGTCTTGTTTGCAAGCTTTATAGAATTTATGAAATACAGATACAGAACTTAGGAAAACCTATATGTAATATTTGTGGAGGATGCAGAAAACTTTTGTAAGGTATTCTGTTGCAGTTTTGCAGATAAGTCTCACATGGATATACAAAGAACTTTATGTCCCTTCTATCTTGAAGAGCAACTGGATCCAGGGGATGTACCTTCACTGTTTTCAAACCTGTGTACTAACAGCACAGAGGGATAGAGGAGCAGGAATTGAAATAGGTGGATAGTGTCAGGTGCTATGGAGGTGGGCTGTACACTCTGTGCCGTTAGGACTGGAATTCAGCACTGGTGGAATAATCCAGGTTTTTCCTACTATGCATTTATTGGCTTGGCTTAGTTAAAAAGGAGAGAGACTTACTTTTCTAGGAGACCTGTGGGTCTTACATAGTTAATATAGACTGATAATGGTTGTTCTCTAAGATATTTGCAGATGCAGAACTCTGAAGGCTGTTCAGAAGCTGGCAGGGGGAAACTAAGTTAAGAATCTTACCTGCTGTCAGTTAAATTGCCTTCCTAAGTTTGAGAGTGTTGCTGTTCGTTATGTGTTTCTTAAGCAAATATAGGCAGACTTCTTCACCCCTCTCTTTCACTGCTGTCTTCTTATTGTCTCCTTTCTGGGAAGGGAGAGTTGCTAATAGAGAGCATCTGTCATTGGTTTAGTGTCCAGCCCAGCCTGAGCCGGTGACAGCAGGCCAATTGAAATATGACACTAGATTATCTCTTGATCCTAGTGGAAATGAGGAAGTCCTAGTGCTGAACCTGTTTTACTGTTTGACCACTGTGGAACTGTGTTTTTATTCTGAAGACTCTGCTGCCCTGTGCCGGAGGAACACTTTTCTAGTCAATTGTTTTTTCTAGTCAGTGCCAGCTGCTGCTTTATGTGGCAAATTTTACATCATTTTTGTATATGCCTAATAGGCTTTTGAGCATTTGCTTTGAATTCCATAAAGTGGACCCTAGGAGTATAATATCAAAGATGTGGATGCAGTGATTTAGGGCATGTTTTGTGTTCTTGTGTGGATCTTAATGGGACTTCTATCAAATGATTGTGTCATCTAAAATCAGTGAGCAGATTTAAAGCGTAAAGAAAAGGATTTTCTTACCCCTCCAAACTTAGGCTTTAAGATAGTGTGGTATGCCATAAGGTATGCTGTTTTAAGGTAGTATGGCAGCAGAAGGTTTCTCCTGCTGTAAATGTCCTGAAAACACGTAATTCTGAAAATGTGTTTTGAGCAAGCTGTGCTCATTGTTCTTTTCCTCCTCTTCCATTCGCAATTTGAGAAAAGCTTTGTTATATAGTTTAGGTGCAGATATCCCTTGGGAGGGCTGAAATGCTTTAGAAGTTCTGCAGAGCTTTAGCCAAGTGCATTATTACAAGCATCAAAGTTATTTGTTTAAAGGTTATCAAAATACAAAGGTTTAGTGGAAGTCAGGTCTTCTTAAAGTGTAAAAGGGATTTGCTATATAAAAACTGTGTCATGACAATTTCTAGGAAAACTTGCCAGTACTTTATATCTGATGAAATGCCATGTAATTGCATGTGTGTGCATTTGCTTTAACCTTGAAGTATAATACCATATATAGTGCAGAACTAAGTTTTAAGCTTATTCTATTAGCTGAGTGGAAGTATAATTGCTTTAACTTTGTGACTCGGTGGTTAATGATGGCTAATCATGTAATGGGTGCTACTGATTGTACTTCACGTCATAGAATTACAGCAGCATTCTTCAGATACTTTCTGGCTTTAGGAAAGGGATACTATGAAGAAGGAATTTGGATTTAATAGGCTAAGTTGATTTACTTGTTTAATCATGTGTTTACAAGCAGGGTCATTAACTAGGAAAAGTTGGTAGCAGATAAAGCAAAGCTAGCTGTTACAGATGGAGCTTGCAGGCTATCTTTTTTTTCCTTTAATACTCCAAAGCTTGAAATAATCCAGGCATATGCCCCAAACCAGGAGCTTTCTTTAGTGCCTGCAAAATCCAACAGCTTTACCTTCCTTTGCACCCCCATGTACCCGTATGTACTCCTTTTCCGGCTGGTCCTCAGAGTATCTTTTTCTCATGAACCCTTAATAATTGAATGTCATGTTCTTTTTTGTTTGGTTGGTTGGGTTTGAGGTTTTTTTGGTTTTGTTTTTTTTTTTTTTCCTCCAGAGAGCATAATACAAAAAAATGCACTAGTAATGATGCTTCAGCCTAGACTACTTTCTCCTCCAAATTCCCACCTTCTTGAATTGGAGGTTCTTGGTCACCACACTGCTTACCATCTCTTTCTTTTCAGGAATGCATCTCCAATTAAGCTCCCTAGATAGTGACTTCTCTGGTATTTGTAGTGTATGGTGGAGTGTTTTGTTTGTTTTCTGAAGTTCTGTTCTGCTCTGTCTTTCCCCTTGGCTTACTTCAGGGTTCTATCTGTTACTGGTTCTGATGATCTGTCCAGATCCTTCTTTTCGTTTTCTTGAAGTTTTCTGTGGTTGTTTGCTCGTTAGCTTGAGGACTTCTGCCTAAGTAGTGCTCAAACTATGGACAAAAGGAACTAAAGAATTACTTTTTTCACACCGATTCCAGGTGAACTTAGAGGCAAGGTAATTGCAGACAAGTTGGTTGTTTCTTCTGCTACTTCAGTTGCATATTAAGAACCATTAAATACGTGTGCTTGTTCACTGGGGACTACAAGATCCCTGTGTGTTATAGTGACTAGTAACAGGAGGATTACTTAAGTAGTTGCTCTAATACTAGCTTCTGAATGAGAGTTTTCTCCTAAAACTCATGTACAATTAAATAAAAAGTTAGAGCAGTATAAAATACTGCAATGGAAGATAAAAGTCTTCTCTGCTATTTTGCTTTCAACTCCTCCAAGGAATACGAAAATGTTCGTCAGCAGCATGAGAAAGTGAAACAAAGCCGAGACAAGGCCAAGGAAGAAGTGAAGAATCTGAAAGAAATGCAGTCCCCAGTGACAAAAAAAATCCAAGAAACTGAAGAATGTTTTAAGAGTCTGGATATGAAAATCAGAGATAAGGTAGGTATCTTAAGTTCTCAGTTCTTGTAATATTTCAGGTGTTCCATGTTCAGCTTTTCTAAAAAGTAAAGTAATAACCTCTTTCTTTCTAATGCGTTATAATGATGTGTTTCAGAAAACAATTTTCTAAAGTACTGGTGCCCTTGGTTCTCATGCCTTCTCCGTGTCTCTGTTCATTAAAAGCAATAAAACTCATGGAATACATTTCTTAGTAAACCTTCAGTAGCAACTCCGAAAATCCACTCTCTTGCTATTATGAGAGCATGCATATTTTGTAATTCTTTACACAGAACCTTCAAAATCTTCAGGGGTATGTTACAGTTTCCCTAAGTTAGATACTTACATTGAATTAAGTGCCTCTTTAAACTGTTCTCTAGTTTGGACTTGCGGATGCTCTGTTTATCTTCCTAAAATGTAGAGTCCAAAATCATAGCAAAAGACTTAAGAGAATATATTATATACCTGGTTATGGCATTGACAATTTGTATAACATCAGGCAAGTTAATAAGATGTTAGAAATGTAGTGCTACTTTTTGAACTTTTGTGACAGTAGCTCTTTTTTGGGTACTGAAATTTGTTTCCCTCCCACGTTACTTCTTATTTGGGCTGGGAAAATTAAGTTCTTTTAAAGGAGAATTAGTGTTGGAAAAGACCTCCAGGATCATCCAGTCCAACCTTCATCCAACATCTCCCTGACCCCTAGACTATATCTCGAAGCGCCACATCTACTTGGTTTTTGACTGCCTCCAGGGATGGTGACTCCACCATTTCCCTGGGCAGCCTGTTCCAATGCCTAACCACTCTTTCAGGAAAGAACTTCTTCCTAATATCTGATCTACACCTCCCCTGGCACAACTTGAGGCCATTACTTCTTGTCCTGTCATCAGTTGCTTGGGAGAAGAGACCAGCACCAGCTTCACTACAACCTCCTTTTAAGTAGTTGTAAAGAGCAGGGAGGTCTCCTCTCAGCCTCCTATTTTCCAAGCNGCTGTCCACCAGCACCCCCAGGTCCTTTTCCACCAGGCAGCTTTCCAACCACACTTTGCCAAGCCTGTAGCGTTGCTGGGGATTGTTGTGACTGAAGTGCAGGACCCAGCACTTGGCCTTGTTAAGCCTCGTACAGTTGGCCCCAGCCCATCACTCCAGCCTGTCCAGATCCCGCTGCAGAGCCTTCCTACCCTCAAGCAGATCGACACTCCCACTTAATTTAGTTTTGACACAAGGCAAAAACTCAAGGCTTTTAAGTACCGTTCCTTAAACTTGGTTAAGTCACTACTTCTTCATTAGTTCTTCACTTTTTTTTTTGTAGATGCTGCTTGAATTTATGGTAACGTAGAATTTTATCTTTGTAGTCACAAGCATTTGGTGAGCATTTTGCAGATAATTATGTTGTAAGCCAGCAGGAGATAATGAATGATTTTTATTATAAAAACAACATAACTATTTTTGGCCAAAAATTGTGGTGCTTTGGTTTTGGTTTTTGGGGTTTTTTTTTTCCCCAAAATTTCATAAGCAGTTTAGCATTTTGAGTCTTCTCTGTCTTGGACACAGAGACCTGTAGGTAGCATAATTTGTCTTCAGACCCTTTGCTCCAGGCTTATATCCATTATCAAATAACTGTAATCCTGACTGCTTCTTCTTGCAAGCTGGTTCGTGGCTTGAGGATATGTATGTGAGAGCAGAGATAAACCCATCCCTTCATTATGTCTTGCTTGCACTTCATTGGCAAAAAACCATGCATGGTGTTACAGATTTTGCCTGGAAGGACCTGCACAGAAATACAGGCAGAGCTAAATCTGGGAAGCGGTTAATGTATCGAGACACTATTTTTCTTGCCTCTCTGTGTTAAAACCCTTTTAAGGATTTGGTTAGACTAAGAATTCCTAGTAAAATTTTGTGCTTTTAATGTGTAGGATGTGTAGACTCTGAAAAGACGAAATTGGCCCATTTCGTACAAAGGGGCTGATAAAATTTTGTGAGAGAAGCCTAGAATACTTTCCACTTTAGGCTTTTTAAAGGCATTTAAACAGAGTGGACTATGCAATGCAATTTTTTTAGCAATACTTGACAGTATAATATGGTTTTCTGTAACCTAGGTATATATAAATATGTATGATAGGTATATATAATAACTGAAAATGTAGTGATAATTGAAAAATTGAATTCCAGTTACTTACTAGTGTCCTGATTTTGAGAGCCTTTAGAATTGTTTTGTAAATGTTTTGCACCAGTTTCCTGGGAAAGAGCTTCCTCTTCAGAGTGCCTGCCTGAGGTCATAGAATCAGACTGGTTTGAGTTGGACGGGACCTTAAAGGTCATCTAGTTCCAAACATCCTGCCATGGGCAAGGACACCTCCTGCTAGGCCAGGTTGTACAAAGCCCCGTGTAACTTGGTTTTGAACACGTCCAGTGATGGAACATCCACATCTTCCCTGGCAACTTGTTCCAGTGTCTCACCACCCTCAGACTGAAGAACTTCCTTACATCTAATATAAATCTCCCCTTTTCCAGTTTGAAGCTATTACCCCTTGTCCTGTTACTACAAGCCCTTGTAAAAAGTCCCTCCCCTGCTTTCTTGGTTTTTGCAGTGTGTCACAGAGTCAGGAATATTTGCACTGGTTTTAGCCTTGAGGGTTCAGGGAAGGAGGAATTTAAGTTTGTAGAGAAAGTGTAGTACACTTCCACTGTGTTCAGGACTCAGCCGTACAAGTGTGACTTGATAAGACCTGCTTTGAGCAAGGTGGACTGGGTGACGCCTGGAAGTACTTTCCAACCTGTTTTATTCTACAAGCTGAGAAGGATAAAAAGAAGAGACATGGGTGTCTGTGCACGAGCCAGCAAGTTGTCAAGATCAGCCATGTAGGATGTAGCTTCAGCACAATGCACTTCAGAGGTGGGATGACTTTGACAATTCTGTTTTAGCTCTCCTGTGCTTAGGAACCAAGCACAAGCTTTTCTTGGTAAAGTTGGTTTAGAAAAAGAGTCAATAACATTTTATAAGTGTAAGGATCTGAATGTAACATTTTTATTGAAATTGAGGATGGAGTTATTTTAATTTCAGATTAGGTTGGGAGGCTCCCTCTATCTGTCATGCCTGAATTTTCAGATGTATAGCTGAATGGTTGTGTAAAGTTCAAAAGCCATTTTTCAGTTCTTCACAAATTGCTGAAAATGTGTGTTACAGATACAAGTAAGAATAATAAGAAATAGGTGGGTATGACTTTGTCAGTAATAAAATGTGGAATAAATGCTTAGTTATGCATATATGGAATGTTCTTTTTTCGTATACAAAATGTGCTTTTTACAAATATAACTGAATTTATGCCTAAATATCTTACTGTATGCAGGCAGCTGAAATCAAAGAAATTTCTCAAAAATGTAAACAGAAGCAAGAGGCTTTGGAGATGAAAGATAAACAAGTAAGAGTCTTGATATTTGTAACTTTCCTTGGTGTGTCTTAGCTAACGTTTGCTAATTCAGTACTAACTATAACCTATGCTACATTCAGGCAAAATGCTACTTCTTAAATTCTGCAGTAAAACATAGAGGGGTTTTTTTGTCTGCTTTTTTAGTTAACAGAGAGAGAAATTTCTTGGAAGAGGTTGCAAGTGCTTGCACACTTTGCTTCCTGCAGTACACAAGAAATCTTTAGAACACCTGTTAGTCAAACAGGTCTTACTAAGGGACAGGTGTATGCTGCATAAAATCAGTTACCTTGATGCAACAAACTTAGGAATAGACAGTGTGTGCATATATACTGTATATTACAGGGTTTCCTTGAAAAGGTACAGCCTGTATATTACTAAATGCACTCAGCATTAAACATGCCTGCAAATATTCTATGAGAGGCTGGGATTATTGCATCTATTAAGTGTATATGTCCAGCTTTTTTTTTTGAAAAAAAAAGCAAAGATTTGTTGTAGAACAATTACAAAACTTCATCGAAGCGCTCAGTCAAGAAATGTATAAATCAAATGTATAAGGGTGAAAAGTCAATGTTTCACGTTGTGTTTGCGCCGTAGGTTTTATGCAGTCTTAGACTAACTTTCAAATGTGTTAAGGAAGATATTAAGCTTTAAGTTTCTGCTTTTGTAAAAATAAACTTCAAAAATTGGTTTAAAGGCTTAATTGTATTTTTGCTTTAATGTTGCTAAATCTTAAGACAATCTTGTCAGTTCTTCAGCTACCATAGGGCTATTGGAAATGTAACAGACTCTTACAGTTTTAGTGCATGGTTACATTGGCATTTAGTATTAGTTGTACAGGTATCCTGGCTTTTTGTTGTAGATTTTGTGCACTAAACTCCTTTAATGTTGGAAATACTCACAATTCTTAGATTGAAGAAATTCAACAAGCTTTGAGAATGAAAAAAGATGAAGAAATGGACAGACAGAGGAAAATACACCACACTCACAAGATGATAGAGGACTGGAAGAATGAGCTCAATACAGTGGCAGCCTGTGAGAATCTTCATCCACAAATTGATGCTGTTAATCATGAGCTGAAAACGTTGCAAGAAGAAAGGGCAAATATTGATAGTGATATCAGCGATCTAGCAGCAGAGAAAATGAACCAAGATAGGGAAAAGACAAGTAAGTCACTTGGGGTTTTGTTTGTTGGGTTTTTTCTCTCATTTTTTTAAATGAACTGTACAGAATCTATTTGTTGTCCTGTAGTAGTGAAATAATTTGAGACATTTGCCTCAAACCTCCTAGTTGTATCTTAAATGTGTAGCAATTCTCTTGTCTTGTATCAGTTTTATTAAAAGTTACAGAAACCAGTTTCAAAATAGAAAGAACAAGAAGATTAAAAAGTAGCAACTGACCTAAAACTACCCTTCAAAATAAGTGGTTTCTTCTGATCTCTGGGTAAG
>VZZY01002499.1:8035-20570 GCA_013400335.1 Eurystomus gularis
CCAGGACATGGTGAGAGCGGCGGGAGGGATGGGGGTTAGGGTCGGAGCCGCCCCACTGATTTGGCTCAGGCTGTGCGGGGGAGCCCCCTTGGGGTACCCTTCCCTGCGTCCTCCCCACTTCCCTGGGCCGAGGCACCACCCTGTCCCACGCTGGAGGTGGCCACATCTTGGGGCAGGCAAGCGGCTCCTGGCCAGCTCCAGGGGCATGCTGGGTTCTTCGGAGGACCAGTACGCTACTCACATGGCCATGGGAGGTTTTGCAGCTTGAGTCCTCCAGCCTGCCTGCCCATCACTCTCTGCCCACGCCAGCCTGCACAGGACTTGCCGATGACATAGGAAGGGAACAAGGGAGATTTCCCCAGCCCCCTGTCCCCCTCTTTGGCCCTCCTAGTTTCCCCTTCTGGACTGAGATACTCGAGGGTTCATCATCAGACACCATGCATGTCCCTTGTGCCGTCCTGAGTGTGTGGGGCACAAGGGGACCAGCGGTGAGCATCTTGGTTCAGGCATCACCCCGGGGTTCCTGCATAATTTGGGGCAGCTGGGAGGAAGGGGCGCATCTCTTTGGGTGCAAATGGGGAGCTTTGTTCCCCGGCACCTCCAGGTGCAGGGGCCATGCAGGGTAGGAGGCAGAGCACACTGCCAGCGTAGGGTTGGGATCCTGGGCGACTGGGTTCCCCTCCCATTGTGCCACTGCCTGCTGGTGTGGCCTTGGGCGAGTCACCTCTCCTCCTCCCTGTCAGTGTGGCAGGCGCGTGTCCCCCTCCCATCCCCTTGTCGATAATGAGGTCCTTTTTATTTCTTAGGGCTGAGAATTACTGGTGGCGGGGTCAGAATAAACGGACCCTAAAAGTGGGCCAGTTCCCCCGAAACACGGTGACCTCGGTGGCAGGGCTGTCAGCCCACGACATCAGCCAGCCGCTTAAAAACAGCTTCATCCACACAGGCCATGGAGACACCAACCCGCAGCACTGCTGGGGGTTTCCCGATAAAATTGATGAGTAAGAAACTTTCTGTCTTCTCTGCATCCCCTGCCTGCTCCCTGCCTTCCCCGCTGCCCGCCAGGCACGGGAGCGAGCTGTGGCTTGGCTGCCCCCCTGCCCCTTGAAGCATCTCTTTCCCCCTCGCTGTACTGGGGATGGTGGCTCCGGGTAGGGTCCCTGCGGCTGTACTAACCCCCTCGCCTCTTTGTACTAATGGGGTTGGGGACATGGGGGACTGCTGTGCTTGTGGGGGGCTGTCCCAGGAAGGAGGAAGCACCTTCTCCCAGCCCTGCAGCCCCTCACGGCTGTCCCAGGGCAGGAGGATGTCAGTAAGTGCCACCCCAGAGGTGGCCACAATACCCCAATACTTTTGGAGTGTCCTAGGGCTGCTAAACCTGCACCTTTCGGTGCCTGTGTGGAGGGGAGTCACAGCAGGGGTGCAGCCCGGCCCCATACTTTTAATGGCATGAATTGTCTTAAAAAGTAAAATATGAAAAAAAAATCCACCAAAATGCTCTTTTTCCCCCATGCTTTGTCAAGAGAGACCGCAGTTGGTCTGCAGTGGGAAGGGGGGCTGGGTGCCCGCACCCCAGGGTGCTCCATTCCTCTTGCCAGATGGGACTGGCCATGCCCAGTGTGGGTGCTGGGCATCAGGTGGAGATGAGCATGGGGCATTGGGAGGTCTCTGCCAGCACTGGGCTGGGGGATGTGGGAGGGCTGCGTGTGTGGAGCAGGATGGGATTTCAAAGCCTGGAAAGCTCCCGCCGGGTAGAGCCAGCTCCTGCACTGGACTCAGTGCTGTCCCAGGGGATCGTGATCCCCACCACCGTTGGACATCGCAGCGCCGGGACAGCTGTGCTGGTGCCCTCAGTCCTGGCCTGACCCCCGGCACGGTGCCACCGGGCTGTGCTGGCCGCCCTTGGCGGGCTGAACTGAGGCGCCGTGCACGCGGCCCTGGCTNGGCTCCCGCCGGCTCCCTGCCTCACCGCGCCTGGCTTGCGATGGCTCGCCCAGGCCTCCCGGCACCCCACCGGCGTGCCGTACCGGGGGGCCGTGCCCTGGGCGCAGCATCATGCTGCAGCACCCCGGTGCTGGGAGGGCGTCCTAGGCACCACACCCCGCAAAAGTACCTTGGGCACAGTGCTCTGTTTGCGATCTCCCGAGTACAGCACATCATGTACGTGGAGCTGGAGGAGGGTGGGTGGCACTGGGATGACACTGGGCTCTGCCATAACACCAAAAGCCTCTGGGGTGCGGTGCCCTGGCACTTGCAGAGACAGTGCTCGCTGGACCATGGCATGTGGTGGAGGTGCTGTGGGGTGTCCTGAGGGACAGTGGTGTGGGAACGAGGGGTCCCACGTGGCCCTGCTGACCCCAGGTGATCTCCTCTCTCCTCACAGGCTGTACCTGGGAAATCCCATGGACCCTCCTGACATTTTAGGTGTGGACCCAAGCGCTGCCAGACCAACCCAGCTTCCAGGCAGGGCTAAAAGTGAGTGGCTTTTCTCCTTCCAGCTGCCTGTCAGCTGCGCAAAGTCCCTATCTCTCTGCCCTGCTGCCAGGGTGATGGGCTGGACCCTCCCCTTTCTGTCTCTGCTGCCACGTGCTTACCACAGATGTAGGGGAAGCTGGGGTGATGGGACACGTCACCTGGCTGTGTGCCACTGCCAGCAGTGTGGGTGGCCGGTGGCTCTGCCCGGCTGGGCTTTGCCCAGCTGGACTCTGACCTGCTGCCCTTCGTCCGGGTCCCTCGTCCCTCCCATGGCTGGGCTCCCCAGTGCGGGGGATCTCAGCAGAGCCGCCATGGGAAGGGAGCTCAGACACTGTATGTGTGCTGCAAACCCCTAAACCTGCAATTTTCCCTTGGGGGAGCTTCTCGCTGGCATCCTCCCCATGCCCCACCGGTGACAGGGGACAGGATGAAGCATGCGCCCCACTAACAAGCGCCCTGGCTGCCGCTTGCTCGGCGTGCTCACCCCTCGCATCTCCTCCTCTCGGGCTCTCTCTTGTCCCGCAGGGCAGCCGCCTCCGCGCCCGCCTCAGCCTGCCGTCCTGCTCACCAGTAAGTCGGGCTTTTTCGGGTGCTGCTCCTCCTCCTTTGTGTCCCCTTCTATTCTCTCTTGGCTCCTTTCACCTCTCTGCCCACCCCCGGTACCTCTGTGCACCTCTGGGTGGTGGGGACACAGATTTGGAGCAGGGTGGCCAGCCTGGGGCAGGGACAGGTGCCTAGGGTACCCCTGCCCCTGCCTACCCCCCGGCACCCTGCCCTGCTGTGCGTTGCTGCACCCAAGGAGCTAGCAACAGTGGCTGAAGCTATGGTGAAATCTGGGGGCCTGGGTATGCAGGTGTCCCTGCTTTGCACCACAGGGATGGGTGCTGGGACCCTCACCACCCCTCTCCATATGCTCTTAGAGCCCTGCTATGACCCAGTCGCTGAGGAGGAGGACAGTCTGCCAGGGGGTCTCCGGAAGCTCTGCCTGAAGAAGCCAGGTGCAGGGAAGGGTCTGCGACCAGTCAAGCCATCAGCACGTGTACCAGGCACCAAGGTGGGCGAGCGGCAACCTGGCCGGCCGCCAAGCGAGGGAGCAGGAGGCAACGAGGTGACCCTCATTGATTTTGAGGAGGAGGTGCCCCAGGGTAGTCCCTCACCGGTGGGGGAGCTGACAGCCCCATCATTGGTTAAGCTGGCCATGGAGGCCTTCTCCTTGCTGGACAAGACCCCACCACAGAGCCCCACGCGGGCCCTACCCCGGCCCCTCCATCCCACACCAGTGGTGGACTGGGATGCCCGCCCCTTGCCCCCACCGCCCGCCTATGATGACGTGGCACAGGACGAGGATGACTTTGAGGTCTGCTCCATCACCAGCCCCCCGAGCCGCCGGGGCAAGACCAACTATGGCTTCGTGGACGAGGGTGAGCGAGCACCAGCACTAGAGGACAACCTCTTCCTGCCCCCCAAGGAGACCAAGCAGCCCAGCCTGACGCAGACCACTGAGCTCTTCGAGGAGCTGCAGCAGGAGTGCATGAAGAGGCTCAACGTCCCACTGGGACCAGCTGCCCCCACTGACGACAAGCCCCAAATTCCCCCCCGTGTCCCCATCCCACCCCGGCCCATACGCCGCAATGAGCCTGGGCGCTGGTCAGGGGAGCTTTCCCCAGCTTCAGGCGGTGAGGAAGACCGGCCACCCCAGATTCCCCCCCGGGACCCGCTGTCACAGCCCACCTCCCGGACACCCAGCCCCATGGCCCTGCAGGTGGGCTCCCCTCAGCAGCGTGCCGCCCTCTGCTCTTGCCTCTCCACCTCGCCAGGGAAGCCCATGCCCACCACGCAGAGCTTCGCCCTTGACCCCAAGTATGCCACCCCCAAAGTCATCCAGGCGCAGGGCAAGGACTGCTCCAAGGGACCCTGCATCCTGCCCATTGTGAAGGATGGGCAGAAGGTCAGCAGCACCCACTACTATCTGCTGCCCGAGCGCCCTGCCTACCTGGACAAGTATGAGAAGTTTTTCAAGGAGGCCAAAAGCCCCGAGGAGGTGCCGGCATCCCGCCTGGTCACCACAGCCACCGTCCGTCCCATGGTGCAGCAGCCACCACTAGACTGCAAGGCCAACTTCTCCTCTAACAACAGCAACCTCGGGCCCAAGTGCCTGGTGAAAGCCTCCTGCAGCCTCCAGAAGATCGTCTACGATGGGCCAGATGGCTGCCGCCCTGCCGACAAGATCCGGCTGGTAAGTGGCATCCCTGGTGTCCACTGGCAAGAGGGGATGTGGTGGCCTGGTGTCACTTGGGCAAGAGCCATCCCCACCCTGTGCCTTGGTTTCCCCAAGTTCAACTTGGGGGCCTTGGCTACAAGGGGCCCCCAGATGTGCTGTGGGACATAAGTGTCACTGCAACTCCAAAATGGGGATCGCAGGACGTTTTAACCTAAATTAACCCTACCCATGGCCCCAGGGAGTGGAGGGAGGAAGGTGCCTGTTACTGTGGTCCCCTTGGGCTCTCTGGGCTCAGTCTGTTGTGGTCGGGAGTCTGCACCTGAGCCCAGGAGATGCTGAAGATCCCAAGGATGAGTATGGTCCTAGCTCTGGGCTAACGGTGCTCCCTGGGGACAGGGACAGAGCCAGGGTGGGGTCCCCTGCTTCAGCCACAGGCTCCCCGCTGCTCGAGGGTGGTGGCAGGTGCTGACCACAAGCTCCCCCCAGGTGCAGGACACTGTGCATGGTGTGACCACCGAGGAGTGCCAGGCAGCCCTGCAGAACCATGGCTGGAGTGTCCAACGAGCCATCCAGTACCTGAAGGTACCACACACCCCTGTTCCCCTGCCCCAGCTCCTGTGAGAGTGGTGGCACCCCTGTCACCCCCCTTGCTGTGCCCTGTCCTCTTGCAGGTGGAGCAGCTCTTCTGCCTGGGGCTGAAGTCCCGCATTGAGTGCCACCGGGTGCTGGAGATGTTTGACTGGAACCTGGCCCAGGCCAGCTCCCACCTCCTTGATCCCTACAGCACCACCCGCCAGAAGTAGGCACATGGACGGTGTTTTTTTGGGGAGGGGGTCTCCATGCCATATTGCTCATGGCCAGCTGGCACCGCCACCCCTCTGAGCTCATGTCCTCTCCTCTCCTTACAGGCGATGACAGTGGGGATGGGGCGAGCTGTGTTGGATCCGGAGCAGGCATCTTGCTGCGGGGCCATCCCCCCTGTGCCCAACTCCACCAGTGCAACCTGCTGCTGGACTCTGAACTGAGCCCCTGCCTGGGGAACAGGAAGGGGACCCTGCCCAGCACCCTGGACTTTGCCAGGGTGCCTGCACCCTCGCTTCAGCGATGGGCTCTGTCCCCATACCCCTTGTTGAATTGTTTTTGTAAAGAGAAATGTAATTTTAATATATATATATATTATATATATAAAAATATTCTATGGAGCGGAGGAAGGTGCCTGTGACCATCTGCCAGGTTCTACCCTGCCACGTGCAGGGACAGGCTGCGTCTCCGTGGGGGCCGGTTCCTCCCTGCAGGCAGCCAGGACGTGCAGGACTCGCCGAAGGGATGGAGAGCCCAGATGCAGGGTGCCCGGGAGGGGATGCTCGTGTGCTGTGGTGCCCAGCAGATGTTGGGTATCCCCAGGGAGCTGTTCAACACAGGCACCTCTAAAACCTCCCAGTGATGGCTCCCAGGCTGTTTTGGGGTGTACATGTCACCCTGTCTGGGGCTGCTGGGGTTAGTCACGTGCTGTCCCACCCTCAGGCCCAAAGCTTGAAGACTGGGCTTGGTTTTGCCCACTCCAAGCGGGCAGTGCTTGCCCACGGCAATGCCCCTGTGCAGAGGGAGTGCCCACGGCAGGGCACCCCTTACCCTGCCACCCCACGGGACTCGGTTCCTGGCTGCCGCCTGACTCATGCCCAGGCAGGGAGTGCCGGGACCTGCGTCGCACCCCCACCCACGCAAGGGACGTTGTGCAACCACATGCCACCGTGCAGCCGGAGCCAGGTGCCCCTGGGGAGGGTTGGGGGGCTGGCCCCGACGGAATCCCAGACCAGTTGGCAGTGCTAACCTCCCCCACTTGGGTGTCAGAGCCTCTGAGCTGGGTTCCCTGAGGTGCCACCTTGCAGCAGCATAAGGAAAGGGTCTCCGTGCAGGTGGAGGAGGCCCTTGGTGCCCAAACCCACCAGGCCCTCTGCCTCCAGAGCTGGTGGCTTCAGAGGAGAGGTCCCACCATGTGCAGTAAGGGCTGCCTCAGCATGGCACCTGTGTGCACCCACGGCTCTGCTCATCTCGGGTCCTCCGGCTCTCCCTGAGCGTGGAAGACCAGCAGGTTTCCTGGTGCTGCTGTCGGCACGGCCACATGTAGGTGCTCTGAGCTCTGTGCCTCGGTTTCCCCACTTAAGGTGCAGCTACCATGGCACAGTGGCCAGGTGTGATGGCTGTCAATGAAGCAAGGAAGGCACAACACCTTCACCAACTTATTTCCCCCTCTTAAATGATCCTGGAGGTGGGTTAGGCCCCATGAAGAAGCAGACGTGTCCTTGCTGCAGTGGCCCCACCGGTCCCTTTGCACAGCTGGGTGTGCCTGGCTTCTGTCCCCGGTGGAAGATGACCTGGAAGCCAGGGCAAGGCCCGGCCCCACTGCCCGTGCCAGAACGATCCCCCCCGGCCGGGCTTGCGTGGGTGCTTGGCGCGATGGCTGAGATAACCCCTGCATGCAGGTCCTGGGGCAGCAGTGCCAGGAGGGGGGCCAGAGCAGGGTTCACACGCAGGACCCCGAGGCAGTGGTGGGAGGCTGCTCCTTCCTTCTTCCTCCTTGGTGGTGAGCCAACTCCTGCCATGGGTTATCGGACAAGCGGTCAAGCGTAGCAAGGACCCAGCAGCAAACAAGAGGGTGAATGGGGGGGGAGTGCAGGACCCAGGGCTGACCCAACCCTCCCAGAGGTGCTGGGGACCCCTGTCCCCACTTGTCATCCCAGGGCCTTTGGGCCAGGTGACTTTGCAACCCAGCAGGTGCTCCTCAGGTGTTGGGGACCCCAACCTTGTGGTGGCAACCATGGAGTCACCCTAGGAAGGGACTTAAAACCGCCCATGGCAAAATGGGTGTCGCTCAGCATCAGTGGGTCCCCAGGACTGGGACATGGCAACCTCCATGGCAGGCTGCAAGGACAAGGAGTCATCAGTGCCCCAGGCAGGACACGTGGCGTCTGCGTCCCCTCCGCCCGGGGGAGTGCTCACCGGTGGAACCACCCTGTTGTGTCCTTCCCCTGGGACAGGGAGAGCTGCAGCCTTGTCCTTGCCGCCAAGGAAGCACTATGGGGTGCCGGGGCCAGCGGCTGCTCTGGAGCTGGGTGCTGTGGGGACTCTGGGTGCTGCCAGGTAAGTGCTGGGGCCACTACTGGGCTGACCAGGCAGCTGACACCATCTGGGTGATGCGTGATGGGTGACGGGCTGCAAACAGCTCGCCGGCTACTTGAATGCTCCAAGTTTGAGCCTGAGAGCCCAGACAGGGTTTGTCCTGTCTCTGCCCGCTGTTGCCACAGCCTTGACATGGTCCCCTTATGGCAGCAGGGGAAGGGATGGGGTTTGTGGGTCAGCTGGGGACTCTCGCCCATGGGGAAGGTGCCTGGCTGCTCTTGGCATTGGTCCGGCTGTGGGTGCTAGGGTGGGGACCAGCACCAAGGGCTGGGGGCGCCTTCCTCCCACAGCAGGGAAGAGGGATGGGGGTGATGGGGACCCTGGGGTGTTTTTTTTTCCTCTTTATGCCCTCACCTACCAGCTCTGCCACCAGCTCAAGCCGGGGAGACAGGGGAGCAGCCCCTTGGCCCTGCACCAGCCCCAGCAGAGCCAAGCAGCATCTCCCCTGCAGCCGACGGCACAAGCATTGAGCTGCCTCTGGACCTGGGCATGTGCCAGGCGTTTCCCAGCACCACGGCTGCCCAGCCAGAGCCTTCCTTTCCTGCTGGTAGGACCACCAGCTCCGCCAGCAACCACGGCTCAGGTAAGGCTGGCGGGCAGCTGGCCATGGGCAGGTTCCTGCCTGCTGGGGCCACCGTGGGGCTGATCCAGCTGGGGCCACCTCGTCTCACCCCACAGGCAGCCTGGTGACGCAGGTGACGGCCAGAGCGCTGGTCCCAGCCAGGACCAGTGGTGAACAGGGGGACCCTCCTGGTGTGGCAGCTCTCCCTGGGGGCTCGGCAGTGAGAGGCAGCCCCCAAGCAGGGGCAGGGGCTGGACCCTCCTCTGCAGGCACTGCCAGCCACTCAAGCAGTGTCCCTCCAGCTCCCACCACCACTCGATATAGGCGGCTTCTGTCCCTTGCACCAACAGGGCACATGGTGGGTCTTGCTGTGGGTGGTGGCAGTGCTGGGCCAGCCATGGCTACATCATCCTCGCTTCCAGGTGTCCCTGCTGTAATGGGGACAAGCAAACCACCATCAAACAGTAGTACCACTCCCGAGCAGGCTGTGGAAGTGACCAGGGTGGCTCTGGACAGCATCCCTGGAGAGCCAGTCCTGGGAACAACTATCCCTGTGCAAGAGGGCACTGTGGCTGAGCCACCCATGGGTGCTGCTGGTGCACTGGCAGGTGCCCCCCCAGCACCAGGCAGAGGTCTGTCCGCCTCAGCGGCACACATCCTGGATGCTCAACCAGCGCCAGGGACAAAAGCATCTTCCTCAGTCACTGGCAAATTGGCTGATGCTAAGGAGTTGGTGCAGCTGGATGATGCTGTCACTGCAGAGGGGATGCCAGGGACAACGTGGACCACAGCGCCATCACTCCCCAAGGACAACCACAGCACAAGGATGTCACCTCCCAGCATCAGCAAGAGCTCTGCTGAGCCAGACGCAATGGCTGTGCTCCAGTTCCATGCAGGCACACCAGGGCTGGATGAGGCCACCTCACCTCCAGCCATAGCAGCCAGCATCTCCCAGGACACAAGCAGCCTCATGAAGCCAGCAGTGGCCCCAGCCAGCCCTGCCACTGGCCTCACTGGGAGTCCCTCCCATGCAGCCGCAGAGGGAGCAAGGATGGCGGCCCCACCATCTGCAGACCCCCCAAGCCCACCTTCAGCAAAGGTCACCTTGTCTTCTGCTGCCATTGGCATTGGCGATGCTATAGAGCCAGGGACGCATGCCTTATCCAACACCAGCCGCTACACATCGCAGGAACCCCCTGTGCCCCCCACTCAGCCACCTCCAGCCCTTTCGCCCCAGTTCCTCAGTGGTGCTGTGCCAGGTGGAGGAGAGACGCTTCCCCCCAGCCGCAGCATGGCCCCCAGCACTGCCAGAGATGGGCTGCCTGGAGCCAATGCTGTCACTCACCCCCCAGCCACCACACTAGCTCCAGGCACACCAGCTGTGGGGATGGATGTCACCAATGCGGAGCACATCCCCATCACGTTGCTCCCAGCTCTGGGAAGCACCAGAGCTGAGCTGGTGCCCATCAGGAGTGAGCCCAGCACCAGAGCCACAGCAGGCACTGCTTCCCTGGAGACTAAGGCCACCCCAGTGGAACTCAGCATGAGACTGTCTCCCCGCCCTGCTCCCGATGGCCTTGGTGGTCTCTCTCTGGGATCCTTTGGGCACTCCATGGGGTCTCTGCTCCCCCAGACCACCTCAGCTGGCCCTGAGGTCACCACAGCAAAGGCAACTGCAAGTGGAGCCTCTCCAGCCAGACCCAGTGTGGCTACATACTTGACCCTCACAGGCACTGATGGAGCAAAGCCAGACTGGGCCTCCCGAGCTGCTGCTGCACCAACATCTTCCCTCAGTGAGCATGGCATCAAAACTGGACCAGCTGCACATCCATCCTCCCTTGTTAGCAACCCTCCAGTGAGTGAAGCAGGGATGGAAACTGCATCTCTGGCCAGTGGCAGTGCCACCACAATGCTGTGGGACACCAGAGCCACCCTGACTGTGCCTGATGCATCTCCCAGCCATGGCCAGCCTGGTCCCACTGTGGGCTCAGCACCCCCAGGAACTGATGTCACCCATGGACCTGCACCAGCCCCAGTGCTCCAGGATGGACCTCAACATGGGGCAGCTCTAGGGGCAGAGAGGTGGTCACCTAGTGCTGCACTGGGCATGAGCACAGCTGTGCCAGCTACCCCAGGGGTACCCAGAGCAGCCAGTGTCACCAAGGCATTGCAAGCAGATGTCCCTCCTCTCCTGGAAGGCAGTGCCACTGCAGGGATGGCTCTGGGGGTGTCCCTATCCAGCATCCCTCAAGAGATGGCTGCAGGCATGTTCCCACTGTCCTTGGCCACCCCACCACCAGCAATGGGCACCTCAGGTGACCCTCATCCTGACGGCAGCACTGTGGGGCAAACGGTGAGGACAACATTCCTGGAGGTGGACACAGAGGAGAATCCAGGTGCCAGTGCAGCAGGGCCACCTCCCAGCTATGCGATTGTCACAGCCAGGCCCTCACCACAGCCACCTGCCCAAGGGACTGATGCTCCTGAAACCAGGCCCGCAATGGATCTGCCTCTCCTGGCTCCCAGAAGTGGCCGCTCAGCCTCACCAGCTGTGGCTAACCCCAGCCCAGCACCAGCCATGGCCAGCCCCTTCCCGGAGACTGCCACTGCCAAGACACGCCAGCCCATGACGTCACTGGCCCCTGAAAATGAAGCTGCAAAGGGAGGCGGGGACAGGTCCCAGCTGGCAGGAGATGGCAGCACCCCACAGGCAGCGCCAGGCCCAACGCTGGTTGAAAACACAAGAGCAAGTGCCATGACAGGTACCCACCAAAGTGGTGACCCTGCCCTGGGGACAGCCCCGTCAGCACCACCCCCTGCCACAGCCAGTGTCACTGCTTGGCCAGGCACAGCTGCATCAGACCACAGCTATCACACTGCTGAGCCCCACACGGGCATGGACTGGGACATAGACACGGCTTCTCCCACCACAGGGAACAGGGCTGCAGGGCTGCCCCTGGGAGTGCCAGCTCCTATGACTGGGGTGGCTGAGCCAGGCATTGATGATTCCACCTCATTGGCACATTCTGCTCCGAGCAGCAAAAGCCCTATGCCAGTGGCCATCATGGGCATGGTGTCACCCACAGCTCCGGAGCTGGTTACAGCACCTTCCCCTGGTCTCGCTCACCGCACTGCTGAGCCAGATGTCAGCGTGTCCCCTCCTGCCCACAGGAACACCCATCCGCTAGTGGTGGTACCCTCCATCACCCCCAGCATCACTGTCACTGGTCCAGCAGCAGGAGCAGGTAATGCCAGTCTCAACAAGGTCACAACACCCCTCTCTGCTGTCCCCAGCAGTGCCTCTGCTCCCCACAGCCCTCATGTCACCCCGAGGCCATCCCTTGAGCCTACCAATAGGACCAACAACCCAGCCTCAAGGACTTTCAGCCCCGTCACTGAGGATAAGCCCACAGCTGAGGGCTCCTCACTGGCTGTTGGCCACACACATGCATGGGTGAACACACCAACGTCCCAGGCAGATATCAGGGGTGCCATCACCTGGGTGCACACCACCCCCTCTGAGAATGGTGCCAAGGGTGCAGCACCTCAGCCCAACACCACCAGCACCCATGGGTCTCTCTCCAACACTGCTGGCACAAGCTTGGCCACCACACCAGCCACCACCATGTTCCCCAGCAACACCATCCCACCAGCCACCTCAGCTAGTGGCGAAGACTTCATGGTGACCAGGGCCACTGCAGCCATGCCATCTGCCAAAGTGAAGGCTGTAACGCTCAACAAGGCAGGTGGAGATGGCCCATCCCCAGCAGCACGTATGCCCTCAGTGGAGACAACTACCATGTCCTGGGGTGTCCTTGGTCCCAGACCAGCCATCACAGTGCCTGGTTCACCCCCCCCCAGTCAGCACAGCCCAGTGGAGGAGCCAGCAACAGCCCCTTCATCCCTGCTTGGTGTTGGTGCAACAAGGCAGCTGGCAGCCAGACAGACCTTGGCTGAGCTGGCAACAGGCAACACCTCTCCCACAGCCATCAGCAACCATGCCATGGGACAGGCAGTGAGCACGTCACCTCCTGGCTTCTGGACACCTCCAGGAGCACCTTCCTGGGAGGAGAAAATGGCCATCACTGCAGGCAGCA
>VZZY01002501.1:0-56196 GCA_013400335.1 Eurystomus gularis
AAACCAGCTCAGCCAGACCCAATCCAAAATATGATGTTGAACTTTAATGTTAAGCTAGCTGGGGCTTCAAAAAGTACAGTTAAAAGTTCATCTAGACATTAGCAATCAGCCCAGAAAGAAGCTTGCTGAGAAAAAATTGTCTCCGCTTTCACTGATAGTCATGCCACTGTGGTCTGCTTGAATGTGTTCTGCTCGAATATGTTCTGCTCTAGCTTCAGCTCAACATACTGCCGGTTGTTTTATCTGAAATTTTCGTACAAGATTGAAACTTGTCAAAGAATATTTGTGTGAACAGATTTTGATGTGAAAGGTGGAATGACACTTCTTTTTTAATTTTCTAACACCGGCTGAATTGGTACACCTTAAATAAAAGAGAAGTGTTTTAAGTATGCAATCAAATCGCTGCACTGCATCAAGTAATATGCTACATTGAATTGTCATTGTTAAAATAGTCAATAGTATTAAATATTGTCACTGTTAAGAATTCATTGAAAGATATTCTGTATCTGTAGAACATACATAGCCAAAGCATGGTTATTTTTGCCATGAGTACTCAAAATTCTTCTGTTGATGGGCATCAACTTCCTTATATTATTTAGGAGAATATTTTTGATAATGGGTTTCTGCAGCTGTGCATGCAACTATTTAGAATAGATAAAGGTTTTTAATTTCTACAGTTATAAGTCATATAAACTGGTTTTGTTCATATTTCAAGAACAGAACCATCACATTTACACCACACCTTGAAAGTTCCTTTCTGTAGCCGTGGCGTTGTCTCTAGGACTGTTTTACTGCTGAAGTATTTTGGAGCTTGTATACATATGTTTCTTACAAAGATATGCCTGTAGAAAAAAGAGAAATTGGATTGGTTGACTGAACAGGTCTTTCCAGGCCTGTATTTATATATCACAAATAAATGATACCTACCTCAGGATAGGATAAGTCAAATCTCTGGTGATACCTATTTACTTCTCTTGACTAGTGAGGGAACCTTGACTGATTCCTTGAGACAGCAGTCAGTGTAGCTGGATCCTATCACTAACAAAAAAAGCTCCAGAGAAATGCATAAATGTTACTTCTTATGTCCCAAACTCCTTCACTACCATTTAATATCACATTTTAGACTAGTGGTATGCTCATTTTAAAGGACAGTTAAGGGAAAACATACAATTGAGGAGCTGTTTATTAAATAAGTAAAAATAAATCAATGCAAGCAGTCAGGCAGAAAGAATGTGTTTAAAATACATACCTAATCTATGCAAACACACAGCTCCATGAGGTCCTGGTGTATCAGACCTTTGCTGCTCTATCCTTGAATATTATCTGACCATAAGACATATGGAACGTCGGAGGTAGGTGGTTTAGAAAGGGGAAAGTGACGTTGTTTTAGGAAATGAGTTAAAAAAATAACAGCTCTTGCCAGCTACTCACGTATGGGCCAATTTTTCTCTTACGGCAGCACGCAGTGCTGCTATTTGCCTGACAAATGGATTTTGTGTGTGTTTTTTGAACAGAATTAAAGACAAACAGAGATGGAAAATTCCTTGATTGTGTGCATGGAGATTTCACTGTCTTGTACCAAATACTGTGAGAATGCAAAGGTGCACTGGGAGTGGTGAGCATGGCCTGAATTTCTATCTGCTGGTTTTATTGGCTAGAGCAGGTTGTAAAGGGTGTGTGCCCTCAAAATTGCTGCAAACAACATTTTAAATTACTACAGGCAGCAAGGTACTACATCCAAACAGATTGAAGGCTGAAATGCCGATATCGGAAATTAAATTAATGCATGTGAGATTGAAACAATATCTAATTAAAATAATTTGAAAAATGACTTGAAAATTGAATATGACATAATATTTAGCAGGCTGTCGCTAGAACAGCTATGTGACTCTGACTTTTCTGCAACGATTTTCATTCCAGGCCTGGCTGCTAGTTAACTAGAAATTAAATATGAAGCAACTATCTCATGCCATCACCCAGTAAAAATTAGAAGAAAAAATACCTTTTGCCCACAGCCTGTACACTTGTCCCTCACTGATTGAATTGTAAAATTTAGTTAAGAGAACCTTCTTCTCCATATACCTGTCCACTTGAGCCAGTAATTTTTGTTTCAAGCTGGAGCATTTTGAATGCTCATGTTGTGTTTTTGACTTATTTGCTTGCAACTTGATGTTACCCCTACCTAGGGAATGGATTTACAGATTCACAGGCCGTAGCCCCTGGAAGAAGTGCCCAGGGCTGGGCACAGGTTCTCTACTCACTACCCTGTAAACCTCACAGAATCACAGAATGGTATAAGTTGGAAGGGACCTCTGGAGATAATCTAGACCAACTTCCCTGACAAAGCAGGTTTGCCTAGAGCAGGTTGCACAGGAGCATGTCCAGCAAGCCTTTGAAAGTCTCCGGAGAAGGAGACTCCACAATCTCTCTGGGCAGCCTGTTTCAGTGCTCCGTCACCCTCACAGGAAAGAAATTTTTCTTTATGTCCAGACAGGACTTCCCCTTTTGTCCTATCACTAATCACCACTGAAGAGACAGGCCCCATCTGCTTGACCCTCATCCTTTAGATATTTATAAGCGTTGATAAGATCCTCTCTCAGTCTTCTCTTCCCCAGGCTAAACAGACCCAGGTCTCTCAGCCTTTTCCCATAAGAGACATGCTCCAGTCTCTGAATCATCTTTGTAGCCCTCCACTGGACTCTCTCCAGTAGTTACCTGTACATATGCCAAAGTCAGGAAGAGTTTATCATATGTATGAGAAAGTCTATTCTTTTGAACATGGTCTTACCTAAGTATCTAATTCAGTGTTCATTAAAGTACTTTTTAATTACTTCCATTAAAGGAAAGTGAATGAGTGGGGAAAACCTATGTAGCATCAGGTTGTTCTGTAGGGAAAAGACTTAGGAAACGACAGTGTGGTTGTTCTCTGTACCATGCTCGGTGGGAATGCCTCAGCAGCTTCAGGTGGTGCATTGATTGTGCAAAGGAAGGTTTACTCTGGGGTCTCTTCTCAAGAAGGAGAGAGCCCAAATATTATGAGAGTCCATTTTCACCGAATTGCGAGGGAGAAAGTTTTTAGTATCTGCTATGTATATGTCTGCCACAGTGCTTGGGTCTGCCAAACATAAAGGCAATCTGTCTGGTCCACCCTGTGAAGAAGCTCTCAATACAATTGGGAGGTTCTATGTAGGGACAGAGAAAGCAAAGACTAACTTGATGTAAATAAATGCAACGTTTACTTATCTTAGATTTAGGAAATCCATTAAAATGTTAAAAGCTGTAATAAACACTTAACATCTGTCTGAATTTCCCTTCCTTCTTTTCCCTTTTGTTTCCTCAAAGAGGAGAAAATAAATGAAAATCTTCTGAAAGTGGCTTTATGAAAGGAGCTTTGCAACAAGCTGATGGGAAGAAGACAGTTGTAGAATTCCTCTGACAGCCCACAGTAAATCTGAATTAATTGACCACCATCACTTTATTGACTGGAGGTCCAGTCAATATAGTTAGTGAGTCTAGGGCATGAATTGACTCATTCTAAAATAGGCATGTAATAGAGGTCAGGGGAATAATATGTCTGTTAGTACTATTTTTTTCTACATTTAATTAATTACAGCACACTCTCAATGTCAGATTCACAGCAAAAAAATAAGGTTTCCTTGTGAGTGATGCCATCTTCCCACAAATACTTTTCATATTTGAGGATAGTTTCTTCTCTGGAGCAGGTAAATCCTGCAGCAGCAGAGGAAACAGACCAAGGAAGCCTCCTGCAGAAAACCTTCCCTTGTCTCGCTTGTGCCAGTGTGCACTCCCACGAGTACGCCGGAGGGTGCAGTAGTGATTGGCAACCTGCTTTAAAGCAGACCTTTGTAAACCACTCATTTTTCAGGGCTTGCATCTTCCAGAAGTGCTATAATAAGACTGGCGGTCTGCTTGAAGCCCTTTAAAACTTGCTTCTCCTAATAAGCAATGGATTCATAAGGTTAAACCTGCCAACTACAAAACTAGACACTCAAATTCCTGACTATGCCACTGACAGATAACTTTTCTAAAGGAAATAAATGTTAGCCCTCAGAAAATACATCAGACCTCCCTCAGGTTAGTGAAGACTATGAACAGTGACAATCCCTACCCTTAAACACTCAGTAACATCCTCACCGTGCTCTCTAATAGAGCAAAGCCATTAAGTTGTCCCCATTGCAATTTCGATCACAGAAGAGACTTCCACAGATTCTTTTAGGTTAAAATAACTGGTATACAGAGAGTAGGCAAAATTATTCCACTGTAGCTACGTGCTTAATTATATGGAATACTGCATAAATTGTCAAGTGCAAAGAATTATTCTGATAAATTAAAATACTAATTAAATAGGCTATTGCAGAATTTTGAGAACATTATAGGGCTCCGCTTCTTCAGGTAATTTGCATATCCTTCATCTAGTGAATATAATTTAAAGGCTTCCTTTTAGCGTGTGTTTGGAAGCCCTTTTTGTTTCAGTGGAAGATTAGAAAAGGGATTTATATGTTGCTAACTGGGTTGGGGTTGGTTTTTTTGTTTGTTTTTAATAGCTGTTTTTGTTATGCCTCTTTGCTGATGAGTTTGTCAGTTCTCCGTTAGTATTTCAGGACTTTAAAGTGTGGCCATAAAAAATCAGCTTTGATGGAATATGCAGTATACCATGTTACTCAGAATTATCATTTCCACTTCATAAAATTTGCCACAGAAACATCACCTGCTGTATATGTGTGTTAGAATAAAGGCTAGCAGGTAGTGTACTAAAATACTTTTTAAAAAATTAGGCTACTTTAAAAAGGATTAGGAGCTTGTTCTTAATATCCGAATTTATATTCCCACTGCTTCTTCCTCATCTATCTATAGACTATCAAGTATGGTTTATTGTCTTAAATTCTCAATTATAGTTATGCATAGAAAAAGTTAAGTAGTTTTTTCACTATTCAGCAGCTTGAAGCAGCTGCTTGATATGTAGTTGACGCACCAGCTTCAGCACCACTGACAGAATTTCTTGACCTTCCTTAACTGCTTGTGGAGTTCAAGGTTAGCTAAAATATGCTCCTGTACCCGCCTGGAGTGAACACGCTGGAGACTGTCTGCTGTGTCTCTTTCTACAGTCTGACAGTGCCTGAGCTTAACCATTTTCAGGTTATGATTTAATCAATCGCATGTTGTGCCTCCTAATTTTGGGAGAGTTTATGTTAGCATGATTGTCAGAGCTGTCCTTTGTGTTTTAGCCAGTATCAAGGGCGAAAGGGGGATGTTAAATAAACTTTTTTGTTTTTTAATATCAAAGCTTCAATAATTAAAGTCTGCAGGAAACCTATAAAAAGGAGGTCAAATATGTAATAGTAATTATAAAATTCAGCAATTCAGCAGACCCAATATTTTCTTTTAACTGTTCTTGTGGCAGGAAATTACACACTGGGATTTAAGACTTGTTGTTTACTTATACCCACTTTTTTGCAAGCTACTCTGCTGTGCAATTTTCTTTATCCTGAACTACCAAAGAATCATTTGTCGGACCATTCAATTTCTTTGAAGAAGTCTGGGGAACTTCCTGTTTTTATAAATCTTCTACATTTTTGCATTTTGTAGAAATCTGCCTTTAATGTGTATGCTGGGTGTGAGGCTGCCAGCGTGGTGGTGTGGCCACACCTTTGCCATGAAATGGCACAACCAAAAGGGAGAATGTTGTTATGTGACATGGCAGGCTATCAACTGTCAGTGAAACAACATAGTCCAGAGTCTGCCTCAAGGCTTAAAATTAAGCTTGTTGACAAAGATTTACTTAGTTTTTTAAAATTCATGGTGCACAACATACACAAAACAGTGAAAATGTAGACTCAGGTTGTATGGTCCAAGCACCTCTCATTCTCATGTGGAATCTGTAACTCTGGGTGGAATAAGTATGTTTGTGAATGTGTGAAGCACGGCATAAATATTAAGTATGTGAGTCATGTATGCGGTTTTAGGCTGTCATCCAGCAAAACATGCGTTTAAGCTTTCTTAGGTTGGGTCTCCATGTTCCCATCTGTTTAATCAGTAGCATATTTAAAAGAAGCATGAATAAAGCTCTGTGGGTCTAAAAGGTAGACAGAGCTTTCCTCTCCATTTAAATCACAGGCAATATTAATCCCTTGCTGAAGGCAGTCAGAAAAGTTTTTCTTTATCAGAACTGCTTGAGGTTTCACCTCTTGAGACTTTGCACATACAGACTCGTATCAAAATCATTCCACATTTTTGATATCTGAGGTGAGACTGAGCCCTAATGATACAACTCACCTCTGAAATAAATGTGAGTCATTTGTGTTGTACTTTGGACAACATACAGTATCAGTCCACAATAATATTGCTTCTGAAAATTGTCTGCTGTAATCTGAACTGTTTTGAATATGTTTCAAAAGACAACAGTTAAAGAGTATTTTTCACAAATGCAAGAAAATGATATTCCTTTCAACATTTTTATGTAAATTTCCAGTGTACAATATGTTCTAGCACACTTCTCTTTTTTGGTAGGAATGTTTCCTTTAGGCAACTTATATTGAGAAGCTGAGTCTATCCAAATTGTCTCCATAATCAAAGGAAAGAGATAGATGCCTGCAGATGTGTGTAAGATATGTAGGATGACTCATTGTATTAAATGTCCATCCCTTTCCACTGACTGCAGAGAGAACCTAGATGACTCACTTGGATTACATAGTCAGTAACTAGACAGCTAATGGGAGGAGAGTTTAACAAGACTGCAAGGCTTCATTTCTGCTCACAAATAAATCGAGCTGAGTGCCTGAGTTTTGGCTATGAGTCCAACTGTCACCGTCTGCGTGTAGAATGTTAAAGTCTCCCCATACAAAACCTTATCCATACCCCCAGCTGGGAATAATCTTATCCTTGTTCTGTAACCAGAACTGAAGTTGGGCATTGTTCTGTGAGAATACTAGTGGGCAAAGGCCAAAATTGTGTGAAGACCATGGCAATGATTTAAAAGTATGGGCAATAGTAAGGCAGTGCTCAAGTTCATGCCCTGGACATGTTTTGGGTTGCAAATATAGATGTAGTCTCAGTGATTACTACCTCTGTTTTGCATTTAACTGTTCTATGCTGGATTACTTTCTTTTTTAGTTGAATGCTTTTACTGATAAAGAACCTGACAAATAGGAAAAAATGGCATTTCAAAAAAGAAAACATCATGCATTTCATCCTGATGTTGTAAAATAAACTATTTATCTTGCCTGCTAGGTAAAAGTATGTATTTATTGTGAAATGTTCTACACAGTGACAGTGCTGTTACAACAGTAAGGTGCTGCCTGCTCTTCACTGCAAGGAAAACAGTGGGAAGTTTCCACTGAAGAGAACTTTCCAAACATATTGTGTATATGTGTTAAATGTGTGTGATACTGTGTATACAAAGGAACTAGAATTAGTTTGGCTTTCTTTTTCACATCATAATGAACAATTAATGGCATAGCTATGTGTTAAAAAATCAGTAGCAGCATTGTTATCAGGGAAAGATATTCCACAGATGGCATAGGTAGGAACTGTCATGAATTTATTGATGGAGGAAAGAAGGTTAGGTTATATTGTAAGTGCTGCAAAATCATGCCCGTTCCAGCTTTTCTGTAACTCTTTCAATCTTAATTTTCCTTACAGCCACAAACAAGGAGAAGCTTGAAAAAATGACTGGACTGAAAATTCTGCAGACTGGTGTAGGGGAGGTAAGTGGCTTGGGGGCATTTTAATCTCTCAAAAACATTTTAATTATTGGGGTTTTTTTTAAGAAATTCTGGAGCTTATGAATGTTTGTGAGCTACCAGTCTGATAGTGCTAAGGCCTTTTTATGATACAGTTGCATCTGTCAAAATACAATCTGCTGCACAAATAGCACTGTATCCCACAGAGAAAAAAAATACCATCCTTATGAGAAAAGTGTAGCGAGCTTTAAGACATGCAGTTTTTTGCTTTGTTGTATCACAGGAACAAAATCCCCAAAGATGAGCACAGTCACTGAGGTCGTCATATTATTCCCCTTGGTTTAGATGGAGTGCTATCTCATGTAGATCAATGAAAGTTTAAATTTGGGGTAAAGAGTCTTCAGATGTTTGACAGAATCTGACAGTGAATGGCTTGCTTATTTTGGATGTAACTTGCAACATAAATAAAACATGTGTCTGCTATTATGGTGATATCACTAAGCAAAAACTCTACTAAGTTCGTCATTTATTAATAAAGATGATGCTATCTTCTAAGAATCTTATATGATCTACAGTTGATTGCTAATTCTTGTGCTAATTTTGTGTACACAGTTATCTTTTTTTTTTTTTTCCTTCTCATTTAAGTAATTTTGCTAGTGGTGAATACTCACAGGGCTAGAAAAATGCCCTTTTCTTGTGATTACATTATTCTCAGTGTTAAGAATAATGAATTGCCAACTTGTAATACACTGAAGAAATTTACTTTTTTATTTTATTACTGATTTTCTTTTTTTATATTTCTGATTTTTATCAGTTCATGTCTAAGAACTTAACTTGCCAGGATTTCTGAGGTTCTTTGTGTAATATTATTCACATTATTAAAAAACTTGGTTCTGAAGAGGTGCCAACATTGAGACCTGATGAAATGCTCAGGATCAAAGCTGTAAGAATTAGAACTTGGAAACAAACATAGCTGAAATCATCACCACAAAATGAAAGCAGGCATCTGTCCTTAACTGAAGCTGATTTAGCTAGTTGAGGTTCTTAAGGGTGTATACCCTCAAGATCTGGGAAGTGCATTCTGGAGGATGGTTGTGCACCTCAGGTTGTGTCCTGGCTTCAAGCCAGAGTGAAGCTTGTGGTTGTGCTATCTGCAAGCCCTGGTTTCTGCTAAATAACAAGAGAACCAGGACTGTAGCATAGACTGTGGAAGCCACATTCAGTAAAATTTTACCCATCAGGACTCCTCATGATAATGCCAGTCACTGAATGGATTCCAGTTGGCTTCAAAGTCATCTGGAAAATAGAAACCCACTTTACTTCAGATGCTTACTGTTAAATGAATTGTTATCTTATATGGGGTCAATTGAGAAAGCAAGCCATTCTGGGTATTTGAAATGCAAAAAGTTGTCACCTCTTAAATGCATCATTAATCCACATTGTAGTAATAAGGTTGTTGTAATCATGGTAGTGTAAGGATGTACTGGAGATATAGCCTTGAGGACTTCCTAGCTTTTTGTAAGACAAGATAATAGAACTGGAAAAAACAGACAAGTTCCATCCAAATGGCTAGAGATGTCCCCAGTCTGGTTCTTGTGCTTCATTTAGTAAAAGCCACTGCAGAACTCACCTCCCATATATTTAGGCTATCATAGCTTTTAAAAAAAAAACTGATGATACTACTTAGATTAATAAAGACTTGGACAGAAGGTTGTGCTTTACACTCAGCCAAATATGTATTTTTTGAAGGCAAAAAGTGCAAATGAATTAACTGAAGGGAATAAACATTTTGGCCTAAAAATATTCCAGGTTACATCTGAGATATGGTAATCTGCATCAAAAGAGACAAGTGGTTTGGAACATTAAGGTGGTGATGAACACTTATTCAGCTGCTTACATATTTTGTTGGATGTGAATTCTCCCAGCTGCATACATTCCCTTTCTATGTCTTATCAGATATTATTGTGTACATAACAAATACTTTTCTGCAGTCTCACCTACATGAAAAATAATGGAGTGCTGTAACCAAGCTGTTTCTTTGTTGACAGGGTATCATATTCAGGCTATTTCAGGTTAAATCTAGCTATGTTAATCCTGTTTTTCAGTTTATTTTTTATTCACCCTGGTGTTTAACAGTGTTAAAATAATAGAAAGTACATATCTTAACATAATGAAGCAGCATTTCTTGAATAAGGATTTATTTTTCTTCACACTGTAGGAATGGAATTATATGTAATGGTAACTGTAAATCAAAGTCAAGATGCTCAATTCAAAAGTACTTAGAAAAAAACTCTTTAGTTTCAGAATGAGAAATGGCCTTTTTGTTTGAACACTGGGTCAGATTCATGACCAAGTTAATGGATATATAATCTTCACTTGCAGGACTGTAAAATAAATAGAATTGATTTTGCATGGTAAGTTTCATATCTGAAACAGCTCAAGAGAAATATAGCTGAGATACTAGTGGCAAATGGAGAAGCTGTATAAACAAACGCAGGAACTGTTCTAAGCTCAGCAATAATTCACATGTTGCTCTGGACAGTGGAATCTGTTATAGGTGTTGATCTATGATAACAGGATTTGTGCCTCATCAAGAAATACATAGACACCAATGAGTACCCAGGCCTTGGGTGTGGTAGAAGGAAACTGTCTCTCTGTGTGGAGAAGTGAATTGTTTCTCAGAGCTGCTCAGTCTTGCACTTTCTATCTCAAGAAAAGCACTTCAAAAGCAGCTACAGATTATAAAGTTCACACCAAGCTTACTGAGCCATTCAATTGAGTCTAGCGAGGGCTGATTAATTGCTTTTATATCACTGCATAAACATGTGCTATGTAGTCAGTAATGACATGGGTGTGGAGTCTACCACAGGTACAATACAGTTCATCATCCTTACATCACATAAAAGATTTTCACAGCTTCAGTAAGTTCTTTAGATAGAGCTGAGGTTAGCTGCAGCGTCAGCATAAGGTAGGCTCTGTTTTAACAGGATTAAAAATGAGTTCCTAAACTGCAACATCAGAAGATGCTCATGCTTCAGGATGTTGACTTAGAAGTTCTATATATTTCATGGGAAGGTTTGGGTGACATAGTGCAAAGCATTGTCTAGACTGTGCATAAGCAGAGCTTCTTTCAGGTCATCGTAGGACAGAACCCTACTAGTACTTCCACAACACATCCACCTCAACATCTAACATTTGCTAGCAGAATATTCAACAGTCCAGGGGGTTCGAGAGAGTTGGATTGAAGTTTGATGTGCTGTGTATCACTCTTAAACTGCTAATTATTTTGGCTCCTATGTTGTTCGTAATAAGGCTATTTTACCAGAAAACCAGGTGTAACTCTACTGTAGAGAAAACCAGTGCAGATACTGAAATTCTGTAGGATGTGTGCATTGCTGTAGTACTGACTACCTCTGGAACTGTATTTCCTAAGGTGTTTGTTTTCTATTTGGAGTTTTCCAGCACCTATACCAGCCCTAAAACTTCTCTGTGGTAGCCCTCCAAGATATGTTTCAGTCATTGTCATGCATGATGTTTGTGCCACACAAATTCATCACGAGCTTTTCACACCTTCTTGGTTATTCAAATACAACTGCTGAACTTAGAAGTTCAAGAACCTTCTATAGTTGAGTGTATGTGAGGGTATGAATGTTAAGTGTTGTGATATCTATGTGTGTATTTGCATAATACCACAAGAGGCACGGTACTGGTAAAAAACCTGAAGAGCTAAACAGCGTTTAAGCAGGCCCTGTAACTTCATTTTCCTATCTCCCAGCTTGATGTGGCCCATTGCATTCTGCAGAAATAAGAGTTGAAGTTGTTGCTCTGCATGGCTGAGCGCCCCTGCAAGATCTTGGGGACAGCATTTGGTCTCACATGGAGGGAAAGTCTCCTTAGCAGCTGCACAGCTCTACTTGACTCCTGCTGAGTTCAGGATTCAGCAGTGTCTGGACCCGCAGGCCCACGCAAACGTTAGTCCAGCTGAGCTTGTACCCAGGAGCTGCTCTCCAGCCCAAGGGAGCTCAGCAAGCACTACGAACCACAGCCCTGCACAGAGATCACTGAGGAACCTGGAATTTTTTCTAGATCCCTTCTGAACTTAACCACTTCTTTCTCTTCACATTAGGACCTTTGAATTATTATAAAAGTGCAGTATTTTTCAGTTCAATTCCATGCTGAGCTTGTCTGTGACCAAAGCTTGTCTGGATCAAGTCCAGCTCCAATTTAAGAATATTTCAAATAATAGTTCAAATGCAGTTACTATGGCATGAAATAATAATAGTTTGTCCAACTTTTGGCTGAAATTTGTTTTAACAACAATTTCAGAAAAAAAAGCCAGGCTTTTCAGTGGCTCAAGAAAGTGTAATGATTCAAATCAGGTTTTGGAGGCTAAGAGTCTGTGATTAGAATAATAGATGATCTGAATCAAGACCTGAAACAAATCGAGGGAATCCCACTGTTTCTGTCTTGAATTGGTAAAACAGCAACCAATCCAGAAAATGTTATTTAGAATGAACTCTTTCAATTTCCCAGTAAAGCTGCCCAATATATACTCATCACTGGGATTGTAAACTTATGGGATTTGATGGTTCTCATCTGGTAGATATGAGAATTAAGATGGTTTTCTAAAACAAATGGAAATAAAGCAAAATATATGTGAAAAGAACGCTTTGCAGTGTCAATAGATGTTCTCAAATAAAGTAGTGGTATTTTGACATGTTTCAGGATATTTTCATTTATAGATATTTTGATAGATACAGAATTATGTTGATGTTGCATAAAGTGACATTATTACAATAAAGAAATCTGCATTTAAAAATTCTAGTGAAGCTAGAGGACATGATAAGACAGACAGTGCAAGCCTCTTTGAGGCAGGAGTCAGATTACTAACTTACTATTTCCCTTAATGTTACCAAATTTTGTCATTAGTGTCTGTGTTTCCAGATTTTACCCAGAATGATATTGGAAATCCATTTAAAAATTGAGTAAGTGTAGAACTTGCCAAAACATTTGCAATTGCGGACAAATAAGGTGTGAGCTTTTTTCTGATCTTCTCCAAATACTAGGTAGAATGCTAAGGGCTGGTTTTTGGCTTGCAAACACAAAATTAGCCTGGGATACACTACAGCTGCCTTTCTTGAAGTGACATCTTGGCAATCAGCAAACACTCCTAATTTGGAGCAAATATTGTGCCCAGAGGTACACTGGGATTGGAAGGGATGCTGTACCTAGGATAACATAGATAATGTAGCTCTGATACTTACCACAAAGTAAGAACAGCAGCTGGGCATGCATAACTATTCAAGTTTTAGCTCAAGTCACAGGGAACTTTCTCAACTTCAGCTGAAACACCCTCTTCTTACCAGAAGTAATTAGGCAGAAGCCAAACACAGGTGTGTATGAGGGAATACACCTCTGCATGACAGTGTAGGCTTTCTTAGACCAGGGGACATCAGGGAGGGCTTTTTCCCTGAGCCTGCTATCAGCATCTTTTCCTACAAAACCCATGGCTTAGAGTTCAACAAATTCATTTTTTCCTGTTACATGAGATGTGGAATTGGAGATGCTAGAGACAGCTCTTGCTGTTGGCCTTTGCTGATCACTGTGGCTGTGTTTGATTAGCAGTTGAACAGAGATTTCCAGGAGGAGGGTGTTTTGGAGCAGCACACACTGCTATGGGCAAGCCATGCGCCAGGTCACAGATGATCTCTTTGCTTTACGGCATTTAGATTTAAGGCTATATATGCAAATAAGAAAAATAATCATTAAATGAGAAGCTTTAAGGAGTACAATCCTAGAAATATTCTTGGTGAAGGCACAATTAGGAAGATGTACTTTGTCCCTCCTCCCCCCCAAATTATAGATTCTAAAGCGGTGTAACCCTTAAAAATTCATAGATTATATTTTACACAGAATGCTTCTAGTAATATACTACTTTTATGGGGTTTTACTGACAGTGAATAATATCTCATTAGTTTTGTGAGTATACATGTATAGTAGAGTGATGCTAATCAGAAATTAGTCATACAGGAGCGTTTAGAAGTAATTCTTCAAGAGCTTTAAGGAATATAGCTAAACAGAACATAAAATTTCTCCAAAGAGAATGATGAAGCTCTATGGCTCATTTATTTAAGATCTTGTATGTTTTTGCAAAATACATTTTAGCTAATATTTAGAGATAATGTTAATGCTATTTATTAACTATTCATTATGGTACATAGCCCACTAGAGGGCTGCTTTTCAAATAAATTGCATCCAGAGTGTTAATAAATGGCAAAATAAAAACAAAAAAAATAGGCAGCATGAATATGTATATCATTTTACCATATTATTTTGTCATATACTGTGTATCCTGGACAGAATATACTAAACCAATATAAATCATGGCCTCGACTCTGCAAATGTTTAGAATATGTTTAGCTTTAAGTATATAGCTAGACTTTCCTTTTAAGCTACTGATAAATTTAGAGTTAAAGACATGCCTGGATGCTACTGAGACTGTCTTCTGTCACATATCACACCATCTCTGGTTGTGGAGGGGCAAAGTTCCAATGTTTATCCCCTGTATTTGATTTGAATATTGCATAGCAGAGGTATTTTGACATCTGAATGACAGGTCACAGCTTCAGTTTGAAAATCAGGTGTCAGTAGCAATTTCTTTTCTTATGCTCTGATTGTGACAATGCCCTCCACCTTCTTTACAAATTTTTAAAGAACATGACAAGGAAATGAGGAGATTATAATGTTAAGATAAATACAAAAACCCTGATTTTCAGAGACAACTATCAGTATATATTGATATATGTTTTCCTCCTGAAATAGTACAAAAAGCACAAGTATTCAAGTGTCATGTTGGTTCATGAATTCCTTTACAGTAGCCCTGTGTGATTTAAAGAAGCAGAAGTGCCAAGTGATGTGGCAGTTGCCATGGCAACTACATCAATTCAATTTTTATTCACTATCATGTAAAATGAAACAAGAAACGGTTTGCCTTGTGGCTTCAGGAACTTATACAACCTACCAGTTGTTATTGGTTTTTTTTGTCTTTTTTAACATTGTTCTGTTAAAAAAGTAGCATATGGGTTTTTTAAGGATTTCTCTTGGTTTTAGGCTGTATCATGCCATTGTTTATAAAACAGTCTCCCTTACAAACTGTTATAGATCTGTAGAGAAAGAGATTTAGATACTAGTATCAACTACATAAAGCAAACTGCAGAATAATTCTGCTTAAAAATCAATGTTATTATCTACCCTATGATTTGGCAGCCTGCATTTGATATATTGATAAAGAAGATATGTAAGATCTTTACATAGGATAATTTGATTGCTTGTACTAGATATCTTACCGGTTCATGAAATTCGGCATCCACCCTCTATCAGCCAGTTCATTAGGGCTCAAATGAAAACAAAATCTTCAGTGGAGTAATGAGTTGGCTGAGAAAGCTTTAAGAATAAATTCTGTTTAACTGTCTGGTGTTTGCATGATAGAGATGGTCAGAAGTTGTGAGAAGGGAGATTCTTCCACCTCCAGAGGCAAGAGCTGGATCCTGGAAGGGACGTGGATTTCAAGAAATTGCAAGCATGGATTTAGCTATTTGAGCAGAAGAAGAGGTGGCAGATCCTGGTCTCTCTAGCAGTCCCTGGGCAGCAAAGGTTCCCCTCCAGGTTGACATGAAAAGCCACTTGCTTGGACCTCTGCTATTCTTCCATAAGCACAGGAGAGTAAGTGTCTTGGGCTAAGATTCAAGCTGTGAGGCATCCAACCTCTCTATATGAATCCTTGGTATCAGGGGCCTTATAGCTACGTCAGCATTAGAAAAATAAACAAGAACAGGACGCAGAGCCTGTCATAGTCCCACATTCATCTGTACTGTTAAATTGTTGGCTTGGTCACTCACATTGTGTCCTGCGCCAACCAGTGCTCCTCCAGGCTGTTTTGCTTCTAAGTCTAAGCAAGATCCAGGCCAGGGTCCATTCATAGCAGGCAGCTTCAGTGTGGTCTGCTTTGCAGCACAGATGTTAAGGCATGTGTTTTCCTTACAATTAAAGCTTAGCTGCAGGTAGTGACTTTTTTTTCTATCTAGTTTCAATAATTGCTGTGCCATTTATTGTAGGCTTTTTAGTACTAGGCTGTAAAACTTAAAATCCGATCTGCTTTCTGGGAAGGCTAAAGGTTTGTTAGCACATTTTCATTCATCCTACCCAGAACAGTTTTGCATGTGTACATCACTTAAGTTTCTGCCCTTAGAGGCAACATTACTGTAGTGCTGCCGCATGTCTGTCATTTCGGCATCCTTCAGAATGCAAGGCTTTACGTGCTATACATATAAAATAATATTTTAGAATATTTTAACAAAGTTTAAATTTAAGCATAAGCATTCCTATTAAATAGGAATTTAATTCCTATTAACTAATTAGTTAATGAATTGCCCCTTGGGCCAGGATATCAATATAGGCTGGGAGAGGACATGCTAGAGAGCAGCCCTGTAGAAAAAGACTTGGAGGTGCTAGTAGATGAAAAGCTGGATGTGAGCCACCAGTGCACAATGGCAGCCCAGAAGGTCAATTACATCCTGGGCTGCATCAAAAGAAGTGTGGCCAGCAGATCAAGAGAGGTGATTCTGCCCCTCTACTCTGCCCTGGTGAGACCTCACCTGGAGCGCTGTGTCCAGCTCTGGAGGCCTCAACACAAGAAGGATGTGGACCAGTTGGAACGTGTCCAGAGGAGAGCCATGAAAATGATGAGAGGGCTGGAGCACCTCTCCTACAAAGACAGGCTGAGAGAGTTGGGGCTGTTCAGCCTGAAGAGAAGGCTCTGGGGGACTTTATAGTGACCTTCCAATACCTGAAAGGGGCCCATAAGAAGGAAGGGGGAGATCTGTTTTCAAGGGTTTGTAGCAACAGGACAAGGAGTAACGGTTTTAAGCCTGAAAAGGGTAGATGTAGGTTGGACATTAGAAAGAAGCTCTTTAATATGAGGGTGGTTGATCACTGGAAGAGGTTGCCCAGAAAGGTAGTGGAGGCCCCATCCCTGGAGACATTGAAGGTCAGGCTTGATGGGACTTGAGCAACCTGACCTAGTTAGACATGTCCCTGCTTATTGTAGGCGGGTAGGGGTAAGGTAGAGGTCCCTTCCAACCCAATACATTCTATGATTCTAAATTAGTATTGTTGAAGCTCAATTTTGTTTCTCTTCTCCATGAATTTGTGAGATTTATCCTGATGAGATAGTTAAGATTTAGTTAGGTAGATGATTGAGCTCCTTTGACTAAACATAATTTTAGTTTTGTTTGTACTTTAGTAACAAAGGGAAAGGATTTTTTTAATAGTGTTGGAAAACTACTTAACTGAACTTGTAATTCAAACTTCTGTGGAAACGGCAATGTAATGGCCTGTGAACCACAGAATGTCACCGATAGGTCTCTATATTCACTTTGGCACAGGCAGGTCTCTCTGATTTACATTTCTGGGCATTAGGCACAAGCATCAGAGAGTTAACTGATCCTTTATATCTATATACTGCAGCTCCAGAAAAATAACCAATTCAGTGAAGAATTACGTGTGTCTATATGCTACACTGCAAGACCTGGATAGGGCATGAGCACAGCAGTTTGGCATGCATGAAAACAGCTCCTGGGTTGGTATGACTGCTTTTAGCGCTACAGATAGAGCTATCCTAGAGTGATTTTTCAATGTGATCTGAGCATATCAAGTGTTTGAGTATCAGAACCTGTGACAAGGAAAAGGCACATGATTCTGTGCCGCAGGAAAATGACCTAGTCCATTAATGCCCGAGGACCATTGTGGCTGACAACAGTTCACTGTGCACTTTGCTCTTGCAAAGGGCTGTCATTTTTGCCGTCTATTTATCTCTCTGGCTCTCTACCTTTAGCAGGTAGAGGAATGACTTCATTTTACAAATGTCAGTGCTGTTTTTATGATAAGGATTTCACTTGATCGTTAAGCTGTTAATTTACAGATCTTTACTAAGTGAATGCAAACAAATTCTGGTCCTCAAAGCTTTGCTAATGCACAATGTTCGAATTTTAATTTCCAGTCTATCTTAGATTATGGTGATGAAAAACAATATTTAATCCCTCGTTAACACATGAATAAGCGGAAACTGTCATTTCCCACCAAACAATAACGGGATTATCTCAAGAACTGTCAGTTTATGTGAAAACATTATGTTGCCCAAATTTTCATAAAAATTAACAGTGGGTAATATTCAAGATCAGAGCAATGGAAAGAGGGAAATCTGCATTCATGGTAATAAATATTCATATTTGTCTGCTCAGGAGATGAAAATCTAATCAAGGGGCTATTGATGCGCTGGCTTTTTTTTTATTTTTTTAAACCAAGATGTTTCATCTAAATTGGGTTTGATATGGAAATTAGTCTCACTCCAAGTCCTCCAGGCCATGAGCATGCTGGGATAACACTGGAGGTGTCCAGTGCATCAGATGTTGCTGCTGGCATCTGCTTCTACATACAACAAACACAATAAAATAAAAAATTGACAACATCTCAAGGGTCAAGCTCCCAGTGGCTTAGGGTGTTGTGGGGATTTTTTTTCCCCCTAAACATTTTAATTATATCCCAGTTAAATCCTCGGTACTGCTGGGTTAAAATTGTCGGCATTTTTTGCTTTTGTTGACAATTACCATAAATCAGAAGACACTCTGCATGAAGCTTAATGAAATATGTATGATCTAAAAATGGGAAGAAGATAAGTGCAGTATGTTGCTTTAGGGTTTTGTGTGTGTATCTATGTATCTGTGTGTGCATACGCACAACCTGAAGAGCTAACTTCTATTTTGTGTGCTGTGCAACAGCACAATGGGAGAGTCAGGCTGTTGCCAACTGCAGAACATCTAAAACATAAAAAACCTATCATGTGAATAAAATATATCATAGTTTATCCAAGGGTGAGTCTAGTATGATGTGTTCTGTGTCAGTTAATATGTTCAATTAATATACTTATCTGTTAAAACATTTAGTTTAAAATATTTCTTGATACTTTTTTTGTCTAAGCTAGTACAAAAATCTGGTCCATCCTAAAAGAAGTGGGTTAATTAATTTATTTATTTACTTAATTATTGAACTCAGTAGTTGTAGATAATCTCATATCCTTCTTTGTATTTCTTGGGGGGTTTATGACCTTTTTTAAAAGTTAAATATATCATTAAGGTCCTGATCTTACAAATTACCACATATATATATCTATGAGCACATCTTTTTGTGGAAGGGTATTGCGTTTTCTGAGATCTTCCTAGCAGAGTTGTGAATGCTATTCAGTTTCACCTAGTTAGTTACTGATCACTGTGCATGCACAAGCAATGTGTGACTCAGTCCTTTTAAAACTCCAAATACCATCAGTGAGTGTATTTAATTCCTGGGCAAAGTGTCATGAAAAATGTATCCTTTTTTAGATTTGGAACTGGACAAAGTCGTATCAGCAGCATTCAGCTATATTGCCTGTAGCAGCAGAGAGCAGAAAGGAAAGAGAAGCAGAGACTTCTCCGAAAGAAAGGCTATTCTTACTGACCAAGAAAAGAGAATAGCTAGAATACAAATATTGCTTGTTGATGGGGTTGCATCCTTTCATTATCAAACCTATACCAAATAGAAATATGGAGATATGGCTTGTGCTGTGTCAGAATTCCAGTAATTTGTGCAATAAATCATTGAGAGGCAAGTATAAGCAGCCTGCAGAGTATGGTGTGCATGTACTGGCAGACCTCTTATCTTTTACTGTACAATCTGTGCTGGCATCTTCGTCCAAAATGTTTTTCAGAGACTATATCTTCCTAATCAACTCCTTTGCCAAGCTTAAAAAAAAAAGAAAAGAAATGCATGTAACATATACAGCAGATGGATGTTCAGCAGCGTACAGGTGTCTGGGTTGCAGGTGCCAGATAATGTAAGGTAGTTAGATATTTTCTGGGAAAATCCATTATTTATTCCTAGAAGAAAGAGTTGTCCATTCTTCTAGTGCTACCTGCACTAGCTAGGTGTACATCTGAGAGTATTAATGGCCCAACTCAACTGTTGAAGAGAGAAGCATTAAGCTGTAATACATCTCAAGGTAGTATCTGGAGATAAGCAATGAAGTACTACTTGTAAGCAATATATCCAATACAGTGTGAGTACTCACACTACTATCCTCTGCAACCCATTTTAGCTGCTTAAGGTACTTTGTATTAACTAATGACCTTCGGTTCTTGCCACAGGTGAGGAAAAGGCTTCAGGGACTTCACGGTCCTCAGCTGTGGTCCTAGCTTCCACTGCCAACCACATTCTTGTTGTAGGGAGCTACTACTTCATGCTACTGAAGTATCACAGACAGGATCAGTATGTGCACTCTGATTTTACACACAAAAGTACCCGTTATTAACCTAGCAGTGCTCAGCAAGTTATGGTTCTGTGTGCTGCAGAGCTTTTTGATGTTGTGGAGCATTGCTGGTTTCCCATTTGGATGAAATCAGGTCTTTTCCTATTTTTTCATGATAGAAGCACAACAACAGAGACCCAGGATAGAGTTGAGGTGTAAGTCCTCAGGCAGGAGGAAGATCCTGATTTTCTGCACTGCTCTTCTATGTGGGCTAAACCTCATCGAGTAGTAGCCTTCTGGAATGGTTTCATTTTATGCAGGTATTTTAATATTCCAGGTAGTTTATGAGAACCAGGGACCAAGATCCTTGTTCCGAGTCAGGTGAGTGAAGGCTTAAACTTTAGTTTCCCATAGGAGTGCTCTGACACTAAACTGTAGATGGTAGTAAAGCTTTCTGTCACCCAAGCTTTAACCAAAAATCATTACTTTGACATGAAAAAATAACCCTGTTCAAAGTTTCCCTAAAACTGATGTGGATCTATAAAAAGTTCATTTTGTAGCAGATTGATAGTTCTTTGCATAAATCGTTTAATTGAAAAAAGGCTGAGTAGTTTTGATTAAAAGGGACATTAGAGTAATCCTGTCTAGACAGGAATGGGATCGCACTAGGTACCTGCCTACACACAGTGGTAGGAAAACTGTGCCTATGAGTGACTACAGATAATTGCTCAAAAAGACAAAGTTACAAAAGAAAGAGAATAAAAATTATCATTCTTCTTATTTTACAAAGTAGGATCTGATTTATAAAGATGTTAAATGAAATTGTGCAAATCTGAAAACAAACCTGTGCGAAATTTGGGACAGGACTCAAAGCCCAATCCAGTGCCTGAACCAGACACTTACCTTTTCACCCCATTAGTATGCAATTCCAGGAGTATCAGGATGAAAGCTTATCTTCAGACTTAACTTAACAAAATGTTTTAATAATCCTAGATATGAAATGCTAGAAGCTGATCTTGGATTTTACAATAAGAGACAAAGTGGTTGTGATACAGTGTGGTATGTAAATCATATGCAAAGTATATTGGCATGCAAATTTGAATGCTAAAAGGAAAATCATTCTTTACTAAACTAGAGAAGAGAGTTTTTCACCCGTAGAAACCAGAAGCTGCAAATAAATTTTTTTAAACAAATTGACAGTATTTCATTACATTTTAAAGCATATTTGTCTCATTATGCAAAATAATTTGTCTCTAACACGCTCAACTTCTTTACTTTTATCAGAATAACTAAGATCTTATGAGAAAGCCATAACGTAAAAAAAAATGTTATTAATGTGTGAAATTTTGAATTGTCACTTTAAGACTTTGGTTGTTTAGTTTCAGCAAAGTCTGGATCAGATCCAGGTGTTGTCTATGACCTTGTTGGTCAGTAACATCCACAGTGGCTAATACCATGTTGTTATTGCTGTTTTGTATCCATTAGACAATGACATGTTCCTCTGTCTATTGCCATGGTGAACTTTAGAAACACTAATGGGCAGATATAGAATATTTCAGGAATAGGTTATATTCATAGGGCATGACAAGAAACACCTGGTTGTCTCCCTGGCTCACCAATAACACAATGGTGCTATTAAGCATATTTTGTTAGCTGTGACATGAGAAAGCAGAGCAATAGTAGCTGTCTACTGTCTTTTCTCTGTTTTATCTTTTTCATTTTGAGCTTGAATTTTGTGCCAGACTAATAGCCGATGGCAATGGGCTGGGGAAACGGAACTTTTGTTAAGATTAGGGAATGTGCAGAAAACAATGTGTGAAATCCTGAATTGACAAGCATGAACAGACTGGTGAGGGCACAGAGACATTTTGTGAAGTGAAACCATATTTGTACCCAGTGTGTCTAGAAAAACCCTGTAACAGCCAAGGTGGCAAAAGATCCCACAGAGGAGACAATAGATTTATTGTCCTCCTCATTATACCAGTCGGAGAATAAAGGAGGCGTGGAGTTTATTCTAACCTTTTCAATTACTGGCAGCTTATATTAATTTATGGTAGTGGAGCAATGTGTGTGGTGTTGTGCTCTGGGGTGATTATCCCTGTGAGACTGTAAGTTCAACAGTTGTCATGCAATTTGGAGTTGCAGACTGGCAATTTTTGTAATTGAATCTCAGGAAATAAACAAAATATGGCAACTTGATACATTTCAAGCAATTAAATTTCTGCTGAAATTTCTGCTTCATCCTGAGGACTCCCAAATTTGCAAAGCCAAATTCTGTCCCTGATTAGGAATACAGGTAACCTCCAAGAAACAAAAGAAGGCAGCCACCTTTATTATATACAGTGGCACAACAATATATTGTATTGGCACCTGCCCTTAATTTAAAACATGGTCTTAGAAACTTGCCGTCAGACCACAATTCAGGAAAACAGCCTTTGAAAAATTGTCAGCTGTGGTTTTTTGGCTCAGGAGAGGTAGAGCCACAGAATTCTTCTGTTGTAAAATGACTTATTTGCAAGGTATGAATTCAGTACTTCTGCCCAATCCATTCAGGCTGTAAAGTTTTCAGAGCAAGGTCTCTTCCTTGCTGCATGCCCAATGTCTAATACCTTTATTACTAATTACCATGTTGCAGCAGATATAGGGAACCATGTGACTGGATTCCCTCCTGCTATATACTTGACAGATTAGCAAATACTCAGCGGTTTGCTGGGTCATTTTCCTAAGAAGATAAATGATATCTGCAAGTCAATTCTTTGGTGCAATCATGTTGATTGACAGAAATTGTACACAAGCTCTGTTTCACAGGACACTGGAGGAGCAAGCAATTGCAGGCATGCAGTTTCCAGGCTCCCAGTTCTCAAGACTCGATCTGGCCTTTTCCGGAGCTTTGAAATACTGGCTCAAAGTTTCCAAGACTTCTCTGCACCCTTATCTGCTGCAGTGAGATGCGAGCCTACTGATTAGAAAAGTCTATTAGTAGCTAGCATTACCCACCCCTAACTTAGTTGTACAGACACTTAACCGAATCATCTGTGATAGGAGTGTAGTCAACTGAGCTCTATAATCAGCAGAGTCCAGCTATGATTGGAATTGCCTTTTATTTCCTACCACTGATTACCGGGACAGCCAAAGGCTAGGGCTGTATAGTTAAATGGGATTCAGTTTAAAAGCTAAGACTGATTAGGTTGGATCTCCCCTAGATCTGAGATGTCAGGATGGTGCTGTCATATATATAACTAGGTAAATTTGGGATATTGCAATCTGTAGTGATGGCTGAAGATGTGAATGGTATGAATAATAACCATTGAACTCCATGTTGGTCTGATAAATGTGTCCTAGGGATTCACAAGTGTGATCTTCAACCTTTTGTGGCCATCCTTGACTGCCTGAACACTGAGGCTGTGTTCATGGAGTGTGTGAGCACACTGAGCCTGAGCAGCTGGGTAAGCAAAGCCTAGCAGGTCTCCTAAACCCTGTACACTTCTAAAAGGCCATATGAGGCCATTATTGGACCTGTCCAACACTCCATGTCCCCAAGACTAGATTAAGGTGATTCCCTGAAACAGGGCTGCAAAGGCTCCTATTGTTGTAAGGATTTATTCGGAAAAGAGTCTGTGTGGGAGGGGAGATGAAAGCTCATATCAGGGTGGATCATGTTATTCTGGGTTAGACTGGATCTTGATGGCCCAGTGGTTAACTTACCCTCCAGGGCAACCCTTTAACACTCACTGGACTCTGCAATGAATAGTCTGTAGTCTACATTAGTTGCATAGCTGATCCCACCAGAGGAAGGATCTCTTCTAGTAGCCTGAAGCTCTCTCTTTGCAAGCAACAAATTTCCTAATACTGACTTCTGAACACAAAACCAATAAAGACTTCATTCTTTTTCAGCTGGTGTTGAAAAGTGGCATGAGGTTGGCCATGCTGACAGGGCACTTTGCAAGGAAAGAGAAGGGTGTCTGCTGTAACTAAAGGATGTTTCCTTCTTTTCTTTTCCTTTTTACTTTGTGTTAAAGATGTATGACTTCCCAGTCAGCGCAGCTTGCAGTGCGCCTTTGTTTTCCAAATTAGAAAAACAAAACAAGCTGTTTCTCAATAGAGTTGTCGGGCAGTTTGTTGCATCAAGCTGTGAGCTATGTATGCCATGGAAAGAGCCCTGGCTGATGCCAGCAGAGGAGATGTGTGATTGGGATACAAAAATAGTCATGCCAATTGGAGTGTGTGCAAACAACTGTGTTTCTCTTCTGGTAGTGTAGAAACCCCTGGTGTGTCCCCTAACCTCAAAGCTAGCTCAGAAGAAAACATATAATAATGCTGTCATCTCTTATTTTGTTCTTTCTTTCATTGCTTGCTCATCCCTTTCTATGGGTAGTCTTATGGTAGGTATGGTGCTTACCATGAAGAAAATCTTCAGCTGCAAATCTGTACCTGTAGGTAGATGCTGCAGTCTCCGTATGAACTCACATACATGCAGGAAGCTGACTGGGCTGTCCCCACACCAAACCTGGAGCCTCATACGTTTGAACAGTTGTAGGTCCCTTAGGTGGTCTGGATCAGCCAGAAGAGGGAGACAACTCACGCACACTGTAAAAATCATAAGTTTAGAAGGATGAAATAGCTTTGAATTTATCTTTATTCACTTTAAAGGAAAGGGAGCTGGCTGATGTTATTGCTAAGCCACTCTCCATCCTCTTTGAAGGTCATGGAGAACCAGGGGAGGTGCCTGAGGACTGGAGGAAAGCCATTGTCACTCTAGTCTTCAAAAAGGTCAGGAAGGAGGACCCAGGAAATTGTAGCCCAGTCAGCATCACATCCATCCCTGGAAAGGTGATGGAACAGCTCATGCTGGAGGTCATCTCTAAGCATGTGGAGGAAAAGAAGGTTATCAGGAGTAGTCAGCATGGATTCACCAAGGGGAAATCATACTTGACCAATCTGATAGCCTTCTATGATGGTGTGACTGGTAAATGAGGGGGTAGCACTGAATGTTGTCTACCTTGACTTCAGCATGGCTTTTGACACTCTCTCCCATAATATCCTCACAGGTAAGCTTAGAAAGTGTGAGTTAGATGAATGGACAGTGCAGTGGATTAAGAACTGGTTGAACAGAGCTCAGAGGGTTATGATAATGATACGGAGTCTAGCGGTGATCCCCAAGGGTCAGTACTAAGTCCAGTCTTGTTCAACATGTTTTGTTTTAATCTTGTTTTTGTTTTTATTTTATTCAGAACAAGTGAGCCAGTATAATATTTCCTTAAAAACTGTTTATGGAATTGGCTTAGCATTCATTTTTATTTAATATTAACTTGGTGAAGCAAAATAAAGAAAAAAAGTGCTCAAATAGAATTGAATTTCATGTTTCTATCAAACACATAACTGTGATAGTGTGAAATAGAAAGTAAAAAATATTCAGAAATTGTAAAAGGGCAATGCTGCTCATATATACCAGTAGGATTCTGTTTCCCATTGATTTTCAGAGTCAGCTTCCAGTCCTCTGACTCTTCACATCTTATGAAATATAAGGCAGTATATAAAAATAAATCAGTGGGAGAAGTTGAATTCCAGCATGCAGCGTTATGATGTCAAGGGTAAATGGACCCATTGAAAAAGCAACAAACGCTCTTCAGTGATTGCATTTTTTTAGATTTTATCAACTAGCGTTCAGATTTCGTCTGTCTAAACACAATGTAGTCAGCATTTATCTTCTATAAAATCAGTCAAAACAGAAACTCCTGTGTAATCAGTTTGACTCAGAGATGGTTTTGGTGGTGGTGGTCATGTAGGAAATCACTTTTCTCTAGTAATTCTCAAGCAGCCAATGCACACATCTTATCAGGGGTAACCTAGCAACTGTATGCTGCCATTAGTTGAAGTATAGTGATTAGTTAATAGCCCGTGACTTCATAGGTTACTTTTTTTTTTTACAATTATATACAAGTATTTAGCATTTGATTTCTTCTGAAAACCCATTTTCATACAGAAATTACTATCAGGTCAGATCAGGACTGGTGCTTATCTCTCCAGTATATAGTTTGCAGTAAATGCTTCCTTTATTCCACCTTCTCCATCCTATTTTATGTCTTCAGGTGATTGCTGCAACTTAAGCATGTTATAAAGAGAAAATTATGAAGTGTCAAAAAGAGATCAGTGCAATTTTCTGGAACTTTGTTTGTATTTTAAATTTTACCTGGGAATTGCATGAAGAACTGACTGTTCAGATCTCCCATGTCATAGTAGGACCAGGCAAGAGGAGAGACCTTTCAGGTGCAGCAGTGTCATAGAAGCACATTCATGACCCAGTATTTCAGGTTTTACAACATGGTGTAAATAGGAGGTGAATGCCACACACTTAGCTCACGTATTCAGCAGCACTTGATTGTTTTGATGCAACCCTTCACATAATATTTTTCCTTCAGCTATTTTTTTCCTTTTTTCTTTACCTTATGACTTTCTACTAAAAACATGCACTTTTCTTTCTTTTTATGACAGTAAGTGCTCTTGTTCGCAAAGATCTGTTAGCTTTGAGCATAAGGTTTTCATCTAATACCTTACAAATCCCTCTCTTCTGTATTATGGCTTTATGGAATTCATAAGACTGTATTCCCTAGCCTAGCAGGAAAAGTAGATATTTGTACTGCCCATGTGAACCAGAGAGCCATCAGATGAACAGCATTTGCTTCTCTATGAAGCCTTTAGGCCAAAGGAAGTACAGGAGTGAACTTGTCATCTATGCCTTATTCTTCCTGCAGTCCAAATAACTATGACTGTAATACCCACCCCTGGTGACCTGCAAGGTTGTTTCTGAGAGATGTGGTAAAGTTTCCTCATATTGCTGTCATATTTCAAAATCTGTTGACTCCTGGACGTATCTGGAGAATCAGCCATGAAAAGCATGAAATGTTGGATGAAGGGACCTTAGAGTCACCTCATCCCATCTCCTGCTCAAAGCAGGATGGTTGTCAACACTGTATCAGGCAGATTTCCTTTCTGTACTGGAAGTTCCAGCTCCAGTGTTAGAAAATAAGGACTAATTTTTGAATGCAGAAGGAAAAGGATGGAATTACTACCTTATTTGTAACAAAATTTCACTGTTTGGATGTTCCCAGTACTAACTTGCTTGAGCAATCTGCCTCATGCCTTTTCCAAGGACTCATTTTCTATGCTCTTAGGCTTCTGCTGACTGCTGGTGATCTTGGTGTGTCCCTAGGACAACCATCCTGATCCTGGCATTGCAGCCGTCTGGCACATGATAAATAATTATAAGCTCTCTTTGTCTTTCTTCACCTGCTCAAAGTACATGCTCAAAGCCATACATCAAAGGCTCTGCATGTAGTAAATGTATCTGCCACAGCTATCTTTGGGGTGACGATCACCAATGATCACATAGAGCATCCTTTCTATTCCTACCAGGCTAGGGTGGAGGTGGCCTCATACCCCTAAGCAGGGTGAGGAATGCTGTCATTTTCATGGTTATCTCTATACCTTGTGGACTGACTGGTGTGAGCTAGCTTGACAAAGAAATTTAAAGTTCCCTGCAGCTATTTTCCCTTTGTGAATCACCAGGGGCTTTGGATGAGTGTGCTGCAGGCCTGTTTGGCCCTAGAGAAACTTTTAGAATTGACTGGAATTGTTCTGGACACAATTGCTACCAGAGCTTATCCCCCTGTGCCTGCTTCCAGCTCTGAAGAAGCTCAGGACTGTGTGCCTACAGTAGTTCTAATTCAAAATGCAGTGAAATCAATGGAAGAATTACTTTGATTTAGGTCTCACACAAATACATTAGGATCATTAGGATGCAAGGTAAATCATGGACAATAGAAAGTCTGCTGAACCCAACTGTCCTGACATACAAGGGAAAGACAAGGAAAATGAGGAGCTTTTCCATAGTCACTCACTCCCTTTGGTTCACTTTCCTGGCCTAATTCCAAGCAAAAAACACCACTGGGCAAATTTCCCAAAAGGAAGAGCACAGCCGTGCTTGCCACCATGCCACTCAGGAGAGCTGACCACCTTGGAAGGTCCATTGCATTGCCACGGTCTCTGCAGGGATCCCCCTGAGATTTTTCTAGTGAGAACTTATTGAATACAATCTTAGTTTGACTTTTATATATCCACCACATAGCCTATGCTAGTCTTAAAAGCCTGGATTATGTTTCATATACCTTGCTTCAGATTCAGGACTGTCTGAGAGCTAGAACAAATTGTAGCTGGTATCTTAGGGATCTTTGTAAGCTATTTTTACAGAAACAGGGAAGAGAAGGGGAATTCTCTAGTGGGACTTGCTCTGCTACTAATGATGATGAGGACAATGAGATAATGATGATGAGCACAAAGAGATAAATGTACGAAATAGTTTATTTCTACTGTGAAGTCAGGATTAAAATATATTACAAGTTTTATATATACTTTATGCTCTTACTGTAATGCCTATTCCATACACTATATATACCTATGCATTGCATAAGCCCAGTTCATATAGACACATATAAGTTAGTTAAAGAACAATTCATTCATAGTTTAGTCAAATTTGAAATGTTTTATGGGTGCAAGGGTTTGATTTTGGTAATTGTAATAAAACATTAATTACCGTTGATTGGTATCTAGTCATTTTGAGCTTTGATCACATTCGTAGGGTCAGATTTTTGGGATTTTTTTGGGGAAGAACACCTTAAAAGACAGCTGCTGTGATTTCTAAATAGAGATCATAGAGGTTGGATTAGAATGTCACAATGATTTATGTGACTTCCAAGATATTTTATAGTACAGTATTAAATATAAACTGCAGGTACATCAGATGGATTTTGCCATACAATCCATTTATGCCTCATTCTGTAATGTGTGGTTATCACTGCACATATACAAGATGTTTTGTCTTACAGAAGTTTTTCTAAAGGATTGCAGCAGGATTTGTCCTGTCATTTATTAAACAGCAACTCCAGACCACAGAGTGGTTCTACACCATGGCAGCCGCTGTTTTTCACAAAACCAGCATTTTTCATGTGGCTTACTCTCTCTCTCAGTCCGCTCCACAGCAATTTTAAATCATTCCTCTCTTTTTTTTTGTCTTTTGAGTGGGCAATGTAGCTGGAGAGTGACTTAAGGACCATTTTAGCATGCTTGGATTTCTCTTAAAGAAGTACCATGTTCATTTGTAAAGTGGTTGATCAGTCCAATGAAAGGAGCTGCTGCTACATCCCTGCCTCATTAGCTTTTTAACTGACTGTGTTGGACGTGAGACCTGCTTGAAAGTACAGGGAGGCAGTTTACTTCTGGTCTCATAAAAAACAGCCTTCAAGCAGCAGTGTGAAGTTATGGGAAGTTATTTGTTAAATTATGCTGATAAGGATGAGACCAAAATTGAGACCAAAGATTCCTGTCCCTCATTCCTGTGCTCAGATATCCTTTTTTATTCTTTCCTAATATATGGTTTTCAAATTCTAGCAGGCAGATTTGGATTTACTAATGACAATTTGAATGGATCCTCCCTGTCATCCCCAGGAGAGTGCACACAACCCTGGGCCGCTTGCTGGAGGAGCACTGCCTTGTGATTTCAGTGACAACTTCACATGTGTGTTTCTTTTGGCACTGGTCATTCTGTTTTTCAATTTTATGTGAGTATATTATTTAACACCAACTGCATTAAGTTCTTTAGCTCCCAGAAGAGTATTTTACTGCATGTTTGATTCTCTTTTATTGCCACAGTTCACAGTCAACAAGACCTTTGAACTGAGAGGCTCTGTATCCATTGGCATTGGGTAACAGCAGGTTTCATGCCCTTTGCTTACACACTTGTTTTACCAACCTGAGCACCTAAGTGGATAATTTTGAGAACAGAGCCTATATATCCAAATCCCTCCAAAAAACAAACCATCCTAGATACAAATGACAGATAAATAATAAGTGGTTTATCTGAACTCTGTATCATACACTCTGACACAAATGCTTGTCTAGCAGATGTGAGCAGCATCTGCCCCTGCCATCTACATCTCACATTCACTGATGAGCTCTCTGTGGTCTCCCTTTTGAAAATTGTATTCCCTGTGAAAGGGCCTGTCTCAAGTTAAATTGTCTGTGAGATCACTAACTCTGTCTCCATCCTAGTGTTAAATTTCTAACAATTTCTCTCAGCCCTCAGTATCAGCAATGATGTTTAATGAAAATCTTATAGTATTAAAACTACATTGTCTTGGCATGTGTGACGATGAGTCAGAAGACAGCCCTGGACCATGCTGTTAACTTATCAAATAACAAATTGCTTCTGGAGACATCTCTGACTGTGGAGTTTTTTACCTTTGCTTTCTCTTTATTTTTAATCCAAAGATGTGAACTTTGGGATTTGTCCAAATTGGTATTCCTGTTGATGTGAAAGATGAGGGTGTTTACATCCAGATTTGGAGTTTCTTTCTTACAGAGTTCTTAAAGGTCATACAATAAGGCATTTTAAACTCAACTTAAATAAACAATCTTATTTCACAGGTCATAGTATAAAGCTTTTTCCTCCTGTGGCATTTATTGTCCGTCAGAGTTTCATTCTGTTCTTGTGTAACTAAATCCATAATTTACATATGCTTAAATGGAAAAGAGAGCTAGATGCACATACTGCCAGTATTTTAACAGAAGTTTTGTTTGACTAAGGAGAAAATGAATGAATACCCAAAAGTTTTAAATATACAACACATAATCAGGAAACTTCAGTGAGTAAATAGCCATTGTGATAAATTTACTTATATAATTTATGAAGACATGACAGTGGGTTTTATATACCATCTTTTAGGCATATGCTTTCAGCCCTGCTCTACAGTATGTATTTGATTACTATATTTTCACCATCAAAGTTCAAAAACCGGTGCAAAATTGGCACATAGCCCAGCAAAAGACAGAGCATCTCTATTCTCAGCTCCCTGAATGTAAAAGAGTGGAAGCTCCTGGCTCTCAACAGTTACTGTGCAGAAACTAAGATTGAATTCTGCTCTGTGGAGCATGTAGGAGACAAACTTCTCAGTGTTTCTGGCTGGAAGGGATGCTGAGCAGCTGGCAAACTATGCATAAAACCTCTATGGTGCAAGTCTGTGAGCACAAAAAAAATCAAAATAAAAACTTTCAGTGACCATTCCAAAACAGAGTTAAACAAAGCTGCCTACAGTCTCAGCAGTGATGCTTCCTAAACTTCTAATGATGAAGCACTTCAGTGTACAGGGTCCTGTACCTGGGATGGGACAACCAGTGGTATCAGTATAAGCTGGAAGAAGACATGGTAGAGAGCAGCCTTGTGGAAAAAGACTTGGAGGTACTAGTAGATGAAAAGCTGGACATGAGCCACCAGTGCGCAGTGGCAGCCCAGGCGGCCAATCACATCTTGGGCTGCATGAAAAGAAGTGTGGTCAGCAAATCAAGAGGGATGATTCTGCCCCTCTACTCTGCCCTGGTGACACCTCACCTGGAGTACTGTGTCCAGCTCTGGAGGCCTCAACACAAGAAGGATGTGGACCAGTTGGAACATGTCCAGAGGAGAGCCATGAAAATGATGAGAGGGCTGGAGCACCTCTACTACAAAGACAGGCTGAGAGAGTTGGGGCTGTTCAGCCTGAAGAGAAGGCTCTGGGGGACTTTATAGTGACCTTCCAATACCTGAAAGGGGCCTATAAGAAGGAAGGGGGAGATCTGTTCTCAAGGGTTTGTAGCAACGAGACAAGGGGTAACAGTTTTAAGCCTGAAGAGGGTAGATGTCTCTTGGACATTAGGAAGAAGCTCTTTAATATGAGGGTGGTTGATCACTGGAAGAGGTTGCCCAGAAAGGTAGTGGAGGCCCCATCCCTGGAGACATTGAAGGTCAGGCTTGATGGGACTCTGAGCCATGAAAATGATTAGAGGGCTGGAGCACCTCTCCTACAAAGACAGGCTGAGAGAGCTGGGGCTATTCAGCCTAGAGAAGAGAATGTTCAGCAGGGAATTTATAGTGACCTTCCAATGCCTGAAAGGAGCCTATAAGAAGGCAGGAGGAGATCTGTTCTTGACGTTCTGTGGCGACAGGACAAGAGTAATGGTTTTAAGCCTGAAAAGGGTAGATGTAGGTTGGACATTAGGAAGAAATTCTTTCATGTGAGGGTGGTTGATCACTGGAACAGGTTGCCCAGAGAGGTGGTTGAGGCCCCATCCCTGGAGACATTGGAGGTCAGGCTTGATGGGGCTCTGAGCAACCGGGCCTAGTTGGAGATGTCCCAGCTTATTGTAGGGGGCGTTGGACTAGATGACACTCGCAGGTCCCTTCCAACCCAATACATTCTATGATTCTATGACACACTGCCTCCAGCTCAGCCTCTGTTTTCACCTAACCTGCTAGTGGAAAGAGCATGTTCAATTACTAACTCAGGGAGTAGACATTTACCCTGCTTCTTGCAGTTTGGTAGTTAGTGTTTAAAAACACACAATAATAATGAAAATAATAATAATAGTAATAATAATAATAAAGTATGCACTGGGAAGAAACATTATCCCTTAATTTCTAAAAATAATTATAATATGCATCTTAAAATTCAGAAGAGTGCAGCTCATGAATAGGAATGTAATTTCATGATTTAAATGGTGATGGTACAGCTAGAAAGCAACTGAAGTACATTATACACAAACCTAAGATTCTCATATTTTTCTGTAATACCAATTCAGCATTAGCAATGCTAAGCCACCTGCTCTTTCCTTAATAGAGCATGCGTTATTAAGACCAATGTTTTAAATTATGTTTATGCTCTAATAGAAAGGATCTGGTTTCTTAATTTTAAGAGGTGATTTAGTTTACCTGCTTTACTTGGCATATTAATTGTTAAGCCACTGTCTGAGTGTCATTTAAGATTAAATCATGCTGAATTGCTTTAAAAAAGAAAAACAATCAGGAAAGATGTTTTTAAGGAAGAACTCAGATGAAAGAAATTAGCCTACACTAAAGCAGATTATGATTTAGAGGGTAAGAATACTCCTGTGGCCATGGTAAACTGTGGGTTTAGGATAGAAATTTCAGTAATCTATTTTTCCATCTCATGCATTACCTTGTGATATTAATCAAAACATTTCTTTGCATGTTTACCATTTACGAATGAATTATATTAAATTAATTTGAATTTTGTTTTTAAAAAATAACATCTAAATAAATGGTAACTTTTCTGATTATAAAATATCAAACTGGAAATTTTGATAATTTAATACTTTTTCTGAAAAGGAAAATTAATAAATCTAACTATTTCTGAGTGTTGTTAATGGCTCTGATGCCTAGAAAAGACTTGTGCTGAGAAAGTTCCTTTTAGTTCTAGAAGTATAATTTTCTTGATACTGCATATTTGGCAAGGCAAGTTCATCAAGATGAGGAAGGAAATTTTTGTTGAATTTATGGATGGCCAGAGCAAAGCATAATTCTATCAAATTTCTTGGATACCTTTGTGTTATGTTGCAGGATGTGGATAAGTAGACAGACAACCACTGCAGAACTCCACGTGCAATTGTTTTGTTGGTTCAGCCTTGCCTTACTCTACTTTCGTGTCTCAAGGGAATGTGTGATTATCGTGCTTGGGAATAAATATTGAATTCAAGCTCTTGATAAAGCATAGCAACCAAATCTCCACTCATACAGTCATTAAAAATTTCAGATCTTCCCGGCCCTTTCATTAGGCAAGATCAAGACCGGTGCATTATAACTTTCTTTAAATCTTCTTAACATAAGGAAACAGTTACGGTGGTTCTGACTAGACCAGAGATTTCTAAGCTTCAGTATATGAAGGCAATTTAAATGGGATGTGAGATGCAGTGATACGCTTACCCCCTCTGCTTAGAGACATGAATAGATAACGCTCACATCATGGGATGCGAGAGCACGTTTCAGATCAGATGGTGTCCACAGAAGAGGTCAAGATCCTTCAGCCTGCAATCTAAATCTCACCACATTAACAAATGGAGACTAGGAGAGAGACATTACACGGCTAATATGAGTGCAAGTGTCATGACTTCCTTCTCCAGCTATTTTAGTACTCTTCCCTGCGTAATGCGTAATGGTTGCTGATACAAGCAGAGTGTTGAACTACGAGCCTTGTTGATCTAATTCGATATGGTCACTCCCGTTTTTTTAAAGACTGAGAAATCTTCTTCTCCAGTTTTCTTTGGTAATTAAGAAAATAATAGTCTCCCTTGCTGATCAGATCCCATTATTGTACACAGATGTTTATATCATCTGTGCAAATGTAGGATAAGAGAACACTTACCTTGCAGAATGCAAACCAGAAAACTGCTGGAGATTTAAATGATTTAAAGTATGTCTTAGTGATACTTGTCTCCAAGTGTCACCTCTGTCCATGTCCAGCAGGGAGAGTAGCAATAAATCTTATTTACGTGTTTTCAAAGGACTGCAGAAATCCAACTCTGTACGAAGTTAGACAAGACATATGTTTGCTGTCAGGTGAAGTTTAGCGAAGTCTTTACTATGCTTCAAAATATGATCATGTCCAGCCCTCCCAGCAACCTTGTGCCACTGACTTCACTGGGATGACAGGGTAGTCACTGTCTCCCACAGACCTTCAGCAACAACAAAATAGAAAACCAGTGATCTCGGAATATCCAAATTACTTATAAGACTCTCTAGCCTCCACCAAAACCAGTTCCAAACTCACAGAAGGGAGAAAATGCACTGCTAAAAATCAGTTCTTCCTCTTCTGGAAAAAAATTTTGGATTCTCTCTTGGGCAAGTGACAGCCTTAGGGCTTTGACCCAGAGTGTGATTCACTCTGGTGCTGCCCTGTTGATACACAAGAATGAGGCTGCAGCAACCAGGGGCTGAATCAGGCTGGATTTAGGGATTCAGAGCTTATCAGATGTAAGTGGCTATTGTTACCCAGCCTCACTCCAGTTCTTAACATACAGCTATATGCAAACACCATTTTCACATGTGATACTAATTCTGCCCGTGCTATAGCCACCATCGCTGCCATGGTGTGAGTGCTCCCAGCCATTAATGAAGAGATGCTGGGAACCCCTCTGAGGTGCAGCCAAGTATTATAATCACTCTTACAGCTGGGAGCTGGAGCGTAGAAATGAACTGTGAGCATCTATAAGCCCACATGGAAAGTCAGCAACAGACTTGAGAATTGGCTTCATTTCTTCTCAGTCTCATTTCCGTACCTTCTTTTCTTTGTTCTGTCTTGTTCTTTTTCTTTATTTTGCTCCTTCCCCCAGCTGAGAGCATTATCTGGGAGCTAAGGGAGGAGGTGAGCTAAGAGCTGAACCACCCCTGAGCAGCTCAAATCCCAAAGCACCAGGGCTCATAGACATTGTGGGAACACAGCCTCTGCCAAACTTCTCATAAAAAGGGCTTACATTTCTAATAGTGGCACATTTTACAAGGACTCATTCATTTTCTAGTTTAAAAATCTCTAATTTGAGAACCATGGAATTTTTATAGCTTCTATCTGTGCTGCTCACCTGTCTGCTCTTGTTATAACATCCAGCTATCTGGCAGACGTGAAGACATTTGCTATTCTGAGAGTCCATCAAGACAGGGAAGAAATGTGTATCAATCAGTTACAAATGGAGCATCAAGTCACAGAGAGGCTGTGTGAGCCCCGAGGATGCCTTTGGTAGCTCAGGTTTCCCCTGTCCTAAGCCAGTTCCCTCACCACTGGGCCATCCACTCAGCCCTTCCTTGAAGGCTGTTGAAATATGGGACTCTGCTGTCATTAAAAACCCCAGTCCTTTCATCCATCCTTCCATCCATCATGCATTGCTATCGCATCTAGCAGCCGATGCACACATTTGAACCATATGAGAAAAAAAAAAAGGAACAAAGACAAATGTTTACCATAGGATGGTTTGAAATCTTTGTAGTTGGGAAGTAAATCAAAGGAATGCTTATGTTTTGATGTAAAGCAGTCTTAAATCATTTGTAATTTTCTATCACCTCCTTTTATCAACAAATTAACATCTTGATATATAAGATCATCAGTAAATTAGCAATCAGCACATTATTTTTAATGTGTGTACAAAACAAAGGACAATTGATAATATGTGGTGTAGCACTTCACATTTTAAAGAGAAAATAAAAATATTTTTATTTGTTAACATATTTATTAATTTATTCCGGCACCTGCAATTGGCAAAATTCAGTAGGCTTTGTGTCATTTTGATGTGTGTGCTGTCCAAACTCTTCCTCTTGCAAAGAGTCTTCTATTTCCATTAACAAGAGGGGAGAATAGGAAGCTATATGAAGGAAAAGGAAACACATCTGCATCTCTCTCAAGGAAAATGTTTTAAACGTAACATTAAAATAACACTAATTTCAAAGATAAATTCTATGTGTAAGGTGAGGGTGTTTCCTGTAAACAAAGCATAGTAATAGTTTAGCATGGATTTAAAACTAACATATAAAATTGCAGATCAAATCCTCCTCCCCCAACAATCATTAATTCATTAATCTTTGAAACCATCATTGCATTGTTTTCTGGTAATTATACACACCTCATATGGTGGCTTTTTAAGACATTAATTGCATGATTAGTTTTATGATTTCTTCTGATTACCAATTAAGTTACCTTTTTCTCTCTTTTTTTTGTATTTCATACATACCATTAGACTTTATAGTGCTTCTTTTTTAATTTCTCACCTAGCAGGGGTTCTCACACATTCGAAGACTGCATTATCCACTCAATAAATAGAGAGAGAGTTTAATTTTCTGTGTAAAGTATTGCTATGGACTTGGAAGGATGATGTTTCAGATATTATTCTATCAGGAGTGACATTTAATTTTACAGGGAAAAAAATCTTGTTTTTCCCTGTCATAACAATGTTCACAGAGCATGGTTTTAAAGATGTGCAGAGACCAAATCAAGTGATTCTGTCTGTTGGCTTAGCTGAAGTTGTCACATCTTCCTTTTTTTGCCCAACATGTATTGCCAGTTGGTCTTCAATTCTATTAGTGTAATTTCTTTATAGAGTTCTCTGGGTCTATACATATATATAGAGAGAGAGAGAGAGAAAAGTAGCGTCCCATATATCATAAATCAGATACAGATGTACAATACTCTTAAATACTCAGGAAAAATCATTGTTCACTCGGACTACAAGTTGAAATGTAACTGAATTTCCAAATCCCCAATATAACTGCATCCCTATTATCTTGTAGCCTGACAATACACGAACACCTATACACCTTAGATGAAGCTCATATAAGTATTTTTGGGGACTTATAGAGGAGAATATTGTATGAAAAACAGAATACAAAATTAGATGCAAAAAATGGTTTTTACTCTCCATATTGTGCATACATGGACAACAGCTATGTATCTCAGTATGTGTTTTCTTTTTGTGAACATGTTTGTATTTTTAGTATATCAAATATTTGCGTGGGATTCATATACACATTCTGCATCATCTTTATAGTGTAAAAACAATTGCATTTTACAATCAACACCAGAAAACACCTAGATGGAGATTGAGAAAGGCCTTAATATAAAGGCAACTTGGAACTGACTCAAACCTTCTTGAAGAGAATAATAACTCTATAGTTTATTGTGTGTGTGATTTTAAGACAATCTGATATCGATTTAAATGAGTATGTACTTCCAATTACCTGACATCTATGTCAGGTCAGAGAACGGAAAGACTGAGAGTTGCACGGTAGCTCTAATTGGACCAAAGTAGAAAATCAACTCCCAAGTTTTCTGTTGATCCTTAAAATCCTTGCTTGCCAAAGCTCTACTATAGTTCTCTAGTAGGAAAAAAATGTCCACGGTGTACCATATGCTGTTCTACAAGCACCCTGCAGACAGCAAGTCAGCATGGTGAAATGTGCAAAATTGAAGGTGTTCCTGTAATAACAAGTAAGGACACCTCCAGCACTATGAAAGCTGCAATTTTTGTTATAAATTATAGGAAAAAAATGCCAGGTTCTCTGATTAACCTTTATTTTTCTGTCATGGTTTTCCTTTTTAAGAGATCTTTTAAATCTATTTCATTCAGTCGTGCTTTGTATTGAATAATACATGAGGCAGCAGCAAAGTCTGTCAGCCCAGAAAGCAGAAGATTCCAGGAGTATGGGCATTGGTTGTCACTGGCCTGACAAGGTCAGGAATAGATTTGGAGTGCCCAGAACTTGCCATCGCCTTTAGTTACAACTGGTAGTAGCTTAAATATTTCACTAACCAGGTGCATTAATCTTTGATCTCTTTAGAAGTATTTTTTAGGCATAATCTGCATATCTCACTCATCTTTTCTATTGAATAACCAATATGAATTGTTTGAAATATTTTTCCAGCCCCCTAAAAAGGTGAATGTCTATTTATGTCACTTCTATCTGCTTTCTAGGCTATGTGAAACTCAATTTTCTAATCAAAGCAGAAATAGTTTCTTCTACTAGCAGTATTTTTTTTTGTAATTGCACTCCTGCTTTCAGCCATTCATAAAAAGTTATATATGCAGGAGGTAATGAGGTAAGACAAAATGTTGTAGCTAACTTAAAAAAAAAAAAGAAGAAAAGAAGTAGCATAGATTTTCCTGTTTCTCTTTGGAAAAAATTACTTAGCTGCTGTTTCTGAAGAAAGAAAAATTGTCAAAGATTTGGAGGAAAGGCAGAAGGGGAAAAAAAGCCCTACTTATGGCTTGCTTTTGTATAAAGCTTTTATTGGGAACAAGGCAAACAGGATTCTCTTGAAGATACATTCAACATTTTCCCCAAAAGATATTTAGAACTTTTTCTTTTTAATTCTGTTTCTTCTTTCCAAAAGTGTCCAAATCATCATTCATCTTTCTGAAGATTGGGGCCATGACAAAAACGTGCTTTCTCTGTATAGAGACAGTGTCTACAGGCTATCCCTCCTTCTTTTCTGGCACTGAGAAAAATTTATGTCTTCATTCCTAAGTTAAAGTGTTTAGAAGTCAATAGATCTACTTTATTTATAGCATCTCATGGTTTGAATCAAATATTATAGGATCAAATGTGATCCCTCTTACAACTTGACAGCACTATGGGCAAAACCCAATAAATAAATCAATACAATTAATAAAATAAATCAATAGCCACATTGATTAATATAGAGAAAAGATATATATCCTCTCCTGTGACAAGTGTTATCCCCAGTGGTTTTAAATTCAGAGCAACGGTGTATTTCAAAAAGAATAATTATCAAAAATAAATTTATTCTGCATGCTACCGATATCAGCTGGGTGATGATGGGCATCAAGGACTGCCTGAAGGCCTGTAACTTTTGAAGCATCTCTGTCTGCATCCACATATTTCCTGTTCTTATCATGTGAGAAATGAAGTTGCTTGCAGCTTGGATGCAGCACAGAAGTGTTGCCCCACAGCGTGGCTGGGCTGCTGTGGCAACGCAAGAGTCTGTGGTGTGCAGCCACTGCTCAGAGCCACTACAGCCCTGCCAGCCTCCGCTTTCCTGCTCACACACTCCATTGCTCAGATTACATGTGCCTACAAGCCTTCTGAGCAAATTCCTTGGTCTTAACCACTGACTCAATGTGTGCTGTTGGACAGGTTGTCTATTACCTCTTCTTCAGTAAACCCAACTCTATATGTGGACAGTATCAGGAGGATGATACAGACTAAGCAATAACACTGTGCTGAAAGTGTTTAGTGCTGAGAAAATGAGTTACTGGCCTCAAGGAATGTTACGAGTTTTAGAAGTTTCATTGGTATATCAGAGAAGGTGCTTTCAGAGCAATATAGCACATCCTTGAATCTAGAAAGTACAGACAAGCAGCATGGAAATACTGTCAACACACTCTGTTAGCCTCCAGCCTTATTTTAATAGAAGTATGAATAAACGAATCAGTAACAATTCCAGATATTCCTTCTTCTTGCAAACTGACATAACCCAAAACTTTAACGAAAGTTTAATAATATTCAACTAGTCATTTTAGCAGTGTGTTTTCATCCTCTTCCACTTCCTGCATCTGTGGGTTTAGTTTTCACTGGATATGTGAAGTGCTGAAAGCGTCATGAGCAGCTTTTTTCTTCCTAAGATCATTTGCAGTTGAATGTTGTGTAAGCTCAGGAGGTTTGGATAAGCAAATGTGTGAGTCCTTTTCAAACTGAACTGCACCTCCAGAATTTCAGTTTGCCCATCACTAATGTTCATTCAAATCCATGTTTAAATTGGGAACAAAACTATCTCCAGTTTACAGAAATGTAGCCATCCATAGCAGCCTGAATGGATTAGGATTGCTGCATCAGAGAAGTCCATTAGTGTAGTGTAACATACAGCCACAGTATAAGCCATTTCAAAAAGTACAGCTGCCTCTGATCAACCTCCCAAAAATCCTCTTACTTCTGAAAACACAACGTAAAAATGCACAGCAGGCTACAGGCCAGATATGTCAAGTATATCTTTCTTAAAAGTGAAGTTTAACCCATAAGAGTAATCACTCACTATTAAATTTTTGTTATTCTGCTATTCTTAATATCTGCCCAATTTAAATGGGTGATGAAGGCCACAATGGATTTCTCATCCACTTCACTTCCTTGATACACCCAAGGATCTTGATGCATTTTTGCTGGCCTTTTGTATAGTATACTGATCTCCCATCAATGAGGGAGGCATGCTGCAGGCCAAGTCCAAGCATCAAATAACAGGAACCAAAGAGTAGGCAATCCTGGAGTATATTATACAATCCTTATAACTGGGGATGTCAGAATTAGAATATCAGCATGAAATTTCTCTTTGATCATAAGTAAGGGCAAGCTAGCCAGCCTGCTTATTCTTGCAACATACTCCTTTCTGTCTTTGTTAAAATGTTCTTTCATGGCAAGAGATGGATCACTGAGGCAATCACCCCAACCTGAGTCACATAGCACCCCTTGCCAAGAAGGGCTGACTTTCCTCAATGGTTGTCCTCCATTTTTCACACTCATCAGAGGATGAGACACTAACCAGCACTGAGGAGCATCGGGGTTGATGGACAGATGTACAGTAACACCCCAGTTCTATCTGTATTAGCATCCAAACCTAAACCCCCTGGTCCATGCCTGATTGTTCAAACATAAATATATTTTTTGCTGGTATCAGTCAGAACTGAAGGATGTAATTGCATGGCATAAGCATAAACTAATGTAATCTACAGCCTCTGTGGAAGCTGTGAACTTGAAGGGTACAGTTTCTGTCATGTACTCCGGAGCAGAAAGCAAAGTGGTTCAGTTTTGAAAAATATGGGGGCAGCTTTCAAAGTGGCAAGACCGAAATGCTGCACTAAGTTGCTCTATTAGGGCATCTCATTTGAGATGCTTTGTCTTCCAGCTCTGCTTTCAATAAAGTAATCTTGAAAACTTGTTTCTGAAGACAGGATCCCTATTTATAGGAAAATTTGTTGCATTTTTATATTTTGCAGGAGCAATCTTTCATATCAAAATTTGTTTGATATGGAAATACTGTACACTTGCTGCTTTTAAGCCCACCTACGTACACACCAAGTTTCTGAATTGCCAGTAAAAATCTATAGGCTTTTGTGAACAAACAAACTCTGCTTTTTAGTATGCACCTGCTTAAGCAATTTCTTTGAAAACAGCATACTTAGATTTTTGGGTTTTGCCTATAAATAGCCTTGCTTTGTAGAATGTAGTTTATTACAGGCTCTTTTAAATACATTTCTAAGGGGAAATATGTGGTTATCCTTATTAAAAATGAATTACATACATCAAAATTAAAGTTGTTTGCAATAACACAACATTCTTCTGCATCTTCTGCTAACATCAGCACAATCAGTGGAAAACACAAAAGGAGATATCCCATACACTTCTGAAATTACAATCGCAGTGTTGGGGGAGGGGCTTTTTTAAGTCATAGGTTTTTTCCTGAGAACAAGCATGATTTTCTTAAGGACTTGTGTTTCCCACAGAGCTCTGGCTCCAGCACATACCTCTCAATCATCTTTGGAGCAGAAGGATGAAGGAGGAAGAAGTCCTGCCTCACACATTGGGAGATACCATGAGGCAGCCTAAAATTATAATATTTATAATAATTTTTAAAAAAAAAAATCTATAGCAAAACCTCAGTCTGCTAAATAATAATTATATCATTATCATTCTATCACTTTTGAGACACAAAATACTTTTTCCTACTGGCATTAGTTTTTCTAGTTTTTTTTTAAAGTGTTTTGCAGATAAAACTGACTCTTGGAGACATTAAAATAACTCTTTATTAATATAGTTCGTGTTTTGCCATGGTCAATCAGGAATACGTGTTCTGGGGGACTTTGGTAGATCTATGCTACTTTTTCAATTTCTCACAAAAATGACTTAAAGTTATAGATTTTTGCATGTATAAGATCTGAAAAATTTAAGTCATGTGATAATTCAATTTTATTTTCATAACTGAGTAATTCTCTAGTAATCTAGTATTCTTGTAGCGATGATCCAGAATTTTGGACTGTTGTTAGTCATTCAATTCACATCGTTTTCATGATACAAATGGTAGTCAATGGCTGACAGACTACCTAGCAACACTGATGTTTAAGGTTCTTCTCTGTCTTTGAATGGATGTTTGAGGTGCACATGAACAACTCAGAAGAAGGCTTTTATGTAATGTTATCTCATTGGGACATTAGTATTGTTTTTTCCTTTAATGTTTTTCCTCATTTCTAGACTGTCATTAAAATATTTCAACTTCCCAGCAGTACTGGATAAGTAAGCCTATGATCTAGTGTTGATAGACACATCAAAGTTAATCACAGCCTTCATTTAAAAGAGAGAATCCAGAAAGCATAACCAATAAATAGAAAACAAGGTTTTTGCACCCATTGTGAACCAAAAATCATAAATCCATTAACATATTTATACTAAAGACCAGGCTGATATCAGGAGCCCACAAAACTCATGAAGTTTCCTTTTTCATTTTGGGACTGACATGCTTACACATACTCTAGTCTGCCTTTAAGCTAGCTGTCTCTGCCAGTCCTGAGAGCTTAACAGAAAATTATGACGGCTTCACGTCCTAAATGAATTCACTTGAGTATGAAACAATGCAGCCCATGAGCTTATAACTGTACTCTATGCACTTACATTGAGTATTTGCTCATTTTTTTAAAGCTGTTTTTAAAGTTTTTCTGCTTTTGGAAGCAGAACAGATGATACATTTGTATGCTGTGTGTTTTCTCTTTGGAAGATAAAAGGCACATTTGATGGAGGTACAGACTGTCTTTGTTCATGGTAACATTCAAGGTATGGTGAAAATACGTCCCGTATAAGCACACTGAAATGTCTTTCTTAGGTATTTCATTTATAGTTTATACCTAGAGGCAGGTTGGACAGCAATACCAACCATTAAAGTTTCTTGGCACTCCTTGTTAGATATTTCAGCTGCAAACTTTAATCATTTGAAACTTTCTAGCATCTACTCTCAGCCTCTTGCTGAATTTTCTGAGGAAAATTACAACACAAACAACTTAGTCATTTCCGAAAGTGCACTGTAGAAAGTTAACCTTTAACCAGTGTTATGGTGCTTTTTTATTTCAGCTGTGCCAGTGATCCATCCCCATTACCGTTTCTCAGTGCTGATGGGTAGTGGGAGCCATGGAGAAGTCCAGGAAATCTTTTCCAAAGTAGTTCTAAATCTGTGTATATGTGTGGTTTGCAAATGTCCTGAAGAAACTTGTGATATTTTAGCATCTGAATACACAGGGGAATCCATCCCAATGGATGGACAGATGGAGCTATATAGGATGGACAGAAAGCTGGTTGAGAGCTTGTGAATTATGACGCAGAGATCTTGTAACAAGCTGCGTGATTAGGGTGAGAAGTTGAAGAGATATTTTCTAAACAAATTAAGGAAGTGTCTGTAACAGAGGGGACTTTAACATCCCTGACATTTGTTGCATCAGCAATGCCACAGGACAGAGCAGTCAAGATTTTGAAAGGGTGTCAGGGATGACTTCTTGGTACAGATACAGTCTCCATGGCCACCCAGGGGTCATACACACCTGGGTCTGCAGAAGTGGCTGGGGAAGCTATGGCCAAGGCAACTATGGAGAGAAACTTCCATACTGGGAGTGAGTAGGTGAAGAGCAAGTGGCTGGGAAAACGATGGGTTCAAATTGGAAGGCAGTAGTCACAAAAACTTTGCTTAAAGTACCTTCCTTCACAGTGTGGTCTGAAGTCACTGGTTTTTGCCTGAGTCCTCCTGCATCAGCATAGGGGTGTAGAACCAATGGTAACGCTTCCACTCTCTTCAACTACTCATGCTTTATTCTGGTAACCCAGATAGCAGAGGTCTGGATGAGGAACGTTAATTTATGTGATGAGCTGTATTGGTGTCAATTTAAAGGCACACATTCAAATTACAGAGAGAAGGGTGCTGTGTTTTTTTAAATCAAAATCTTGTGGATGTCATTTTCTATTCTGAAAAAATTATTTTCATACAACGTTAAGCTCTCAGTATTTAACACCTGACATATTTTTTGTGCACCCTTAATTTATCCCATTTTTCCATATATTTTAAGGTAGAATATTTCACTACAGACTCCTGCTTCATTCATATGAAGAAAGGGTGAGATCTGGTCCTGAACTAGGACTTTGTGGTAAAGCACATTACTAAAAGGCCCCTACCCCATTTGGTGAGTAAATCAGAAAGCATAGAGTGAATGAGACGCAATAAACTCTTGATTAGAACAGCAACGTTTCTTTCAGTTTTACCATAGGGTCTTTATGTGTAGCTAGGTGATTTTGTTACACCAGTTTTGTCAGAGATTGCCACTTCTTTCTCATTTTCTAGATATGTAAGACCTTCTATGTAGGGCTTGACCCATAGGTTTGGTGAGCACTTATGCAACAAATGTATGGACTGAAGAATGTGTGTGTATATATGAAATACTAGGAAATACAGAGATAGCTCAAACTGAGTACCCAAGATTAATGAGTACTTTTGACATAAACCTCTCTGTGCCTCAAATCTGCTTTTTACAGAGGGAACAATACCCACTCATGTTCTAGGCAGGATATGAAATTCACTAAGATTTTGGAGTGTTTGTACACTGGAGTAATGAGTACCAAAGAAGGAAATGAAAATACTGAAAATTATTAATCTATCCTTAGAGCTGACATCTGTCATCATAGAAGGCTCTGTGTTACGCCAGGTAAATAAGGCCAATGGCCAAATGCCAGTATAAGCACAAAAATGCACTGGCCACTCTGTGCCCTAAGTGAAGAGGAGTCTTCCAGAAAAACACAAATTCAAAAGACATATATGGGGCAAGACTGAGTTGAGCAAGCAACCTTCATCCTGGCTATGCCTGATATCTAGACTGTTTGATTTTCCAGCCTCAGTCCAGTAATTTAAAAAGACTTCCCAGGAACACTTTGCTCCAGCTGACAACAGCAGCAGGTAAGTCCCATGAGACACTAAGAAACTCTTCCCTTGGGGCATACAAGTTGACTTAACCTGCACCCCAGCACAGGATGCAAAGTCAAGCCCCTCCTCCCCATTGCAGCACTTGACCCATAGTCTTGGCCTCTCCAGACTGTGGGCCAAACTCAGTGCTGTTGTGTCATTGTTCCAGTAAATACTTTACAGGAAATACTTGAACATTCATCAGACTAGAGATGGGAATCTCTCCCTGGGGACTGCCACAACTACTAAGGTGCAGTGTGATGCTCGCTACCGTCTGGCCCAATGAATATTTAATTGGGCCTTGTAAAGACAAAGGGTTTCAACAGAATGGACTGAAATGGGCCTCAGTGGGAAACCCCAGCTCTGGGGGCTTCAGCTGTCTGGCAGGATGGATGAGTCCTGATCCCTTAGGTGAAGGAGGTGTTTGATGAAGGTGGGGGCCCACATCATATAGACAGCTGCTCTAATTACTCTGCTAGAAGGAAAGGGGCACTATCATCTTGCCCTTGTCCTTTGAAAAGACCAGACCTCCTTTGCTTATCTAAACAAAGGGTTTAGCTATGTGAACCCTAAATGCAAATAAGTGCCTCTGTGCAAGTGAGTCTCTAAATGAGGCAGAGCTGAAGCCAGATCCAAGTGTTCAACATCTTCTACTCACTAGACTGTGAGTTGGCTGCTGTGAACCCTTCAGACTTGCCTTTTTCTTACCCCAAATGCCAAATTCAGAGTTGTGAAAAGCCTTCACCAGCACCGTGCCTCAGAGGTAGTGGTTGCAGTGACACTATCAAACTCTCTTGGGATACTCAAGCCCAGGAAAAAAAAAAAAAGCATATTTAGGGATGGCAAGACATAGTCCACATGTACTTACCTGGGTAGCATCTGCAGGGGAATCTGCATAGTCTTAGAGAAAAGCTTTCCATTAATATAAAATACAAAGTTGCTCATGAGAAACCTTTTCTGAAGTGTGTTTAAACTATGCACTTCAAAGCATGCTGGTGTTTCTGTGAGCCTCAACTTCAAATAAACCTTTCTCTCAGATACAAAGGAGGAGAAAATCTCCAAAGTAATATACAGAAATAAGAGGAAAGACTATTTGCTCCTTTTTCATGAATGCACCTGACTTTGACACAAGAAAGGAAAGGGTAGGCAGAAGTTCAAGGATCGTAGTTGCAGCTCTTTTATAGTAATAATAAAATATGGGTTTTAGCCAAAACTAGACTTTCCCCACCAATTCAGTCCCCTGTTCTGTTGCTCATGGCCTGCCCAGCTTGTTTTTCAGAGTATCATACGTGTCAGCGCTTTAACACACTGTAGATGTACCCTTCTCAAGATAACTGAGTGCTAACAGTAGGTGGAGATACAATCCAATTGTTCTGTAGTGTTTCCAAACAATCTGAAGCCAGCTTGATTTGCTATTAATTTTAATTAAGCCTTGCAATAAAAACCAACAGAAAAGTGGAAAGCATGAGCAAAAATAAATGTATAGGTTATCCTTTTAGTTCCTTTTATGCAGTAATCTGATAGCTTGTTTTGGCATTGCAAGTGGAATACAGAGAACTAGGTTTAAACTCTATTGTTTGTTTTTCTCTCAAGAATCACGCCTTCTGCTTTTCATTTGCCTCAGCAGAAGAAAATTATAATAAAAAAAGAGATGGTTCTAAGATCAGCTCAAGCGTCATAATACAAGATGATTTTTAAAATGTACAAGGTTCCTGATTTGGGCATCTTATTTTTTAAAGAAAAAGCAATAGGAAATGCTAACATTGTTTTAATTAAACTTTTACCATAGCTGGATTTGAAAGGAAGTCTCTGATCTACACGTCCTCAAAGCTGAATACAAAACACTGACTATTTGTCTTTGTGGGTCTAAATTTTGGAGAATGCAGAGCACAACCAGTTTTTTGCTCGTGCAGCTACACCTACTTTGCTCCCCAGGCAGTGGGCAGTGAGGGTTGATGTGCGCTAGCAAGAACTTTTAATCATGTTTTTAAAGTGCTCCCAGACATGTAAATCTGTAGGAAGCGCAAAATGCCGCCCCTGGGAATGGTAACCCTGAAGATTTTTTGTCTATCCATTTTGATTATACCTGCTGCCTAGGTTTTCAGATCTTTGCAAGCTTAATGTTTTAAAATTCAGCTTCAATTTACATGCTTTTAACTCACAATCAGTTTAATCCAGCTGGATATCAGGGAACAATAGGGGTTTTTTTCTTTTAAAATCAGAATTATATCCTGTTTGTGCTATGGCACTGCCTCTCCTTCTGGAAGCCTCCAGAAATACAAGATGAGGAAATCCAGTCAGCACTAGACTGAGGGGTGGAATAAAGATTAATGTGAATTAAGGTGCAGGGAAGTGCTTTTCTAGGAATAATACTGTTTTCTGAAGGTAGCTGACATTTTGCCGTATGGTTTTATGCAATTTGTTGTACATAGCATTTATCCTGTCTTCTTCATGCTTATCAAATATCTGATGATAAATACAGCTTAGTTTATCCCTAGATCTCCAGCAGTGTTATAAAGAAGCTCTAGCTAGAGATAAAGATATGAGGCAAATAAAGAGTTAAAGTTAATAGGCACACAGCAGACCAGGGAATACCTTATGGAGCTACCTGTAGGCCTGGGAAATTATTTGCTCCTCTCAGTAGCCTCTCCCAGTTCATGATTCCTTGTTCCCACGGCAAAATGGTGAGATATGTCACAAAAGATTGTACTGAGATGGCAAAAGTGATAGCTAATGGAAAACCATTTTTAAAAGGCTTTGATGAACTAGTTTTTCAGAAGAAAACACCAGAACACCAGAAATTCACAGTGAACTGTAGGGAAGATGCTATTACTTCTCATGTGAAAAGTAAGTCACATATGTTTCACTGGTGTTTTTTAAATCTCACATTGGATAATTGCTACTGCTGGAAAATATCTGTCTTTCAGGGCTGCATATCATATTCATCCTCCTTGTAAGACTTCTTTTGTTAATAATTGCATTAAAATATTACCCCACTCATGTTCTAAAGCAGCACTCAAAACTTAGCAATTACTGAATTTTTAATTATATGATTTTTCTATTTCTTCACTGTCTTCAAGTTCTTTGCATATGTCTATGAAAACTAGGAGAAAAAAAACTAAGCATTGAATGAAAGAACACATAGAGCTTGTATGTAGGTATTTATTTCTGTGTCTGCCTTTCATGTGTCAAATTGAACTCTAAATGAACAAAAAGAAAACGTGAAGGCACCGCCAACACTAGGCTTCTAGAAATCTATAGTACAGTACCCCATTACTCCAAATCCTAGTAATGAGATACATTAATTCCAGCAACTACGTATTGTGCATTGCATCATTTGGTAGCACATTTTTATAGTAGAACCCCACACTTACGCAATCTGCCAGAGGTCCGTAGTGCCCTCGCAAAGCAGAAAGGAATCTGGTTTCAAGTGAATTCAATTGATCCTCACTGTCTTATGTGTCTACCCACTTTCTAGCATTGCATATATTACTGCAATGTAGCAAATAATGATAATTCTTAGTACTTTTCTCACATCAATACAAACTCAGCTTACCTTAGGCTTTGTCTCCATATAAAAGTAGTTTTATAGTCACATCGATATTTTATATCCATATGTTTGAAACAGCATGAGCCATTTCAGGATCCTTGAGTTCAATTTTGCGAGTCTCAAGTTTGTTTCAACTGGTATGCAGCCAAATTCAGCTACAGGGAAAAGCATTTAGAAGATCATAAGGGTGTTTAATACACAGATTTCATTAGCTTGATTCCTTCAGTCTAGATCTATGCAATAGGCCACAGAGGTTCAACTTTACTTTCTAGGTGATGACTTGTAAAGCAGAGGCTGTGACTCTGCCATGGGTCTCATAAGATCCAGGGCAAAGAGCAGAGAGCACCAAACCTGTTTGTCACTTTGGTGAGGTTTTTTTCCCTCCTTCATTTATTCTGCTTATAGCCATCAACAATAGTTCCAGTGTACACTGCCACTGAGTATCTGCCTGTGCCCTGGGCTGCGGATGTGTTTATAAATTGAAAGATTTCTGACATGATAGACTGTATTTTAACAGTAATTAAAGCATGTGGTAATGTCAAATCTTAATAGAAACAACTCTATTGCAAATATTTCAGGCTGCCAGCAATGGAAATCTGACATTTATGCAGGCTTTGTGTTGTTTGAAGCTACTGGCCATTATAGCTGAATTGCTGTGCGGCTCCACTCGGCGATTCTGTTTCCCAGAGGTGTTTCAAGAGCATGAAGCCATTCCTTTTCCTCTTTTTGTTTGTTTGTAAAGGGCCTAGTGAGTTACGTAGCTTTCCCTGGGAAATAAATAAAAGCCTTGCAAACCTAACACTTATTCCTCCCTGACATTTCAAATATATGTGTTGGTAGTTAAACATTTAGTTACATGGCTATTTTTCTAATGAACTACCTTACTTAAAAATGAACTCCAAAATGCCAGTCTGCCTTAATAACTATTTTATGGTCAAATTCCCTGGTGAAGTATGTGTAACTCACAGACTTCAGTGGCAGCAACAGAGATCTGAGGGCAAAATGGATTGATTGATTGATTGATTGTCAGATGTTTGGTACTATGTGCCAGATATTCAAAGGCACTTAGCTCCCAGCAACTCTCATAATGAGACCTCTGGCTGAATTTTCACAGTCTTTTTGTGAATCTCACATAAAATGTGTAAATAAAAATGGGCCTGAGTCTTTACGTTCAATAGGAAGTAATTTATTCTCAGGAGGAGTCCCAATGTGTATCTAGATCATGTTGATATGATTAAGTACTTATTAAGATGAGTAAGAGTTACAGATTACAGCATTCAGTTGACCGAAAAATCACAGGGCGTGATTTATATTAAAGTTAATAGGCACAGATAGAAGGAAGCAGAAAACATTTATTAGAGTCACGGACTGCATTGAGGTTCCTAGGAACCTCTGTTTGTCAGCCTTGAGGTGTGATTTTTAAATGACATCTTTTGTTTCATGCCAGTTTGCACTTACAGAATCATAGTATCATAGAATAGTTCTGGTTGGAAGAGACTGTCAGGATCATGAAGTCCAATCATTAACCCAGCACTGTCAGGTCTCCCCTACATCAAGTCCTTCCACACCACATCTACACATCATTTAAATACCTCCAGGGATGGGGACACCACCATTTACTTCCCTGGGCCTGAAAACCCTTTCGGTGAAGAAATTTTTCCTAATATCCAATCTAAACCTCCCCTGGTGCAACTAGAGCCTGTTTCCTCTTGCCCTGTCACTTGCTACAAGGGAGAACAGACCGACCACCACCTCGCTACGATCTCCTTTCAGGTAGTTGTAGACAGCGAAAAGGTCTCCCCTCAGCCTCCTTTTCTCAGGCTAAACAGCCCCAGCTCCCTCAANCAACCTTTGCAGTGTTTGTCAGCTTCAAAAGGCCATTTGGTGTAGATGCTCAATAAAGATGAATAAAGACTGTCTAACTTTCAGGCAAAATCTTCAATTTACACAAGGTTAGGAGGGCATGCCCACGCCACATCATCCTGGTGAGATCACATGCTTTTTGCTCTTTGTTCCCTCCACTTGCAATAATTGTGCCAAGCGTTTTGAACCGACAAGGTATCTCACCTTCTCTGAGCCTTTTCTTGTGGGAGGTAAATCTCACTTGCAGAACTAGAATGCAATTGAAGAGTAAATTTAAGAGACAATACTGTTTTCCAAAGCAGATTCTGTTGTCAACACCGATTTTCTCTCGAGGCTGCCTACCTTGCTGTCAGCAAGATATCTGCATCTTCCTTCCTCAGGTTTGCAGTTTGGGGAATGCACCCCAGGGTACTTTGTACTGGTTTCCAGCTGCCTTTTGGGGTCACAGTTTCTGCCACATTTAATGAGAAATCTGAAGAGTGAGACAAACCATAACTGGAAAGCAAGGTTTTGTTCCCCCCCACCAAGTCATGCTTTACGAGACTGAGCCCCAACCCTGAGCTGTCTGCTTCAGATCTAGCCTAAGAACAGGATTGAGGCTCTAAGGTGTGAGCTGCATTTTGAAAATGTTTCCACATACACTGAAGATGTTTAACAGTTGTTTAAGGTAGACCTTTTAAATTATAGGCACCCATCTATCAGACCTACAATCCAAATTGTATAGCAGGGCATTTTTCAAATTTGGGCTTGTAAATTAACTTACTTGTTTGATGTGAACATTTACTACTTTGTTTTTGTTGATAGAAAACAGAAAATTAGTTTTATTTTCAGTCCAGTCATTAGCCATTTGTCAGGTGAGGTGTCCATTGTACATTGGTTGATGGCGATGCAGATTTGTGAGTCAGACCATCTTACACTGGAAGCAGCTTACACAAGAGAGAGATTTTTTCCACAGTAGACATCATTCACACACTTTTATGAACAATGTTACTGATAATCTAAGAAAAAACAAATCCTGAACTAGTGATAATGTAGTCAAAGCTGTTAAACATATTGGGGTTTGAAAGGTCTGGATTTATCTCAAGAATGTGTTTGTTTATGAACACATAATTACAGAAGTAGACATTATATCCCATGACTTCAACCTAAATACTTTGAATTGAGAAGGTATCTGACATTTGTATATCTTTTTATTGTATTATATGTGTGTGCATATATATATATATACATGTTGTAAAGAAATTCAGAGACCAACAAATCTCATGTCACAAAACCACAGACCATATTATATCAGTCCCCTGTGAATATGACTCAGTGTATACCGGACATAAAGGCTAGGGTTTTTTGAAAATCAAAAGAATATCATGTGGTTGTTAGAAGACTTAAATTAGCCCATTCTACACATACAGTCAGGGAGAAAGATGCATAGATCTGGGCAACAGCTGAGCATATTATTTCAAAGTTTAGGCATAACAAAAGAGGCCATCATGAAACCTTAGAGACCTAACTTCAAAACAAAATTATTAATAGCCAAGAGGGTAAAAGCTTTAGTGAAATTTGGAATCCAGTTCTAAATAGGATCTCCACTTCAAGAATGAATAATAGATGGAGTCCAACTGTTCTGTGGTTGAGCACAAATTAGTAATTCATTGATTGTAATCAAAAGCAGCTGCTTGTAATCAAAGCATAGGTTTTGATAGGTCATTATCAAATGATATGCTAATTTTCTATGTATATAAAGAGCAGAGATGGAGATTGTCAAGGAAGGTCTTGATGATGCAAAATACAGAATTTGTGAGAAGTTTACCTCAGTGCTTGCTTTCTTATCTGTGCTTTTTCCCAGTCAGTATTTTCTGTCTCCATAATTAGAGTTTTGTGGTAGCTTATTGGAAATGTCACCAGCATCTGGGTTGGTGCAGCACAGCACAATAATGCATTCATAGGAAGAAAGCAGGTCTCAGCCCTTCCATTTATCCTTAGTATTTCACAATGAATACTCTTTTCTATGGGCATAAATTTATGAGTCCAAATTTTGCTAAGTGCTTAGGGGAAGTATTTTCAAATTCACCAGTTTAAAGTTAAAAGATCTAAGTAAATGGCAATAGTTAGCCAGCAATAGTTAGTGAATGAGAATCACAGCTATCCAGAAACTGAAAATCAGATCACTATTTAAATGCTTAAATTTTATACAGGATTGGAAGTGCATTGCCTTTAGGTCTCTTAGTCTCAAAGTTAACCTGAGACAAAGCTCAATGCAAAATAAATTCCTCTAGTGGTATCAAAGAACCCAGGTTTAATCACAAAACATCTTTAAAGAACAAAATCTCCATTGCATCTTTCCTCTCTTTGGGAAAAGAGATGTTATTTTGCCTGTTTGTTGCTAGGTTAGTGTCAAGTAGGTATTGGGCTATCTCTTTGCTTGCTCTGAAACAGTCCTATGAGCCAAAAGGTCATGCTCTGGGTTTGAGCTTAGTCTGTGGAGCTGAAACAGAGGAGGTGGGAAGACGAAAAAGGACAGTTGCAGTCCCCTAGTCTGACTTCACAACACAGTAGCCAATTCAGTAAAAATTAGGCCAAGCTCAGTGTATTTCAGAAGGAGACTGTAACTATCCCTTTTTACCATACTTTTCATTTGCCATTGATCCTGGAGTTTGCAATCTGTAGTTATTGTTCACTGTCTAGCTGCTTTTAGGTGCTCAAGAGGAGTTTTCCATATCAATACAACACAGATTTTTCCATTTCAATATAGGCAGAAAAGTAACTTTTTCAGCCTCAAACCTTGCTTCTGTAAACCCTTCCCTATGTCATTGCTAGACAGTCTTGCTGTGGTTGCTATTTAAATTGCTTTGGAAAGTAAAACTGCTATACCTCTGTAACAAAACTGTCAAGCTTAGCTAGTGACCACTTGATAAGTATTAGAATAATATGAATACGGTGGCAAACAGACAGCTGTCAGACATGCTGCTGCCCCTCAGTCTGGCTCTTAAAGCGTGTTGTTTTTAGAAGCCCTGGCAACTTGACACATTAAACTGGGTTTTTACTTACGTACCATGATTTTTTGCAACTAGTGTGATTTTTACTTTAGGATACTTTCATTTAAGTGTTTCTGGTATCAAGATATGGCTGCAATGCAATGACTGCTGTAAAGAGGAAATCCCAGAACCCTTGCACTGACACATATCTACATGATGCACGTCTGACCTCTGAGACTAGATTTGCAGAATAAATGGTTCAAAGGCGTAAGAGGGAAGTTTTGTCCTTCCAGTTGTAGAATTTTGCATCCAGGGTGTTGAAAGACCTGTCCCATAGCCATAAAGGGGACCAGTGACTCAGGCATTGGTACTGTCACGTGAGGATCATAGCAGCATCTCCCATTACCTTCAGCATCTCCCATTACCTTCAGTAATCCACTGTCCTTTCCAGCCCCTCTGTGGAAGAATATGATCACAGCTGGTCTTCAGCATCTTCCTAGTGGGCAAGCAACTCACCAGTTCTGTAAATAGTCCCAGTAGTGTAATGAGTATTTCTAGCTTTTCCCCTTAAAATGTCCCAGGTCTTGGAACCATTCTCATCCACCAACATGTGCTTATAAAGCAAACACAGTTCAGATTATGCCATGGTTTCTCAATGGAAAACCACAGGAAAACAGAGAATTATTTTCTCACTAATCATAGATATTGTAAGTAAGACAGAAAATGTGCACAAAACCAGTGAAAACTGTTGCCATTGCCTAGGTGAGTTGTTTTTTTTTTCATTTTCAAGAACAGGGTATAGTTGTAGAGAACTGGAGACAGTTCTCTTCAGTGAGAAAATTTAAGGTGACTGTTGTTGCTAAATTGTGAATAGACTAAAATAATCCCCTCACTTATATCATGCTTGAATTTGGCCCACAATGTTTATAAATGTAGATGGACAGACAAGAGCAATGTCATAAAAATAAGTAAAATTGTGAACAGCCTGATTGTCTTTGCTTTTTGCAGAGCATACTCTCTGTCTTCATCAGAAATATGGCATGATCTAAAGGACAATTAATTGTTTATGTTGTTTACAAGAGCTTAGAGATATCAGTATACAATCAGTATTGTTTTTTTAGAATGGCTGTTGTGTGAGTTTTTGGACAGTATGACTGGGGATAGTGTTGGGTTAATTTCTAAAATGAACCAGTAAACAGAAAAAAATATTTTTTTGCTATATTTTTTCAAAGTAGAAAAAAAGTCTAATGCTGTTTTCTCTCTTCTCACACATAGCCTCATTATTTCTCACTTTTTACTCTCTCATAGCAAGTTATGGGTCTGATTATCTAACTCTGTGAAAACTAGATGTTCCATTTCCTCCCATCCTGTTCTTCAGAGGTTAATGTGAAGAAAACAGAATCATCATTTAGTCAAAACTCTACATTATTTAAGTTAAAAAATTAAATTTTGCTATTCCAGAGTCCAGGGAATAGGCAAGGCATAGCAGAGGGATGGAGCGCGGATAAAGCCCTTGATGCTGTGATGTGAGGAACAGATGTGGACAAAGTGTCAATGGTGTATTCCAAGCAGCAGTCATAGCCTACATTTTTCCCTTCTGGAAAGCCATGGTGGCTGCCAGCCTGGATGGTCAATGCTTTGCCATGGTCAAAGTGGGAGGAAGAACAAAAGGACTTTTATTACCCGTAGCAGTGGTTGATGTTGCTGGCTTTGCCTATACAAAAGACAAAAATGTGTACTCCCGTAGAGAATAAATAAGAAACAAAAATTCAACTTAAAAATAACATTACCTTTCTTTCTCAAAACGGTTTTCTTTGAAAAAAGAGAAGAATATAAATGGTACCATCTCTGTTATTTTTCTAGTCTCAGCCTCAAGCCATTATAATTGCTTGAGGAAAGGTGAACAGCAAGCCAAACCAAGCCGTGCGTTTTGGCTTCCTGTTCTGCTGACTGATGTATTGTTATTTGAAGTGTTGCATACCTCATTATATGCAGTTAATAAAGTAGTATTGTGGGCAGTTCTGCAATGCCCTCGGATCTATGAAGCAGGTTAGAAAGTGGACCAGCACTTAAAGGTTGTGAAGCAGAGAAAATGATCTGCAAAATTCACAGTGAATAACAATGCATGCCTTCCATCACTCTGTGTTGCCCCCTGTTTTCTGCACTTAACTACAGCCCAAGCAGCCCATTCTCATTTTTTCCTCCATACATATTCACCTTCATGCATTTCTTCCTCTGTTTGTGGGATTGTATTCAAATATTCACACTGGGACTGCAAGGCTGAAATGTCATTTTCATTTTCTAGGTGAAAATATCTTTGTAATAAACCGGGGAAGTTAAAATTTGCACCTAACTTCATAGGAGAGAAATATTTCTCATCGAAATGGAATTTGGTAAAAGTATCACAGAATCACAG
>VZZY01002504.1:0-15279 GCA_013400335.1 Eurystomus gularis
GAAGAGGATGAGGGAGAGGAGGAAGAAAGAGAGGAAGAGGAAAAAGCAAAAGGCAAAAGAAAAAAGTATGGTAATAAGTTTCCACAAAATAAAAACAAAACCAGGAATTCAGAGAAGACAGAAAGTACTGCTTTACTGAACAGCTCTAAACAAAAAATGAAGACCAAACAGCATGTAGCAAATGGTTTACATAATTCAGAACAATTTTGGAACAATGTCCTACCTCATTATTTAACACTAAAGTAGGCTAGACTACTACAGATGCATTTTAAGCTTATTCAGGAAATTTTGGAACTATGGCAGATTGATTTTTTTTTTTTAATTCAGTCAAAATATATTATGATGCATATGCTTTTAAGTGCCAATTTCTTGAAAAAGACTGAAGAATATGTTTTGAATTGGAAAGCTGTTATGAGAGAAATCATATAAATTGTTGATGCAGTCTTTTACACCATCCTTTTTATCACATATAACACCGATTTAAAAAAAGTAACTGCTGAGGAGGCAAAATATGCTTGTCTCTTCATTAGATTATAATGTCATGCTGACGACATGAATTATGCATTGTAAGAGTGTAGTCCTCTTTGCCTTTGACTCAGATTTCTTAAGGTAATACACCAATTTTAGTTGCAGGATAGTTTACTTGTTAATGTGCCTTATATGAAAGCAGTGTCACTAAATTATCGAAGATACTTATTTTAAAATTTTGGTATCACTCCATATTCATTGTCCCTACTTCTGTTCATATATTTGTAAAATGTTCGAGTGCTCAGCATAAATTAAAAAAAGGACAAGTTGCCAAATTTACATGGGTCAGTAGATGGGAGGTAAATGGAAATGCAGACCTGGATAAATGGTGGCCTGGGCTTTTTCAAAGGCCTTAATGCTAACTTCTTATTTTGGTCTCAGCACACAGTTATGTGCAAAAAGACAAACACAAGTGTCAGAATCTGGCCTAGATTACAATAGAGTCAGAAGGCATCTCTTAGGGATCATTTTATAACTGTCACAATTGGTGATTAGATATAATTACGAATTTGAACATACACACCTGTAAAACATTATTTACTTGTTTGTACTGTGCAATACACAAAAGATACTGTATCTGCCTACAAAAGACTGTATTACATTGTCATCTAACTCTAATGTTCTCAAGGAGGGAAATATATTTTGTTGCAGTGTGAAGTGTATATATGTTTTCACAATTTGAGCCTAAGCTTCTCCTCATCAGAGGAGATTTGTGTTTTTCCCTCCTAAAAGTCACATCTGTGATCTCCAAAAAGAGAACAATGTAGTAAACCAAGAAGCCAGACGGAAGACTCAAGAAAGTGGCCTGAAAGTCTGAATTCTTTTTGGAAAAGACAAAGTATGTTAATACTTTTGGAGTTTCCTTAAAATATGCAAGCAAATCTTGCAAATTACTTTTGTAAGATATTGCATTAGTCTTTTAACTGTTAGTGGTCAAACTGGCAAAAGAAGGGATAGGGACTTGTCATACAGCATTATTACTTAAATACTATGCTAATGAGCAGTCTGACAAAATTTTGTAAACAGATCTCAGTATTGACATTCTCTAGAAAAATAGTTATTTAAATCCTGTTTGAAAATGAGGACAGAAGAAGAAAGGAATCAAAATGAGTTAATGTCATTCACTAAAAATGTTAATGGGATCAATACTTATGTTGGCATTATGAAACATTTTTAGTGTTGTTTTGTAAGATACTGGCATTAAACTATCTTTGATACAACGTCTCCAGAATTTCTTTTCTAAAAAGGCTCTAGTAGATTAATAGTTCACCAGTAGATTCTAGTCCATTTAATCCTTTCTACCTTAGTCACCCCTTCCATATACCTAGTTTGAAGGTAAGATCACTTTGAGTCACGTGCCATGCCTCGCTGTAACAAAAAGTTGATCCACTGACTGTGTTTTGTGCCTGTGAAATTTGTTTCAAGCTTTGGGATTTTCTGGAATACATTGTCTTGACATCAGCATGTGTAAGTCTTTGGAAAAGGGTAAGTATCTTCATATTATACTAGAATGGAATATTTTAACAGTTAAATGCACTTCCCAAGAAAAAACTCACTCTAACAGCAGAGTCCTCAGTTATTCCACAGAAGTGCTGTGTTATCACTGAACTGCTGTGAAAATATTTACCTGTGAAACTAAGTGGAGCTAAACTATGTTATTTTATCTTTCTTAGGAAAGGTTAGGATGTTACTGTGATTAAACTTAGAGTAATATTGAAAAGCATTTTTGTAGGCCTAAAACTGTGCTTCTTGGATATGACATCTACTTATTTGTGTTTCTAAAATTCAACTTTGGAAGAAAACTGTGCTGTGAAAAAAATCTGTTATTTCTGTGAAAAATATTTGCTAGAGGCTTTGAGGTGAAGTAAAAGCACTTTAAAGCAAGTGATTTCAAATTCCACATAGGAATAGCTCTTCATTTACTGTTTGGCTGTAGCTTTTAATCTGAATCCCTAGACAAATGGGGACCATTTGTTGTTCCTCTCTCAACATGTGCTGATAGCATCAAGCTTCCAAGGAGAGTAAAGGAAGCCAAGTTACGGGCATCTCCTCTTCTTTGTTTTGTCTGGATGAAAATTCATTGAGCTGAGAACCAATTTTCTATTGTTTTGTGGATCTTTCCTGTGGTAGGGGAAAAGCAGAAGCATTACTCCAGCACTTCCAAGGGTTTTCCACAGAGTCATTGTATAAATTGTACACTGTGCCAATGTTTCTGGGCTTTGGGGGGACTTTGTAACCTCATTAGTGTAACGAGTGGAATTTTACTTAGTTTGACTTATGCTGGTTTAGAAAGTTGGGTACTTGGGGTTTTGTGGAAATTTTGTATGTTCTTGGTATTTATTATGTGATACAAAAAGATTTATGTGCAGAAGTACTCCTGAACTAGTTTTTAGTAGAGAAAAAAAGTCCTGCAATAGAGAGAGAAAACAACAGACAACTGCTCAGACCAAAGATCTATCTACTCCAGTTCCTTTCTTCTACCAGTGGTAGAAGTGAATGCCTACTGGTGAATGCCTGTCAAAAAATAATATATCAAACGTGTAGTGTTTTCCTGTGTAATCATTCAGTATACAGAATATATTCTGTATATTCAATAATATGTGGTTCAGCAGATGTATCTATTATATTTAATAGCCATTTATCTTCCATTAACTTATTTAAGTCAATTTTTAACCCATTTAGCATCTAGTACATGCTTTGGCAAACAGTTCTTAGATTACATGTTGTTTGAAGAAGCACCTCCTTTTTTCTGTCTTGAATCTGTCTTTTAGTACCTTCATTTGATGCCCCTGTATTCCTGTGTTGGAAAAAAGAGCATTTATTTCCTCTTCATGATTTATTCTGTCATGATTGCCACATGGAAAAACTGTTCAGCTATGTGGTTTAAATCAAATTAAGATCAAAGTGTTTTATTTATTTATTAATAAATGTTAACCAGCAATCAACCAACTACACATTCAAGATCAAGAGCAGAAATACAGCAGGTAACAACAACACTAGACATCCATAAAATGTTAATAGGCACCCACAAGTTTCTAAGCACCCTTCTGCATCTATCTCAGGAGTTTTAATCCCCCGTCACAGAGTTACATGTGCACATACTGCGTTTTATAACAAATGTGAATTACAAGCACATATCCCCTGTTCAAGGGGCAGGGTGCAAATCTGCCCTTGCCACACAGATCCTGTTAGAGGTGAGGGTGTTCTAGATGACTTTTGAATATGCTGTAGCACAGCTCTTCTCTTAGGCCTGCAAACTTTCAGCAGGTAAATGTTGCCATTATATCTGAAAATATCAGACTTTTTATTGAGATAATAGTTATCTTTAAATAATTGATGCTGAAAAACAAAAATGTATTTCTCCAAACTACAGAAAATGTCTGGTTTTCATTCACTATTTTTTGTCCCAGTGTCTTATCAGGATAGGTACATGGTTATCTTTTGAATGGGGCCTTTAGGAATCATGCAGAACAGGACATTTAGGTTTTGTTTCCATTGATTATAGTTTTTTTCCCTAGCTATTCTTAGCTTTAGCTGTCTTTTAAGAAAATTCTAGCTTACTTTCTTCAAAGATGACACTACTTTCCAGATCTCTACCTCTCCAAATAGCAACCACTCTTTTATTTTTATTAATTTAATTTGTGGTGTGAATCTTATAATTTAACAAAAGTATTGTTAAATACTCTAGACCAAATGGGAGTGATTAAAGGAAGCACAACTTTTTTCATGCAATCTGAGTTTTTTTCTTAGTGCATATAGGCTGGATTTATGAACCGTGAATTCACCTGAACTTCTGTGTATTACCTTTAATTTTATAATGAGTGTTATGGAAAGCAGAATCAAGCTCAGAAATGACAAGATCTTCAGACAAAAGAATGTTGTCAGATCTGTAAAAAGGCAAAAAAAGGGCAAAGTAAATAAAAAAGGGCAAATTCTCAACTCATTTCTAAATGTGCAATTCAAATAAATGAAACTGTTTAGTACTGTGGCATTCTATGAGCAACTGAGCAAATATTTTGCTTGTACAAATGGCAAACCCAGTTTTGTCCTCAGTGAAGTTCTGAGCATGTTCGTGATCTGAAGTCACTCACTGAGTTGTAATATTAAAATACTACTTTTTCATAATGGAGAGAGGAGAGGTTAGCTTTTGCATATTGAAAGGATTTTGGAGAGATAGCTTTGGCATCAGAGAACTGCACTGCTGAGAGTTACAGAGGCTCTGTTTTTCTGTTGCCAAAAGAAGAAGCAAGTACACTTAATCGCTGTCCTTTTAAAGGTTTTGTGGTAGTGCCTGTTGCTTCTTTGTTTGGCAACCTCATGCTATAATAATTTAAACAAATACTAATACCGTTATCTCAAAACTCCATACTTAGTTATGAAAATATTTATTATCAGGGCCCTGAAATGTCAAGTGTAAAGATATTTACCATTCTGGCTTTCATAAATGTCCCAGCATTGAAAAATCAGACATGACTCTTTCTGTCGGAGGTGAGTTGCAGGGCAATCTGCTGGAATGTGCCAGGCTCAACATTATGGATTTAGAGCTTTATAATTTGTCATGTCAATTTGTCATTTGTTGTGTCAGTTTTCACTCTCTACAACCACCTGAAAGGAGGTTGTAGCGAGGTGGAGGTCAGTCTCTTCTCCCAAGTAACACATGATAGCACAAGAGGAAATGGCCTCAAGTTGCACCAGAAGAGGTTTATATTGGACATTAGGAAAAAAATTATTTACTGAAAGGGTTGTAAAGCCCTGGAACAGGCTGCCCAGGGAAGTGGTGGAGTCACCATCCCTGGAGCTATTTAAAAGATGTGTAGATGAGGTGTTGAGGGACATGGTTGAGTGATGACCTGGCAGTGCTGGGTTAGCCAAAATGATCCTATGATTCTAGGAGCACCCCACCTTTCACATAGAGTTGCATTTCTGTGAAGTGTAAAGTATTTGTGGTTTCATATTGAGAGTGAGAGAGAGATAAAGAAAGGTAGCTCTAAGCAGAATTTTATGTTAAAACAAAGCCTTTACCTGCAATTATTATACGTGTAAGAATATAGATCACAGTAGTACTGAAGAATAATATTTACCACTCCCTGTGTACCAACGATAATACAAGAGCCTCTGCTGGAAAGTCAACAATTTTGACCAATCTAATATGAGTTTGGGATTGTGAGCAACTCTGGCAGAGGCTGGTTTATTTACAGGAAGTTTAAAATACTTTCATTCTGTCCAGCATCAAGCCAAGGCACAAAACAACTCTCAAAATTAGAAACACAGCAGGATTACAGCTGTGAAATTTAATCTCTCTTACTAGACACCTCATTGCCATCTCAGGAGAAAAGGAACAAAGCAAGCCCGAATGTGTCTTGTATCAAGAGTACATAAAGAAGTTTAGCTGTGCTTTAAAACCGGCCTTGCAATAGCTAGGCTAGAACTTCACAAGTGCCTGCATGACATGGAGAACAATTGCATGAGGTAGCTGTGGGACTTGAAAAATCTACCCACAGAAGTTGAGAATGGGTTTAAGGATTATTGATGGTTATATAGAAATTGCCACTTTTACATCAGAGTATTTTGAAATGGGGGGTCTCCCCTGAGAGATTGTCTTGCAGGCTGTGGAGATTTTAGCAGTGACTCATGGGGCATCCCTTTCAGGAATGTACAGAGAACAAAGAATCTCAAAGAACTTTCCTGCATACTGTGGTATTACTGGTGAAAATTTACATTTGCCCATATTTTCATCTAACCACTGAATAATAACCGGCATGATTAAGGCAGAATTTCAATGAAAAGCACAGGATTTTGGAGAGACATGCAGTACTCTAAGCCATGTGGCACAGTAAAAGCAGAAAGTAGTGACTGTCCTCATTCACTTGCAATACGCAGGAGCTGCATGACAAACTCCAGACACTATAACTTAATTCTATAAGAATTTGGAAGAAATGCACAAACTGCATCCAAGTGTGGGCCCCAGTTAGTTTTTCTCTATGTCTGTGTTAAGAATTCATTTTATGCGGCATAACATCTTACAGAGAGAGACAGTAAGTTTTTAAAATAACATCAACATACTCTGATTTGGAGTTGCTCATTATATTTCATCTGTTTTACTTAAGTACCCAAGAGTTATTTTGGTATGCTATTTCCAAGTGACTGAATATTAAAGAGAATTTATGTTACCATGTAAAATAGCTCATAAGAGATTATACTTGATGTGAGCAGTTGTCCAACTTGTTTTATGATTCTTCACAAAACACCTTAAAAATTATTTCTAGTTCTATAGACGATTTTTGTTTCCTTTTCACTGTGGAAATTGATATTATTTATTTGTTCTCCAAAGAATCATAGAATCATAGGATGGTTTGATTTGGAAGGGCCCTTAAAGATCATCCAGTTCCAACCCCCTTGCCATGGGCAGAGACACCTTCCACTAGGCCAGGTTGCTCAAAGCCCCATCCAGCCTTGTCTTTGACACTTCAAGGGATAGGGCATCCACAATTTCTCTGGGCAACCTGTTCCGGTTCCACTCACATAGTGAAGAACTTCTTCCTCATATCTAAATCTACCCTCTTTCAGTTTAAACCCATTTCCCCTTGTCCTATCACTACAAGCTCTTGTAAAAAGTCCCTCCCCAGCTTTCTTGTAGGCCCCCTTTAGGTACTGGAAGGCTGCAATAAGGTCTCCTTGGAGCCTTCCCCAGGGTGAAGAACCCAAACTCTCTCACCCTGTCTTCGTAGGAGAGGTATTCCAGCCCCCAGTCATTTTTGTGGCCCTGCTCTGGCCCTGCTTCAATGGTATCTAGGGGCTCCAGAACTGGATGCAGTGTTCCAGGTGGGGTCTCACCAGAGTGGAGTAGAGGGGGAGAATCGCCTTCCTTGACCTGCTGGCCACACTTCTCTTGATGTAGCCCAGTATACGGTTGGCTTTCTGGGCTGCAAATGCACGTTGCCGGCTCATGTTGAGCTTTTAATCAACCAACACCCCCAAGTTCTTCTCCACAGGGCTGCTCTCAATCCACTCATCAGCCAGCCTGTATTTGTGCTTGGGATTGTCCCAACCCATGTACAGGACCTTTTGTGAGAAGGTAGCAGTGTTGTATATGAAAACTGTAGTACATCTGAGATATTTCAGGTGTTGATTTCTCTTGGAGAATAAATAATAAAAATTTGTTCTGAATTGCTGGAGAAAGAGAATCCTTAGGATAACTATTTAAACCGGTTTTGTAGTGAATAGTCAAAATCTAAAACTTGAATGTACAAATACTGTCTTTTTTAGAATGTAGTTTTACATTAAAATTTTATACATTGTTAAGGAGTTGGTTTTACTCAAACAAGAATGCAGAGATGTATCTTTCTCCAAGTACACCAACAGCAGCAAGCTGGCAAGCCACAGAATAATTACACCAAAGCCAACTGAAATAATCACTATTTTATTTCATTTTTCTCAGAGTAACACCATCCTGTTGGAGGATGCAATTGAAGTATCAAAAGTATATTGTGGTAGTTGGTCATGATGTATTCAGGGTAATCAGTGTATCACTATATGGCACCTACTACTTTGAAGCATTTTCTTACATGGATACAAGGAGGCATATCTTTTTGCTTGACGTGTTGCAATGGAAACTCATGCCTGACATGAAAAAAATTTCCAGTTGTTTCAGTGTCTGCACAGTGTGCCTGAAGCTATGAGGTCAGCATTGCATTAGTATTCCAGGATACTTACATGACAGAAGCATTTAGGGACTGTTACAAGTATCAGGAAATCCATGTCAAGTGCTCTTGACATAGAATTGTACAATTAGGAAACCAGTGTAACCTAGTGGAAGGCTAGATGTTAACTTCTAGACAAATTATGGTGACAGCTTTTTACTGAAAATTCTTTTAAGTATATTCATCTTAGCTCTTCTGTTTATCTCCATGACAGTATCTAAGGAAAGCCTAGTTTGGCTTGTTGACTGCATTGCCACTTGTAATTGAAAGAATAAGGTGTTAATTCTCTTGTTTGAGTACTCCCATTTGAGTAGTTAAGTCTTTGAATTTTATCACTCATCAGACTGGACAGCTCTTCCTTTAGTAATTATTGAAGTGAAAGATACTTCTCTTAAGATTTAGAGTAGCTGAGATAATAACTCTTCTATATTAATAGCTACAAAATGAGAGCCCAGTTCAAATTCCTGATGACAGATGGCTAGCACTGTGTGGATTTTAAGATGTTAAGCGTTCACTGTAACAGCTAAGTAAGAAACTACAAGCTATGTGTGTTGGCTTTACTAAGAATTTTGTCAGGTAATCTTTCCAGTCACTTCTCATCTGAAAATTTGACATCATGACAAAATCAATATCAACAAAATGTTACATGCCTACCCATCCATGTATCTCCAACCCACAAAGGGTAAGCAGAGATTTTTGTTTTCTCTCTCATGTGCATGTAAAATCATTGCTAATATTATTACTTTAAATGCTGTTTTATTAAAATGTTAACACAGTGTGTTTCCCCAGCATGGACAACTCAGGAGTGACATTGATGTGCACTAGTATTTTGGAGAGCAAGATGTAGCTAGAGGAGGATATGATTCCTCTACCTATTCCTCTTTAGCCTTGCATGAAAAAAGAGGGATGGTCTGTAGAATGGATTTTGTAGTTGTCTTTACCACTGCTCTACAAAGAGAGCATTGTTCAGGCCCATATGACAGCATTATGCCCATTGACCAACCTCCTTAGACCTGATATCCGTCTACTAAGAGTATTCTACTTCATAGTGAAACTCCTGCTAGGTATGTGTTCCATTTGGTTGTTGTACAGGCGTGTTAGAGAGCCATGGAACAATTCTGGGCATCTAAAGGTAATGGACTGGACAGGTAATGGGAGAAATCTGCTCCTTAAATGATTAAAAACGTTGCTAAACAATTGCTGGTTTATGGCTGCTTGGCAGACCAACGCCAAGGAAGAAGCGTGTAGCTAACTGCCTCATTCTCAGCTCGCTTTAATAATCTTGTCCATGGATTTTTAACAGTTACCAGGGCAACTAGAAACAGAAATACATCTTTTCTGTAAACCAGAGCTTCCTCGAACTCTTCATTTCTGAGTGCTACATATAGTAATTACGGATTTCTCTTCATCACTGAGTTTTCACCATATTTTTAAAAGATCTGAACTATAGTTGTCTCATCAGTGGTTTTGAGATCTTCTTCCCTAGAAACAAAAAATGGTGGTGGCAAACATAAAATATTTTGACTTCTTGAGGAGGCTTGGAAAGATACCATAAGCTTTTCCTCTGAAATGCTAATTACAAACAGGCTGTCTGCCAGAGCTCAGTTTCCGTGAAGTATGCAGGAGGGATCCACAATGACATAGATGCAGCAATATAGAGAAACCTAGTTTGCAGCTGTCATTTGATCAAGATCTAACGTGAGACATGTCTTTAGTCTTCAGTGGTGCTATCTTTCAGCCAGAGCATGACACCAGGTAAGACAGTGGTATGGAACAGAGTGAAATTTATCCCCTCTCTCTCCTGTGGACAGAAGACCACATTTTTATAGAGCATTCAGAAAAGAAATCTTTTTTCTCTATTAATCTGCCCAAAGAAAAGCCAGCAGCAGCCAGTTTAGCAGAAGACAGTTATACCCACAGAGTTACACCTATTGAGGCAATCAGTACTTTTGCCAAAACTGTAAGTGAGTAAGGTCATTCGTCCCCTACAGGTTGGATACTGCAAATTTATTCTTAAGAATGTCTTGTTATGAAGACCTGTGTTCGCAGGAAAACCACAGTAAATGCATGCAAAAAAATTAAGCAAACAAAAAAACAGTTACACAAAATCTGTATAGTCTGTTACGTCTGCAAGGTCATCTTTTCAAGACTGCTGCTCAATTGTACTGATTTATTATACTAGAGGTACACGATGTTTAAGGTTGATTTCCAGTACAGACCACTTTTCTTTGTTCTTGAAGAAACCAGAACCTCAGGCTTAAATGAAAACTGTTTCAAATATTTTACTTATATGTTATTTACTACTTTTGACTTTCTGTGTGTGACCTTGGCCAAGCCAGCTTCACTGTGTCTCAGCTTTAGAGGTGAAACTATTGAAGCTATTCCTAAGCACTACCTTCATGTGAATAGGGAATTTAAAGTAGAATAAGAAAATAAACCTTCTAAAGCATGGTGAAGGAGAATAATGCAGAAATTATACGTATATGTAATATATACATTTAACATGATATATACATATCACACATAAATAGAATCATTTAGGTTGGAAGAGACCTTTAGGATCATCAAGTCCAACCTTCATCCCATATACATATATATTTGCTTTAATTAGTAGCCTCAGATTCTTCAGAGATTATTTTTAATGGCCCGATGATTAATCTTTTAAAGTAAAAAGAGTATCTGGGGTATGACATTCTCATTTCTCCTTCACTACCATTGGTAAAAACTCTCCAAAACATGCCTATGAATGGGCACATGGAAGTGGCAGTAATAAAACTGTACTATTAGAGTTATTATTCAAAATGGGTTATTTTAGAAATTGAACAGATAAGGTGACAGCCAGAGACACCTGTGGCAAGATGCAAATATGGAAAATGGAAATGTGGTCAGTCTGGGAAGCTGTTCAGTTTAACAACAGTAGGTGTCTTCTGAACTCCATGCTGGATTCATCTTTGGTGCCAGCCTGTTTCACAGTGGTCTCAGAACGTGGAGTGTGCGCTGCACAGACACTGCACTCTAGGGAGAACTCCCACTGACTGCTGCACATGCTGGTATGCAACAGTGAGTCTTTTTATCTTAAGTTTAAAAATTTGGTCTTTGAAGCCACCAGACAAGCCTGTTGACAATGGGGCAAAAGAGAACAACAAAGGTGGTACAAGCTGAATGTCTGTGGTATCATTGTGATTCTTAATTACAGGTATGCAGTTGTGCTTTAAGTGGCAGAAAGCTTCTCAGTAAGGTCCAAAAATAATTACCTACACAGTTAACTCATCCGGAAGAGTGCAAGCCAGGAAACAACTAACCTATTACGTTTTCACCGTTTTCACGTACCTCTAGCATTCTTGGCTAAGCATCCTTGGGTTCCAGCCTCTAGAAACACTGGCTAATGGTCTCCTCCTGACTAGCGAGATACCTTCTGATGAGCATAAAACCAGTCATTTTGGAGACAACAAGCAAAATTCAAAGAAGTAAGAGGGAATAAGGAAAACATTGACAAAAGATAGGAGACAGCATTGGGACCCAAGTATATGAAGGTGTTCAAAATAAAACCCATTCCTCTACCATACTTTCAAAAGAGCACACAGATTGTTCCCACCAGTTCCCATGAACATAGGCTACAGAAGCGTTTTGTTGTTCATATTTCTCTAACATAAAATACTGGTTCAATACCTATATTTCAATAAATCATAGAAGAAGAGCATCAGAACACAAACTTAATAGTATATCTGGACACTCTAATATAAAGATATGGGTTCACTTGATTTGACATCAGAAGGCCATCTTGGACTTGGTTTAGGTCCTTATATTTCTGCAATGGGTGGGAGAATGTTTCAGTTTAAAATACTGTATTTCATACTGTTATATAAATGACATAATGCAGTCAGATTGAATGGAGTAAGAAGTAATTAGTTCTTTTTTTCTGAACATTTTTACAAAAACAGCATTTGCACTTTACAACATTTATTTTGTAGTACTCCGGGCTATTTTATTTTCCTACATTGAAGTTTTATTGTAGGCTGAAACTAACTTAAATTCAAATAATAGTGTTGATATTGAATCATATGAATCAGAACATCGTATCTGGCATATATTAATTTTCATGGGAAATAGATTTTAATTATTTTTTTCAGTGTTCAAATTACTACTGCTTGTGTTAATTATGCATATTTCAAACAGAGTACGTATTTCATTTTTAAAAGAATTTTATTTTCATTGCTTTTCCATTAAGGAGACACATGTTAGCAAAACAGAAAAGTCAGTTGCCCTCCTAACGCTCACTGCAAGTCTGGTTTTTAAAATATATTAAAATTAGCAAACCTCAAATGAGGTCTACTGTCTTTTTCCTTACTCTATCTGCTCCTTGGAACATTTTCTTTTGAGTTTTCTTGTTCTTGGTCAAATTATGATATACGATGAACTGATACAGGATGAGGACCATAATATCATTACGCAGCATGGGTTTCAAAATTATGTTTTGGCCATTTTGTCAAAGGAACAAATCTTGTCTGGAGATGAAGAGACAGATGATGAGGAGGATGAGGATGAGGACGAATCAGAAGAGGAGGAAGAGGAAGAAAAAGAAGCAGCAAAAGGAGAAGAAGAAGGAGAAGGAACAGAGAAAGAAAGCGAACTAGAGGGAAAATCTGAAAAAGAGAAACATAGCAAAACACCTGAGGGAGAGAAAAGCAGTAATAGCACAGTGGAGACTGTAGAGGTAAAGGCATTTACTTCTCTTAAGTTACTGGTCTCTGAAAGAATTTGATTCTATAACTACTATTAGTTTGAATATGTGCAGCCATCTTGTAAATGCAAAGTTGTTGTTTGGGGTGGTTTTGGTAGAGGGAGGAACACATATGTAGGTATTAATAGTTAAACATTTTAATTTTTAACAAGTCTCAAAGTACAGATTTCATTGTTTTGTCTCTCTACAGACAGAAGAGACTACCCAGAAAGAGACCATCATTCAGCAGGGTAAGAACACAATTCCTAGGAATTGGACCATTACAAACAGTATAGAAACAAGACATTTCAAAAGATAAAACTTTTCTGAACAATGTCTATTATACTGAACAATACAGTTATTGTTGGTAGTTGGTAAAGCAGTTATTTAGAGGTGATTAAATTTGAGAGGCCAAAAAAACATTACTAGTTGTTAATTATTTGAAAGAAATACTTTTCCCGGTTTGGAGGAAGTCCAGGAGAAGGACTTTATCTTAGCAGGACTGTATCTTACTTGCTAAGAGCAGCTGTAGTTGTGCAGTGGCAAAATAATGGTAATTGTGTTAATCTCTCAGGCAACTCCTTTAGGTGCCGTGTTTCTTCAACAGAGAAGCTTGTCAAAAATCCTTCTCATCTCTTTCAACCGACATGTTCTCATTGTCTTCACAAACAGATTATTTTAGGTGAAATATGGTAATTACTGAACTCTTTAGAGATGCTGAAGATGTAAGCCTAGGTGTTGCTTGTAGTTTTAATGACAGTTTGAGTGAACTCTATACTCTGTTGGAAAAACTGAATGCCGTGAAGTTGGGTGCCCTGTATGCAAGACTACTAAAAGAATACTGCTTTTATTTTAGAAATTCTGGAACATTCTATAATTGTTCTTTTGTAAGAAAATAACAAATATGGTATAAAAAAGGATGCTGCCTTAATATTGAAAAAGCTATGCCTTTTATTTTCAGCATTATAATGGAAATAGCTTGTACAGAATTGATGCTTAAATATTTTTCCATCATCCAGTGATCTAGAAGTTTTGATATTAAGTTCTAAATTTATATCATTCCTATAAGACGTATAGGAAAATTTCAACACTGGAACATCAACTAGGATGGAAAGTTCTTCACTTTCCCAGAATTGTTTCTATGGAATATAATTCATGCTGAACCATAGCTCCTGCCCTGAAAGTCAGCTTTTCCAAATTAGAATATACTTTTGAAATCAGTATGCAAGACATTGTCTTCTGTCAGCAAGAGGAAACTATGAGTGTCAAGTCAAAACATTTTATATAATGTCGCTGCTGTAAGTGTTCTGTTCTTGAAAATCAAGCACCTGGACAATAATACAGGGGTATTATATAGAGAGACAAAAACCCCCCCAACCATTCTTGTCAGACGGGGTGTCATGTTGAACTGAATATTTTTATGCTTTTTTTTAAGATCCACATTTTATTTAGTAAGTTCTATTTAAAAAATAATTTGAAGAACTGTTTTTTCTGCTCTTAATTTGCAAGAATCAGGAGGAAGTTAATATAAAGATTTGTATTATTGTAGAGAAAGAAAGCACTGACAATAACACTGTGAACAATTCTTCAGAGAACACTGATGACCAAATAACTGGAGGAATCATTGGGAGGAAAAGGGTATGTGACCTTATTTTTCCTTCTAGTTTTACCAGCGACCAAGGTGGCAGTGGACTGAACTGAAGTGAATACCCCAATTTCCCTAATCTGCATAAACAATTAAACTGCTGAGCAACATGTTCCTTCTGTTTAAGATTTGGTTTTTTTCATGATAAAATAACTTTAAATTGTCAAAAAAATCACTCTATTAAAATAAATCATAGTACTTCTGTCAGTAGAAATGAGATTAAAGTCCGTTACCACCTGTTCATGTATAGCATGCCCATAAAAGACAGGTTGTTAATCACTTAAGATTTTGGTGAGGTGAAAACTTAGGACTTGATTCCTGTGGGATATTATCTGAAGATATTTTCCACAGTATTTCTCTCTGAAAACAGCAGCTGAGCTAGCTGACCTTGCTTCTACTTCCAACATGCACCGATTTAAAGAATGTGTTTATTTTTATATATTTTTTTATATATATATGCATGTTGAGAAGGAGCTTATATGGAATTTCTTACAGGTTTAGCATCCAAAGGCTTCTGCAGAGACTGGCTGCGGTGTTTCCTGTTGAACAAAGTCCTTAAGCACTGATAAACTTTGAGCTCCTGTGTAGTCTCACTGACATAAAAACACATTGCCATTAACTTTAATGTGACTACACACATGTTAATAACGAAGCACATTAAGTATTTACTGCTCTGGGACTTTGCA
>VZZY01002512.1:0-19571 GCA_013400335.1 Eurystomus gularis
CCTCTTCTCGTTGGTTCCTCCAAGTTTGGAAAAGTTCAGTTTTTCTGAAATATTGGTATTGATAATTTTTTTTCAACAAGTCCTAGCAGGAATTGTCCAGTGTATTAGCTACTCTGTGTTGCTGTTGGGTAGGGAATGGATGCATTTCAAATCCACCTAAATGCTTGAGGTGGTTGTCATTCTGTCCCTACCCCAGTATGATAATTTTCACACTAAAAGCAGCAAGGTACTATATTGTTTCTAACTTACCATATTTCTGTCCTAAGGGCGGCCAGCCCATGTGTGCAACGTTATCTGGTGCTATATAAAGGTGCTGTATAATGAAGAAAAGTGATTGCCTCCTTGTAATTATCTCTGAAATAATATTTTGTATCCTGCTTATTGCAGCAATGAGAGAAAGTCTGGCTGTTTTAACATCTTACTGAGAAGAGAGAAAACTGCACCCAAATTTAAGGGTTGCTCCTACTGTTGTCTGCAGCAGCTGTAGCTCCGACCAGTTTACCTCTGTGAATAGCTAGGAAATGCTTCACATTGTGCCTGTGCTCTTTCAAAGAAAACACTGAAAGAGCTTCATTGATCTCCAAACAATTGTGCAATATTTTGGTCACTACTATACTCATTAGAAATGTGTTGGGAAGTCCGGTGAAAGGGTTTAAATCAGCCAAGTTAGATGCCAGTAATTGAAGACATGCAGTTACCCGAAATCTACACAGATGTACCATGGAGTAGGTGTCCAGAGGTTTTTTGAAAACCCTCCATCATGTGTCTGTTTAGGAAATGGAAGACCCTTGTGATTCTGGCACCAAATATACATAACCTCTCTTAACTGGCTTAAAGTGAAGTTAATTTACAGATAGAGTGACATCTTTCCATTTAGGTGAACTATAAAAATTTTGGGAAGTTTACCAAAACTAAGTTACCAAAGTAATCAAGTATAGTTATCAATTTTGATAATGGTAGTCCCTCAAATTTCTTGATTTCAAGGCTGGTTACCTGGTCTTGATTTTGTATATGATGGAGATTATGAGTACTCCTTGCAAGGAATCCTATTTAAGGCGAAACCAAAGGACTACCATAGCTGTAACTGCGTGTAGATGAAGCCTTGCCCTATACAACATGAATGGCACCATTGTGCTGATACTGACTGTTGTGTTATATGTTCCAGCAGTGAGATCACAACTGACCTTACTGAAACTAATGTTCAGTAATGCTCAGCTTTCTCTAATAAATGCACAAGCAAATTACCTAAACTGAAAGCAAATTTAAGTCAGTTCTCACTGGTCAGTGTCTAGAACTGTGACAAGCACAAAGAACATGCATCACTTGTCCTTTGACACAGGCAGGAGCCATTTGCTAGTCAGCCTAGCTATCTTTCTGGTATAATGCATCTTCAAAATGTGAGGCAAGAAGTGGGCCTTGGGCTTCTGATGTCTAAATACAAGTGTTTCTCCTTAGTATCATACAATACATGAAAGGAAGCATCAGGAAGGAAATATACCCTGTAGCATCATTCTCAAGGGAAGGTATACTTCCACAAAATGAAAATAAATGAGTTCATATTATGATAGTCTAATACTGTGATGTTATGTACAACAGATGCATTTTTCTGCTAAGAGTTTAATCCCTTCAGGCCCATTAAGCAAGGGGAAAAGTTTAGAGGGGATGCTGTTAAAAGAAGACATTAATGCACCTTTAAAAGAAAGTAGTTGGAGCACAAATCACAGGAGAAATACAGTACAAAATAGTGAATGAAATATTTATACTTTCCACTGAAGCTGCGTTTATGCATTTGAGGGAGAAGCCCTGTTGAGATAGGTCTTCGTTTTTGTTCTGTATCTATTTTTCCGGTTGCTCAGACACAGCTGTTGGTTTCACAATAATTCTGAGGCTGATTAGATTAGAAACCATAGGCCTGCCTGCTCAGCATGGCTGATGACACACAGAAAGTTCTAAGCTTGTAGTTTGAGTAAAGATTTCTTTTTGTGTGCTTGAAGACATATATTGGTTCTTCAAAACTTAGTGGGACTGGATAAACTTTCCTGTCTTATTCTAACAGAACAAGTCAATATACAATATAATGCTTGTATGTGTTCATGTAAAATCTAATTTAAGGGCCAAATATGCAGCTAGAATAACTTGGCAGAGCCTATGACTCACATTTATGTACCGCTACTTTTAGTTATATTTGTTCAACATAAAACAAAACTGCACAATAAAAAAGCTATGAAGGCTTTTTGGGAAAGACTTTCCAAAGCAGACCGAGGAGGAAGGTGCCTGGCTTGAGAGTACATTGGACTTCGTGCCTTTTAGAACCCTCTTTTTCTTTTTGGACTTTGACATTGAGATTGCTTATACAGGATGGTTCTCCTTTTAAAACCATTATTTATGGAGACTATAAGAACATTATTTATTTTCAAATAGCTTCTAAATGAAGAGCAAAATTCAAAAGCAATTTTGTGCCTTCTTTTCTGAAAAGGGTTCTCATGTTTTCTCTACATGGCTCATTTCTTCCTAGAGGGTCTTTTCTGAGTGCCGCCCTCCTATTCAGTCTCATTTATACTAGCTACTGACATTCAGCTACCTACATCCCTCACCACAGCTACAGCAGTTGCCTAAATGGAAAAAGGGAAGAAAAGATGGTATTTAGATTTGGGGTTTTTTTGTTGTTGGTTGGTGTTATGTTTAACCTTAATTTACTGCAATTTGTAAATTTGATATTTGATATAAAGGGCAAAATTATCTTGGCAAGGTGTCCCTCTTGTGTTTCTGCTTCTTGAATGGTTTTTGAGCTCACAGTTTTATGATCTGATATAATGCCTTCATCTGCCTTTTTCACAGCTTTTCATTAACACATGCAGACCTCTTGGGCATTCCCATTCGTTCTTTCGTACAGAACATTTAATATTCTTTTTTTTTTTGTCTTAAGAGCAGCCTTTGTTTTTCAGATTTTTAGATTTATTTTAATGAATAGATTTAGATTTTTAGATAAATCTGAAGGTGCAGAGGTGCAAGGCATATTTCACAATCCCCCAAATAAGTAAGCATCTAAACAATTGTCCTTAAATAGTTTTACAAGAAGTAGCAGTAACGTGCTTTGTACATGCCTATTTCTTAAGTATATATAAGCATATAAGACTAAGCTGGACTGGATATTAGGGAAAGTAATTTGCACAGAAAGTCTTAAAATTGTAGCCCTCAGGAATGGTTTGAGAACATGATCAGGGGTTCACTGAATAACGTTTTTATTTGTGGTGTCAAATCAAGAGCACATGTAACAGTGAAAACCATTCCTTGAGAACTGTCAAATCTAATCTTTCTTTCTTTTGCTGCATTAAATGAGTAATCGATATATAAAGAAAGGAAATGTAGTAATTCCCCCTTGAAAAGATCTTCTGCTCGCTATTTCAATAATATTTCATGCTTATAGAGCCTTTTTCTTCCTAAAAATATGTTAAAGATGTGAACTTATTTAATCCATCCATGTTAATTTATTTAATCCATCCAACATTTCACTGAGACTGGTAGTTATGTACTACTATTTCTGTCTGAAAGGGAGGAGAGGGTGGGTTACTTATGTTGCTTCATTAACTTTTTTGTGGACAGGAAAAAGGGGAACAGTTGGATCCCATTTTAGAACTAAAGATTTCCTGATTTTCGGTCTTCTGTTTACACAACTGCATTGTGCTGCTCTGACTTGAATTAAGTATTCCCTGGCTTAGGGGACTGAGGTGTTGCAGATGTAATCAAGATCTCCAAGTTTGCGTTATCTCCAGTAGGCACACTGGTACTTTGTTAGCTGTTGCACGAAGCTTCCTGAAAAGCAGTTGGTATTGTCTAACTGCATATCAGAGTCATGGATCCATTGTCTACTGGTTAATTTAAGACATTGTATTTTCTCCACAATTTTAAATCAAAGTGACAGAGGATATCTTTTACTGTATTAAAGTGAAACGTGCTTTGAGATACTTGCAAACTATGCATTCTAAGGACAAGGCAGGATTTTTCTCGTTTACTTCTTAGAACTTCTTGATTTCTGATATTAAGGATGCTTTTTCAGGGTGGAACACAGGGAATTTATTGTGTAACACCTGTTAACAAAAGAGGGACTTGATTAATTTCCCACTCATGGTGCTGAGAATGTTCCCCTTTGTTGTCATTTTCTCAGGGTTATTACTCATTACCCTTATTCATTCTGCTTTGATAGAGGTAAATAGCTTTTAATTCCCCCTGCCCCCAAACCTTCTTAAAGTTTCCTTTGACAGCTTGTTGTAATTATGCCCCTCATTGAAGACACAGTCATTATTCTCTGTTGCCCTGAACAAGATTATTTAAGGCTCATTTTGGATTTACTTTGTGCATGTATGTTAAATGTATTTCCCTGAAAAATAGAAAATAGCAATATAGGGGCAGTGCAAGACAGTGGTAAATGTGATACTGATCACTGCTTGTATGTAGTTGGAAGTATTTCAGTGAACATGAGCAATGCCCTTGTCATTACACTACAAAAAAAAAAAAAGAAATGCCAAAAGGATACAAGCAAAAACCTATCCAAGCTTGCTGTAAAACCTGTTATTGAGTAATTGTTACACACAGTTTACTGTTGGGCTGTCACTGTATCCTCAGCTTTAATAAAATATGAGCCACTATTTTTTTTTTATTTTTTATTTTTATATTGGTAGTCTTCTTTTGGAAGGTATCCGATGACATTATGGATGTTATTCATAACGTTATAATATTGCAATGCAACATTATTACATCCTCATTTTCTCCACTTCAGCTCCCCAGACATAACTTGCTTGCCAAAATTAACAAGTTCTTGGGAGTGTCAGGCTTCTTGCTTTGCCACAGGCCTTATTGTTACTGAGACATCCCACTACCAAGGCATTTAACAAACAGTTCAGACTGTTCCTGAGAGGCAAGGAAAGAGGGCACTGGTTCTTCATTTCATGTCTTCTCTCCTTTCCCTTACAAAAGGGTGCTGCTTGGTAAGACTCTGCTCCTAATTGGTAAGGCTGTTAATTCACTGACAGACTAGGCAGCAGTGGTAGTTCCAGAAACATACCTTTGCCCTTAAATGAACTTGAATTCACTTGAGTAACTGTAGTACATATGGTTCTTCTCCAGAAAACAAAACAAAACAAAAAACAAACACAGGAGTTACGTACTTGCTTTTTTTTATATATATAAGTGATCACATTTGAATTGTCAGCTCTGGTAGAAGCTGCAGTCACAGGTTTTCTAGCTGCATTGCATCTCATCTGAACAGATGCTTTTCATTTGGAGATAGCAAGTATCTTTTGATTATATCCTTACTTTTGTCTTCTTGCCTGCTCCCATTTTATGCTAGTAATTTATATTTTCTTGGTATTCTAACAATCTTAGGCTATTTAGTAGTAGTCTGATTCATTAAGGTACTGGCATTTCTAGTTTTCTGAAAACAGAAATATGATGCAAGGTGTGTTATAGAGATTTAAGGGAAACAATAGCTACTTTACAAGCTAATAAGGAACACTAGTTCCTTGTCATCAAGAGTATCTTCAGCTACACTTGCATATTATGAAACTCTTTGCGTCATGGTAAATGTATTCCTGATGGGGTGAGTTTTCAAACACAGACACCATTTTGCCTGCAAATAATCCATACTGAAATGACTGCATGTAGATAGCTTTTAAACTGGATATATTAAGTTAAAAAAAAGTTTCCAAAATGACATATCCCAACTAAAGCATGTCTACCTTGGAAAGTGGGTAGCTGTATTTTTACAAAATCTCTGTTAGACATAGATGGTAGGTGGAGGCAATAGATACAGACTTAGAAAATGTGCTTGTATAATTTACTTATTCCTATTACTTTTTGTTTCATCTAAGCCACAGAGAGTCAACAACTGTGTAAAGACAGATGTTGGAGGAGATAATTCGTTTTGAAAGGGAAGAGGATGAATAAGGATTGAGAAAGAAAACTGGGAGTATTATGGTGGCGTAACCTTGACACAGTTTGTGTTTGCTGGCTAGTCCCAGTTTCCGTGGAGTGTTGCATTTGTTGCCCACCTGATGTAGACCTGCTGTGAGCAGCAGTTGTTTGCCTGGGATTCCTGGATGTGTAGCAGAGGCTGCCAGAGCAAGAACAAACCCTGTGTTGCAGCAAAGGAGTAGCTTGCACCACAAATAGTGAAATACCACCCTAGCTAGCAGATTTGGCAGATCTGCATTTGCTCTAGATAGAAGGTTACTTGTGAACTGTATAGCTACACAGCTACACAACTTCCAGGTGTACATATGAGTCTGTGATCTATAGCAGGGTCTGTGTGAATAATTACAGCTGTTGTGCATGCACACAGATTTTTACAGGGTGTTTCCAAGAATTCTGAAAAAAAGGACACAGAGCCAGTACATATTTCAAATATATCATCATCATCTATACATGTTTCTCCTTACTTCCTACAGTCTGAGTTCCTATAATCGGGAACAATCTCAGACCAAGAAAGAAAATTAGAAATAGTGCAAATAATGCAGATTCTTTTTTATTGTAAGGGTCTGCACATGCCAAATTTAAATGTGCACACAGATGCCACTGAAGTTGAGATAGATCCAAACCCATCTCATGCTTTTAGCCTAGCAAACACTTTCTCATTTCCCAAGAGAACATGAAATCCCTCACTGAATATGAGAGATTGTACCTTAAAAATTATTGGAAGTGATTATATTTATTGGCTGCTTATGAAGCTCATTACTATGTACATGAGTACATAAATGAAATTAGCCTCACAAGAGGCATTTATCCAAGGACACACAGGATGTCTGCAGCAGAGCCAGGAACCAGAAGATATCTTCCAAGTTTAGTCCAATATCTTAACCACAATGCTATTTTTGCTTACTTGAGTCCCACTGTACTCCATTAGCAACAAGAAATCTTGATGTGGGGAACTCTGCTCTATCTTTCCAAAAAAGATCACATGTGGCTTGTGGCTTCCTCCCCATTATATTAAGACATCTCAACAGGAATATGCACCTATGTCATCAGTCGAGTTCACTATTTCTAAATTACTGTAGCAAAAAGCAAAAGAAAACAAAAGGCATATGTAAAGTAAGATATTACAGATCTTTTTAAAAAAGAGTATCTCATACTTCTGCTATAAAGAAATATCCCATTCAGAGAAATCCATTACCAATTTAGTATGGAGGGGATAATCTACTGTGGATGTTAATCCTTTGGAGTCTATTTTAGCTCTCTATTTTTAAAATTATTGCTTCATTCTCTGGTAATTTTATAATTCAGTATCATTAATTTTATATATAGAAAAGGATTGATGGAATTGCTTATTGTTAAGGTTTCCCATCCTTTCCCATTAAAAATCTTTGTTTTCAGTTGCTGTAAGAGGGGGATTAAGTTTACTGAGCAATAAAATTGTGATTAGCATGTGGGTCTGAGGCTTGGGGCAGCACCTGCTTGCCAAGGCTCAGCAGGTCTCTCTGTTGCCAGCATATCCACAAGGCTCGCTGCTGCAATGCAGTGGGTGGTCCTCACAGGGGAGGACAGGAAGGTCTTGTTGGTACCGATCACTGATAGCTTTGTGGCCGAGGCCTGTTTGAGAAGGAGATGCAGGTTTAAATGTTGTGGTGGAGCCATCATAGGCATGGCTTACCCGAAGCTCTCTGTTTACATATGAGTTGGGACCAATAAGCATATGTCTGCTGGTGGAAGCCTAGACTTTGAGCAGGACTGTGCTACATGATGCACAGTGTTCTGAAAATGTAGGCCCTTCCTTAAAATGTGCACCAAAACCCAGTGCTGACTTTTTAGTTAATTTTATATGTGCCTCAGTTGCTTACCTGTTAGCTGGAGATTAACACAGTTCTCTATCTCTTCAGGTGTTAGGAAGATAAATCTACATGTGTTACAAAGCTTGCTGTAACTGTGGTGAAAAACACCTGCTCGAGACTTTAGGCAAACGTTAATAATTCTGTCTTCAGAGGAGAGTTTGAATGCTGTACAGTAAATACAGTATGGCACTAAAAAGTGATGAGAAAATAAAATACGAAATATTTTGTCATATGCCCATCCAGCACTAGAGAACAAGGCAAGAGGCCCTCACATTAGAATTAGATGCAATTCTGCAGATTCTATTCTAATGAAGAGGTTCAAGGGGGTAGTTAAGGTGGAAAAAGCAGTCTTAATTGTGGTACTTCAGAAATTTTAGCTGTTTACTTTGCCATTTGTCTTTTAATGTACTTTCTGTTCCATTTTATAAAGTGACTAAAGTGGAAATTTAGAAGCTCCGTCAGGCTAGTGTAGAAATCCTAGTATCATATTCCAGAAATCCCAGGCTTGGTATGACATCTCATCCCCAGCCAAAAGGCAATGGTATTCATGCTGGCAGGCGTGCAACAACCACTAGCTCTGAGGAGGAGGCCAGAGCTGGGGACAGAGCAGTGAAGGTGTACCGGAGCCACATACCAAACAGCGCCACAGGCCTTGTGGCTCCTAGGGAAGCTGGAGGGAGGGGAGGGTGTGCAGCTTGCAAAGTCTGCTGCTGGAAGTGGTTTTTAATAGCTGGTTCAGGAAACGGGTACAATGTTTAAGAGAGAGTTTTGCTGAACCAGGTCAAGCTGCTTCCAGACAGTTCTGTGGGAGCAAAGTGTGCAATGGCACACTGTCATCTAACAGCCTATTTGGATCATGGTTACTTATATATAAGTGTTCATATATAGAAAGCTGTCCATCATGTCACTTCAGAGATGGTCCTTTTCAAAGTAACACCTTGGAATTTAGAGTCTGTGTTTTCATTAATCTTTGTAGGAGTTATAAAACTAAGTATCCATACATCACCTAATTTTTGCTGTTGTTGTTGCTGGTTAGCGTTGTTACAAGCCTTGCTCTTGAATTAGGTGTTAATCATGTTTCCTTCACGCAAGGTAGTGGCAACTAAATTATTACAGAAAATTAGAGATATAAATGCTGTGAATTTTGGATACTGTTCCTTGCAATTCTGAAGAAGTGAATGACTTGCTATGACAGTGAGGGCACAGGATCTCTGTCACCTTTCTCTTACAGCCGAGAACTTAATAATAGAAAAGACCAATTCAGAGAGGCATGCAGAGAGAGTCTTTCATTTGCCCCATCGTTCTTCACTACTGTTTCCTCCTACTTGATCTCTCACTTCACACCTAAGATATGTTTCTCCTGCTGTTTGAAGAGTGCTAAGTAGAGACTGGCTCTTATCTAATATTATTTAGTGTTAACTCCCCTTTTCCACTCAAACTGCAAAGTCTGGAAATGAGAACATGTGCCCCACTGGTAGAGTCACTGAGCGGAACGCCCGAAGTGTCTGCTCTTTACTGCAACCAGTTTTTTGTCTTTTATTGGCAAAGAGAAATCTCATCTGCCAAGAGAACCACCTGCATATAAGCATGCAGGTAGTATAGTGATGGTTGCTACATGGTACACATTAGGATTCCAGTCTGAATAGTGCAGATGTTTAGGGACTTGCAGTACCTTTCAGGTGATCCAGGGTTGCTAGAGTGGCAAGTAGTTGGGACAGTCCAGGGCATTTATTAGTTTTATGATACTTTGGAAGCAAGAGCTAAGAACTGACATTTGCAGCTAAAATATGTAATGCTCAAAGAAATGCAAAAGTAACCCTCATTACTATTGGCTCCTCCTAGCAGTAAACTTGAAATATGATGATAGTCTGTAGGTGTGCAATGCCTCTTTCCAATTAAAAAAATGTGCCTAGTACCATGTCCAAGCAGGAGTCCAGCAGTGAACGACAGCACGTACAACTAAAGTAATTGACACAGTGTCACATGAAAAGGAGTGAAGAAAATGGTTGATGCCATGCTTTCGACCACAACCCTAACTGTACCATTAAATATTTAATTGTGTCCTGAAGCCTCATAAACTTGAGTTTGATTCTTAGACTAATGGGAGAAACAAACGGCAGAATCAAGATATTTTGACAGAACTGTTGTAAACACAGAGGCTTTAAAGCAGACAAACCAAAAGCTTGTAGCATGGTACCAGCTGTTGAGATAGGAATTATGAATGTGTGGAGAGGAAGTAACCAAATGCATTCCTCAACTATCTCCTGGCTGTTGCTCAGTGAGGTAATCACTCACCTCTTCTCATACCTAGTACTAAAATTTGTTTAAAAGAGATCAAGAAAACATGAAGACTGCAGATGGTATCTGGAGATTGTTACATATCATTCCACAGCCAAAAATAATGTTAAAAAAGCATTAAGGTTGCAAAGTCAAGTGTTCAAAAGGTATAAAATTACTGAGTAATGGTTGTGTATGCAGTTGTAATGGGCTTCTCTGTGAACACTCATTATCTTTTTATTATTCATTATAATTACCCCGTTACTTTATAACCTTAAATTTGGGATCCCATGGAATTTCCCCCTTGTTCTTTTAATTTAATTTATGTGTGAAAAAGGTTTTAGCTTTTAAAAAAAGAATCTAAAAATGCCATCCCATGGCATGTTGACAAATGGATTGTCACCAAGGTTGAAATCTTTCTATTTATCACAGAGACACGGAGAGTCTGGTAGCACTGGATTTTAATCGTCTATGTGGACCAGTGCTAGAAGGGGCTGGATCGCTTTGCAGCTGGGTGTAGATGATTTTTGTTGACAACAGAGGAGTGGTCAGCATCAGGAATTTGGGGTTTATGGCTAGGATGCAGAGGGGAAGGGCTATCCTCGTCTTTCCTCATACAGATCTCTGCCCCCTTCTATTCTCACCCAATTTGGCTCCTTTTTTATCCTCTCTAGCCCCTCAAATCAATTCAGCTCTTTTTAACTGCCTAGTTGCCATCACTGCTACTTTTTAAATCTTAATTTTTATCGATTCTTAATCTCACGTCCCATTTTGCATAGGTATTTTCAGCTCCCCATTTGATTCTTCTCCACTCTAGACTATAGCACTCACTCACCCTGGGCTCCTTTTACAGCACCAGTGCCTTAACATATTGTCCACATCCCCCCCTATAACCTAGGCATATCCCCCTTTTACTCCTCAGTCTACTTTTGTGCTCCCTCCTCCACAGCTCCTCATCTCAGTGGGTGATGGGCAATACCCCAAAAGCACAGCAGTATCACAACTGCAAAAATTATGCAATACCCCGCAGTACTATTAGAGTTAGGTGCCAGCATCTCCTGTCATATCTGTGATCCTTGCCTCCTGTGCTGCTCAGGTGAGACCAGCACTGCTCTGCACAGCTCCTGTTTCTGTGTTCCCACTTCCTCACAGCTAAGAGAGAGGAAGGTGCCATTCCCTGGCTGTCTGTGGAGGTTTATGGGAGCTGGGAGGGAAATGAGTATAGAAACTCCAGGCAGGTATTTGCTGAACATGCAGGGACTATATGATTTAAATGTTTCTCGTGTGGCTAAATCTGGAAAGTTTTCACAAGAAAGGCAAAAGGCCATCCCTAGCAGAAAGATTCACCCGTCTCATCAAATTTCAGGCCTGTCTTCACAAGAAACCTTGCCTTCCTTTGGGGTCCTTGCAGCAATTATCCAAGGAGAAGAAGCTGGATGAGTTTGGACATTTTTGCCTTTATATGGCACTACTTTATTCCAACACAGGAAAAACCCCTTGTATCTTTCTCGAGAAACAAGAAAAGGACAAATGGTTTGACTGAAATCTCTCACCATGAATTTGAAAGGAGGATGTGATCTACAGGATGGAAATACTCAGTTGAAATGGTAGAGATATGACAAACCAGCAGTTCACTGAAATGGAGATCTGATATCATAGGGAATGTCAAACTCCCATAGTGACAGAATGCTATTGGCCCTCCTGATAAAATATGACTAGCACAAAGAAATATGTTTTGCTAAAATACAACTCCCAAATTAAATGAAATTAAGTTGTTTCAATCTCCTACAACCTCTTCACAGTACAGAGGCATCTCCCTTTGCTTGGTGGGAATGTACCAAATGGCCAAACCACAAATTATCTGCAAGCTGAAATCATGTCAGCCTTTCAGCTGGAAAACTATCAAAATATTAACATTTCACTCTTACTTGATTTTAGTGTTTTCTCCTTGTCGTAGAGAAATATTTGGCAAAGACTGTTTTGATGTTTTTAAGCTGATGTATTTGGCTGCTGTAGGATCCTGAAAAGACAAGTGTGTTGCTGTCAGGGGTGTGCAACTTGCAGTTCTGAGGAGAAGGGAAGCTGTGTACATCTATACATAGCAGAAACTTCTTTACATCCCTTAATTGAAAAGAAGTCAGGAAGAGGTGAGATCCATTGGATCCTCTGTTTCTGAGATGGAGAAAAGGTTAGTACTTGTGCTGGCAAGACAGGGATTGGGTGGAAACAGGAATGAAGAGGAAACAAAATGGATGAAGGATTACAGAGTAAAAATGATCTGGGAATAGGATGTTGGGGGAGGTGAACAGAGTAGAACAATACAGAAGAGCATTTGCTGAATGTGAATAGAAATCATTATGAAGTTTCCACCATCTCCTAATAAAAATACAGTAGCCTTGAGTCCATGTGCTTTATTAAAAACTCCAGCTGGAATATATAAAAGAAGGCAGGCAAATTATTCTCAAAACCGATAACTGAAGGAGAATGTAGAGATTTGATGAGATTTTTTTGAAGGCAAAAGGTATTTGATGAACAAGACCAAAGAAAAGATGCACCAGGGAGGGGAGGAAGAAAAAGTAAAAAAATGGTAGAGGAAAAAAAAGAAGGAAGATTTGAGCTATATTTAGCGTTTGTCTGTTTGCAGGAAATAAATGATCTCTTACCCAAAGAATTTCTCTGGTACAGGGAAGTGGCAGTCCTAACTCTGTTTTTGTTAGATGTCAGGTATCACCCTGTCTTTTGTTCTGGAAAGTTGACAAGTATAGGAGTGGGAGGTTAAACATTTCTACAGTATGCTCTGTTCAGAATGGGCTTGGTACAGTTTCATGGACAATGAGCTATATTGCAGCTGACAAAATACAGATTTCCTGAATGAAATATATTCAGTTCAATACATTTTCTTTGGTTATGATGGACAGTAATCTGGCATGACATAGGGTCTGATTTTGCACAGCAGGTTGCATTGGTTCTGTGGTAAGTGGAAGCTGTCCATTACAAAAAATGCCATTATGCCTATAAAAGAGTGAACTGATTTGAAAATCAAAGCATTGGTTCAAGTCTCCATCTTACCTGCACATGGAACTTTTTACCCAACTCTCAGTACTGTAATTCTCCATTTGCTATGCATTTTCTCCCTATCTAGGTGAGAAAGAATTTGATAGCTGGAAATTCCCTCTCTGCTGGGAATCATTATGCACAATCTTTTGATTCCATGTTTAGTGGACGCTTATAATTTTTCTTGTAATGTCACAGGGAAGCTTTACATGTTGATAACAAGGCACTAGAGGTCCTAGTAAGTTTTTTTTAATGTGCTTTCCACTTCACTTCCCGATTGCATTTAGGTGAGAAGGAGAAGAACAGCATTTTGTTATGGCTGAAGATTGCAGCTTCTCATAACCTGTGTTTTTTCTTTATTTATAAAATACTTCGGACTGAATAGAGTCTGAATTACTGTAGGGCTTACTGGGGCAAGCTAAAGTGTAGATTGCTTTTCCCAGTCATGAATTTCAACTAGAATAAAACAACTGATGAACACATTTCCCTAGAGACTGATTTAAATAGTGGTATTTAATCTGTATAATTCCTAAACAGTATTTCCCTACAAGTGTAGAGAAAAAAGAGAATTTTTCCTTAAGATATTTTTGAAAACATGTTAGAGACTTTTGTTTTCAGACTTTGTTTTCTCCTTTTTCAGGGGGACCAAGCGGGGAAGTTTTTATTGCAGTTGGGTCAAGGCAGAATTTGTATGAAAAAAATGAAGATAAAAAATCAAAATTTGAACTAAACTGGAAAACAAAGTCATATTTTGAAATTTCATTAAAACCAAAACATTTGCAATAGCTGTAATGAAAAAATATTTTTACAAGCACTTTTGAATGAAGTTTTGGGTAAATCGCAAGGGCAGTGCCATAACTGTACTGCATTTTAGAAGATGGTCTATTAGCAGATGAAATAGAAACTATTAGCAAAGGTTCCTTCAACCCTTATTTACAGCCAGCATTAGATGAAGAGCTATTTAGTGGGCAAATAAGCCTGCCAGATATGTAAGAGACAAGAAGAAATGTGTCTTGGCATGCTGGGGAGGATACGTATGGAGAAAGCAGAAAGTATTATATTTTGATAGTGATGGAATGTAGCCTGAGATGACCCTCTGTTCTTGCCTATTGTTAACTTTTTCCCATAAAAAAAATGCCACGGCCTGTGACTTCTCTAACAGCAACTGTCTGGATGGCGGAAGGACAAGCTATTTACATACATCATTACAGATTTCTGATGAAGTGTTGTTTTGGTGCTCTACCAAAATTGAGGTTTCCCTGTGGTACTGTAAAACCATAGGAATTGTTCTGGACAAAAAGAGCTTGCAGTTGAAGCTCATGAAACAGAGGCAGAAGGGAAGGAGAAGTAGTTTGTCCAAAGTCATGGTGTAGGTCAGTGGCAGCACCAGCAGGAAAACAGGACCCAGACCTTTAGTCTTTCTGGGCTATGTAAACAGGGGCATTTACCAGCATCATTGCTCCCAGGTAAGAATGCCTACATGAGGCGTTACACGGGTGTAACTCTAGCTGCTGAGGATGCTGGTGCAATTTCATTAGCAAACTTTCTCAGGCAGATGAGCCCTTGTTCCTGGGCTTTAACCGTGATAGCCCCGTTGCAAGGAGACCTTTAGCCATGGAATGTTGTTGGAAATTTAGTAAGAGGAAGGAAAGAAAAAAACAAGACAAAACAGACCTCACTTTAATTAGAGGAAAAGATAATTCCTTTCAAGTTGAGAGGCCCGACTCCTGCTGGCCTTTGTTCTTAAGCTTACCCTTGCTGTAATTTCATAGAGCAACCTGAATAATGCCAGCTTGTTCTGTGATTACCCTCAGCTGGAGCACAAAATTAATATCTCCCTGAGTAATTCAGTACATGATGGGTGAATAGTTAGTTAAACATGCCTTAAAAAGATAGGATTTTCTGTGTTTGCTGGAACTCTCTCAGTGACAATTAATTGCCTGTGTTCTTATGTGTTTATGAGCCTCAGTAAACAGGCGGCATATTTACGTCTCCCCATTACCTTCAGAAATAAACTTCCTTAAGAAAAAAAAATCTCATGTTCCCCGATTACAATCTGATTTTAAGTAAACAGAGGCTGGGGAAAGTGACTAGTAAGCAGGACTGGAGGGAGGAAGGTGGGAAGTGGAGAATTTTCTCCCTCTGAAATCATACCATATCTAATGCTGGTAGTATTAATACGCTGCAAGAGTGAAATAGCCTTGTTTAGTCCTCTTACTGTTCGGTGGTTTATTTGCCCTTTTTATACTAAGAGTTCAGATCCAAGAACGGACACAATATTTACTAATTTGTGATCTGGAGCTGCTATAGAAAATATCACCTTTGAAAGGCATGTCTTCAAACCTGTGCAAAATCCTTCTGTTTTCTGAAAGCCCTAAATTACTGACGTGGGATCCTATTTAAGGGTCCAGCTGTGATACACTACAGCCATTGTTCCTCTCCCATTTCTTCACGTTGCATTTCTCTGCCATTGCACCACTTTCTGCACTCATGAGCCTCCACCCAAACCGAAAGAAATTAGCAGTCCTTCTCACCATCAGTCATATTTGCTTCAGCCTTTACCATGCAATGAGGGTTTGTGAAGAGACTGGAACCCACTGTTCTTTGCGACAACTGGGGCATCACCACTGGCTGGTCATGTTACTTAATTCTCTTCCACATCACAGAGTGAACTAACGCTTGCAAAACCTTCCAAGATGCATAGGAAACAGACTGTAAACAAAAGAATAAGATAATATTCTTTACTCTGGTTGTATTCGTTAATATCTGCAGAAAGAGGACTTTTATGCATAACTTTGGTCTGTCCACACAACTGGCTGCTAGTTTCATTTGCTTGTGCAGGTAAGTGATTATATCAGATGGAAAACACAAACCATTTGGTAGCAGTGAATGTTTACTGTTGCTCACCTTTTCCCCAAAACTTGCGCTCTGCTGCTATCTGAAGATTTCCTTTACGACTGGGCCTTTATGTAAAAGTAGGCAAATGGAAATACCTGAATCATGGTATTAAGACAGATGATGATAAAGTAAAAACTAATGAAACCAAATGGTAGATAGATGGCAAGCCTTTGCTGTTGTCCAAAATCTCATATATGTGGAGAGCAAACTTGGCCCATTTTTCATGCAGGTGGGAGATGTGTGTGTGGGGAAAACCACCCTCGGTGGTGTTTAGTCTTTTGTGAGAGAAGGACATCTGAAAATGGTGGTGTCCCCCATCTCAGAGAGATTTTGTTGATCCCAGGCACTTAATGCTGGTGTTGTTAAGCTAAGTGTTTTGTTCTTCTGTGTCTTTTTTACCCACCTTCTCCATGGCTATCACATGCTTTACTGATGGCTGCACCAGGGTATATTGCTTGTTAGAAATTCAGTTAGCTATCCTTAGGCAAATCAGCTTGATTTATGAACTATTGAATAGCAAGATTGTGTGTTCATCAATATAGTTTTAAGGTACCTGGACTGAAGGAGCTGACAAATCTAGAAATAAAATCGGTATTCTTCTTGTAACCCATTGTAAACAAGCTGTCAAGCATCACTATGGTCTCCTTTGAAATAGCTTTAATGAGTAAATAGGGAGAATAAAAGCAGAAAGTGTCAAAAATGTAAGCCCAAGATAATTGTTTTTCTTTTTTTAAAATTATTTTTCCTTTAACCTATAATGTTGCTTTAGGTGGTGGTAGCTGTGTTTTTGCTGCCCAATGAGCAAATCTTCCCTGGTTCTGACTTAGACAAATTTGACATTATTTTGTCAAAAGTTAATACTTCTAGAAAATGTATTGCTGCTTTTCAAGAGCAAGGAACTAGACAATGTTTGAATTGCTCCATGATTCTAGTACCTGTGACTTCAAAAGGTTTTCATAGGATAGGTAAAAAGCTTATTTAAAAAAAAGTGTAAAAAAAAAAAGAAGTAGAATTGTATTTTAGCAAATAAGAGCCCCTGAATTACATTCTTCTACTAGGTGTCTTGCTTTTTTCTTCTAACGCGGTTTTTGTGAATGAAGAAATCTGCATTTTATGAAAGGCAAAAAAATACATCCAAACATATGTAATTTCTGTACTTCAGGCTGCCAGGAGAAGCACTCTCTTTTTTACTTCCTGTCAGTTAACTCTGGTTTTCTTATTCATGGCTTTGGTTGTTGCTGAGTTAATATTCTTTGGTGCCTGCCTTCAAATGTATTTGTCTGTCTGGTTTACAGTTGATCTCTTCCCATTTATTTTATTTCATTTCTAAATTTCCCATTGAAGAGATCCTTAATTCTTGCCTGACTGGTGAATCTCCCCCCAGGTCAGTGACACTGGTGGCAGCAGCGCCTTTGCAGGTGCACTGGGACTCGGTTTGCTCACTGGATTCCCACGAGTGGGCCTGGCTTGGGCTTGACAATGAGCCTCCAATAGGAGGGAAAAAAAAGTTGTGAAGTTTGCTTGCTGTTGCTCACCAGGATCGAACAGCTTGTCTTTTCTTTTGAGGAACATTTATACTTAACACTCGGTAAGCAAACTGCTATTTCAGTTTGCAAGTGGATTCGGTTATTCAAATGCACAGGCCAGAAAATGAAGGGGATTCTATTTAAACAGTGTGCTCCCGAGTCACAGATGATCTTTTTGATGTCTGTATTTTGCAAATGGAAATTTTCCATTTTCCAGCGCTAGCATTTGTTCAGAGGCTATGTGCTATCTAAATCTGCTTTTGTGGCTGTTCATTTGCATTTTTGCTATGCCATATTGCCTCCCGTCTTTTCCCCTTGGCCCCCTACTCTTTTATATTGAATTCCTATTTTTGCTGCCTTCACTCTATCTTGCATCTCTGAAGGCTCGATCATGCAAGGTGCTGAGCACTTGGAGCAAACAGCAGAGACTGCTCAGCACTTCACAGGATTACAGGTGAAAAGGGAAATCCAAACCATCTACCTATCTAAGAGTTTTGCTGGAAGAGAGCATGAGGAAGGTGGAGCTGTTACCCATTCAGGTAACAGTCTGGCTTCTCCTGCAGCTCCCCACCTTTTCCTAGTTGCAAGAACTGCTGGTGCTACTGACCGGTGCATCTGATGGGGAGTGTGTGGAAATCCTATGTTGAAATTTTATGGCATGATGTGAAATACTCACAGTAGCCAGGTGACATAGACAAAACTGTCTTTCTTGAACTTAAAATAATGGCCACAGCAAACCCTGCAGATTCAGATGGATCTCTTGGTCAGAATGTGTGGTTTTCTACTTCCTTGGTATTTATTTTTTATTTCACCCTGCACACATAGGTTCTTTCTTCCCCCAAATCTGGCTACATCCACTTCTACAAGCAAACCACTTAGCAAGAAAAACTGCATTAATATCCTGAGGGAAAAGTGAGAAGGTGGGAAGAGAAGCACAACAACTTAATTCTGGCAGTTGAAAGAACAATCTGAAAGTTGTCAGGCTCAAAGTATCACGTACTGTCAAGTAATCACTATTTGCTTCTGCAGATACCAACCCTCAAACAGTCTATTTCACCCTCGGGAAAAGCAGAGGCGGGGCAAAAAAAGGGTGTAAGCAAGAGTATCACTGGAGTATCACGCACTACCATGAGATTCGGTGTATTTAAAGCCGAGCAGCAATACAAAGCACAGGGCTGGGAGCTGGGAATTGCAGGCTTCCCCTCCCATCCTTATTGTTCTTCTTCGTCCACCTCTGCTCTGATCTTCCGAGGGACCACGCAGTCCTGGCCAGCTTGGCCTTCAGTAGGAATTGAAAATACTCAGTAGTTTACCCAACCAGGCCTTTCTTCTGAATCCGTTTTGGCAGGCTGGGAAGCTGGGGCACTAGTAGTGCTCCACAGGGCTCCTCCAGATGGGCAGACGCACCCAGGTAACGCCTGGACAGTGCTGTGGGAGCAGCGTACTAGTCTTGTAGAAGTTTTCCTCCTGAAACAGGAGGCAAATACCTGTGTAAGCACGGCCTGCTCTTCCCACTGTATGGCACAGGACTGGTACCTAAATGCCAATACTTGATGATCAGCTGGCCATGAAAGCACAGTGCATCGGTGTATACCACACAGGCAGCATTTTAAGCTCGTGTACAGCTTCCTGCGCTGCACATTTCCTTCAGCTGCTTTCTTTTGCCCATGAACCAACTGGCCACGGGGCAGTTAGAGGAATCCAGAACAAAACTCTCTGCTTACGAGAACAGCAAACTGCCAGAGTAAGGCGTGATATTTCCATGTTCCTGTCATGTGCGAGCACGTGCCCACAAACCAAAACACAGCTGGCAAGTCTAAGTTTAGCTCTACCAGCCTTGAGAAGTGTCCCTTTAAAGAAATTTTTTTTATAATTTTTTTTTTTTTTTTTTCTGAAGCAATTTGGTTGATAATACGGCAGCTGACAAGCCTGCCGCAATACTACCGATAATTTAAATAAAAACAAAAAGAAACTGCTGCCCCTCATGTTCCCCCCC
>VZZY01002512.1:20993-33648 GCA_013400335.1 Eurystomus gularis
GCCGGCGCGCCGCGGGCTGCGGGCTCGCCGCTCCTCGCCGGCGGGTTTCCCGTCGCTTCCTGGGCTTCGGTGTCACACGGAGCCGAGCTGGGCGGCAGAAAGCGGGCGTTGGGGAGGCTGGAAGGTTGCTGCCTGCCCCCCCCGTTTCCTTATTTATTTTAGCGTTTTGGGTTTTTTTCCCTAAAGGCTGCTGGTGTCGGCTAATTCCTTTTGTTGTTAGGGGAGAGCGGAGCGGTTAACGCTCTCGGAACACGGGGCAGGTAGCGAGCGTGTTTGTTGTGGTATGGGATGAAGGTTGCTCTGGACAGCATCAGACACGAAACTCTGTTTTGGTGGCTCTTCCAGTGATCTCTGCAGTTTATTCGGAGCTTGAAAGCGTTTTGCTGTTAGAAAAGCTGTCTGTGGCGACTCAAACTTTTAATCAGCTGAGGAGGAGATGCTGTGGAGCTTGGAGGAGGGCGAGGAGCTAACCCACTGTAAGGCTGGTGGAGTTTGTTTCAGTGCATTGCACTGCTTTTAATATTTCATTAAATATTGAGCATGATACAGCTGTACTCTGTTGCATTTAAAAGGTCTAGAAATAGAAGGTAGCTACTTCTGGAGAGCATATCCAAGTGCGGACTCTTCCTTTTTCTTTCTTATTTTCTTAATAATTTTTAAAATGCCAGCAGACTGCAAAGCAGGCCTGCGTCTCCTAAAGAGCCTTAGTGAAGTCAATGCTACCTGGCCATGAGTTAGTTAATTAAAGCTTTATTTTTCTAGTGCTATTGTATAAGAGTCTGCTCTCTGAAAAGATTTCCTGTGTGACCAAGGGACAGTAACAAAAGAAAGCCCTAAACCGAAAGTTTGCATACACTGTTAGGACATTGGATTTTAAAAAAAAAAAAAAGGGGGGGGGGGGGGGGGGGGGGAAAAAAAAATATATTGTTCTGAGGTGTGACCTCACAGCCATAGATTAACAGTTTCGGTCAATAAACGAACATCCTTTGGGGGAGGGAGGAATAGGCAGGGTGCACACACATGCGTGTGGCACTGCATACGCATACACACGTTGCGCTTCTGTGGCAAATTTAACACATGGGACATTTGACGTGTGTGGTGAAGGGCCACGGGGGAGCCTGACTTCTCCAGACTTTTGGTTTGGAGCACGTTGATCTCACTGCGGTTCTGAAAGGATAAGTTATATTTCCTTGTTAATAAAATTACTTTCCTATTAACATTTATAGCCTGACTACTGCATTATATAAATTAACTAATTGTCAAAACTGCAATTCATGCTGGTTGGAGTCACGATGACACCAGAACCACTCAGTGTGATTACAGCCTTGTAATTCATGGCAAGGTTATCCATTGCTTCTTTACTCCACTGTTTCTTTCACTGTATTGTGCAGATTTTTTTTTTTTAAAATAAAATATAGCCTTTTAAAATTTTGTATTTTGGAGTGATTTTTACCATTTTGCTTGTTTTTTTTCTTTTCTTCCTTTCAAGGTCGATCCAAATTGCATTTTACCTTTGTGACCGTTTAGTGTGTATTGTTGCTGTTGCAGCAGTGGCTGGTCGCTAGCTTGACTGCAATATTGCCTATAGGTTTAACTGTTTGGGGGATTGGGGGACGCAGACTGATGCTATTCCTCAAAACCTGGCAAGCCAAGGACATGAAACAATTGATGGTGTTTTTTTGAAAGAACAACAGCCTCGAGTATTGGAGGAGAAGTATTGGACATTCCATGCCTTTTACTCATGTAGCTTACATTTTGCCAGTCTTTTTTTTTCTTTTTGCTCATTTTTTTTTTTAACTTTGTAAAATAAGCTTTTTGAGGAAATTAACCTTGTACTTTGAGCTTAAAATAGTAACAATAGTTTTTCCGTACCGTGGCTTTTTTTTAACCTGATGCTTTAAAAAAGAAGTTAAATGCACTTTTATAGCCAGTATATAAAATTATCAACCCTGTGAAAAGTCATGTGCGTCTTCACACATGCACTATTACTGTAAGGACAGGTAAAATTTCAAATTGGTGATACAGTTTATATGACATTATTTTTTCTTATTTTCCTTGCTCCACAGTTAAGTGCATACATAAACCTCTATAATAAACACATATACACATGCATGTGTGCATATATATATGCATGTGTGTGTAAGTATTTCTCTTCTATAGAGCTTAAAGTTTAGAGTAGTGCAGACAGGCAGCATCTGGATTTTGTTACCTTAAAGCTAGCCATCAGCTTCTGGGACATTTTAAAGCAGTTAGATACAGTGTATGTCTAAAGCTAATAGTCAGGTAATCAAATAATGTTGTGGTGTAGAGCTGTATCTTTTATCATGCGTATTAGAGCAACACCTATTAATAAACTCTTGTATAATTCCAGCCATTCTGTGAACTCCAGCTTTTTATTTTCCAATAACTGCTCTATGTATTGAGCATGGTAACATTCAGCTCTACAGAAAGAGTGTTGTTTTTTTTTTAATGCTCATAGTCATGCGTGCTTGGGGGTGTGTGTGTATTCATTTGTAATTAAGAAAGAAATTCTAGGGTTTCTGACTGCATTTGTGTGCAGCTTGTGAAACGCAGAGTGGCAGCATGTTCAATGGGCAAAGTTTGGAAATTCACGTTCCCTGGTGTATTTGGGTGAAGCACTGCTTTTGCTTCAGTTGTTTGGTGAAGTTGTCTCGGTTCTTCTTTGAGAAGTACTGTGTTGTTGTATGTTATGTCCTTCTCACGGGGGGAGCACGGAGCTGTGCAAGATCTCAGGCTACAGCCTGTGTTTGTGTCTTCTAACATAGCTAGCATGTTGTTGTGCAGAAATGGTGTAAATGAATAGCTATATGGGTAGCGAGATTATAAATAGAAAAAACAGATTCCATATGTTTGTCTGAATGCTCTAAGTTTTACTGTTTCATGGCCTTTTGTGGAACATGGAGCACACACTCTTATTATTCAATTTACTTGTGCTCTTTCATTATCAGGTGCCACCACTGAAACGAAAACTTTAATTACAGGTTTAGACAAACCCGTTGTCATCAAAAATGAAAAGAGGATGGGGAGAAGGCAAGTTTTTAAGAGACAATTGCAAGGAATGTAATATGTCTCTGAAGGACAAGCACCGAGTTTGAGGAAAGACATAACCTTATTTTTCTCATTTTGGCATGATACTGTCTGACAACTGCAGTTTGAAAGTACAGTGTCGGAACTTCTTTAGGAAGATCCTGAGAGCAAAGTCCAGTTGTTCCAAGAGTTTATTTCAGAATAAACATTTTTGGTTACTGTTGTAAGTGAAGTCTTGTACTCTTGCTGCAAAGAGTATTGCACAGAGGTGGTTCAGTCCATGTGTATCTGATGAGACTCTATAATAGTTTTTAATTTTATTTTGAGACATTGATTTTCCTTAGTTGCATCCTTGCTGATGGTGTAACTACTCAAACAACTAGTTTACAGGAGTATGTTGTAAATTGTCTCATGAAATGATAATGATTCCAAATCTTGCGTTGTGGTCTGAGTTTCTTTCTTTAGTTTCTTGCTTGCCAAAGCAAATTCTTTCTCTTTGCCATTCTGCATAGAGGAGAACAAAACTAAGCACTATGAAGTATCATGTAATGACATGAGAAAGGAGGGGGGGAATATTAACAGAAGTATCTGAATATATTTGAAAGAATCTCTTTAATTTAGTGGATGTTCTATTTTATCTTTGCCCTCTGTAGCTTATGATTAGACCTAGTGCTGGGTCTAAGCTTTCTCTGCAAACAGTCTACTGAAAAAACCTGAATCACTTGGGTATAAAGGAGGAGGTGCCACAGTTACCTACCGAGAGGAATTGCTTGGTTTACAGTCTCTGTACCTGCATTTGGTGTAAAAATACGCCAGTTTAGCAGCTATTTTTGTGCGGTTTGCGTTCATGCATTCTCCAGATATTTCTTACCTATTAGTCATGGTTCGAGTTTGGTAGTTTAACTCTCATGTTGTTACTCTGCTCCCCAGTCTGAAGGCTGAAATACCCTGAATGGAGAAGCGGTGTTTACTGTACCCACACTACCTCTTCATCTCTGTATGCCTGATGCACACGTGAACACATGCGAAAGGAAGAAGTGTGATTTCCCAACACCTGTGTGAATAAAATCCTGTCTCTGTGGATGTGAAAAGTGTGCAGACTGGCCCGCAGGCAAGAGTGGCTTAACGAGCATGTCCGTGAAGTGACAGATACGTGCCCCAGCTGAGGAAAAAACAACTGGGAAATTCAAACAGGTGTACTCAAAAGAGCTTAAGCTTGATAATGTAATTTTACAGGTACACACTTGCGTGCGCGTATGTGCTTTGTTATGTTTCCTTTTTACCATTTTTAGGGCATCCTTTGTCACAAAGGAATTGGGGACCTTTTTCAGTTGCGTGCCACAAGCATGCCTCCCTCCTTGCTCAATCAGCCTCTTTTAGAAAGCATGTTTTTGGAATTGGTGCAAAGCTCTTGCCTCTCTTCACCTTGTACCTACCAATCCCGTGCTCTTTTGTCACTCCTGTCTCTGTTTAACGAGTTTACCGCATTCCCCACTTTTGGCCATCTGGCCATACAGAAGGCCTTGAAGAAAGCGTTCCAGATACGGAGGTGCCTGACAGGGCTTCTCTGGCTGGTAGTGTTCGGATTGTGTTTGGTGCCTGGTGTGAAGCAGGGGTCAGGTGTAAGGAGTAATTCATCAACCACACACTGATTTCAGGCTGCATTTCCAACCATCTGCAGCTTGGATTGGTGCCAGAGCTCAAAAGTCTAGCTGGAGCCCATGTGATTGTGCCAAAGTAAAGGCAAACACTTGCAAATAGAGAAATGCATTTCTAGGAATGAAGTTCGCTTGCATTTAGCCCCTGTTTGATTCAGTATGTCACAGCATGTTTGAAATGCCTCCAAGAGCTGCCCGAAAGAGAGATGAATTTGTTTAAATGCCATTTAAAAATATTTAAGTCTGAATGTGTAATTTTGACTATAATATTAATGTCTAGTATTTTGCCAATTGCTTTAAATAATAAGGAAGATGAAAGTTACGTTCCTCTGAAAAATGCTGAAATATATGAACATGTTTGTTTTCCATTACTGTTTGCCATTTATTCTTACATGCCTGGATAAAAATACTTTTGTTGCTGTAAGGGGTACCATGATATGTATTACAATGATGCTGAATCTCTTGGTTGATCTTCCTTTTATGTGTTGCCTCAATGCAAGTCTGCTTAAGCAAAAATAGTTTTAAAAACCAAAGAAAGCCCCAAAACTGTGGGAGAGGAAAGTTTAAATTTTTACTCTTTTGAACATTTGTCTACTACTGTATTCTATGGAGCTTTATTTTACAAGCAGATATTTTACTTCTATAACAAAAGATGGAAGCTACAAGCATTAGCCAGATTAGAGTACATAGATCTTGCTGTGGCAAATGCTGTGTGCTGATAGTTATAATTTAGAATGCCTTATACAAGGTACTCCTTCAAAATAAAGTACAGTGCTTCAGAACTGGTCTAGGTTTGGTTTTTAATGCATGTGTCCTTTCAAAATAAGCATGATGGTATATTTGCACTTCAATTCAAATATCTGGATAGAAATCATCAGACTGTCAGTTCTTAAATTTCCGTGAATTAAAAACCAGATAAGAAAAGATGCGTTCCAAGTAGGATGCCTGAGTTCATTTCAGGTCTTGCTGTAAGTAGCCTGGATAGTGTTTCCTTTGCAAATAATTAAAAAACCCTGCTTGCAATTTTTTTTTTTTTTTGGTGTGGGGGAAGTGGGTTTGTCACTATCTGTGCTCCAGGCAGGGACTTTGAGTTCACTTGCAAACAAGCCCATTCCGGAGTGTCCAGGAAGAGAAGCAGATTTTAAAAAATGAGTGGGCTGCTTTCATTATTATTTTTGTTTGGTTTTGGTGTTCTTGAAGAAAAGTCTTTTTCATGTTAGAAATTTTATATAGAGGAAAATGGTTAATGTGTCTCCAGAACTTGCTTCCAGTGCTGTATTAAAATTGTGTTTTGTAACAGTCTCATCAGCTACAGCTGTATGTGATTAAATAGTGTAATATCAAAAGCATGTGTGAATAAGAGCTTTTATGATATAGTTGTTCCATACTAAAGACTGCAGATGGGCAGAGAAGGAAGATGGAGAACAGTGACTTACTCAGATGTTGTCACAGCCTATATTGTATGTGTTTGTGTTCTGCAATTATTTTCCCACTCCTATGGGCAAGATTGAGCGGTGGAGGGAAGTTTACAAGTAAACACTTTTTTTACGCAGAGAGCTACCCCAAATGTACAGTGTATCAGCCTGAGAATGGTGTCTACTGATGCAGAGTGAGAAATCAATATCTCTAGTAGCTGATTAATAATAATATTTTTGAATAGAAGTTATAGCAAGAGGGATCTGTTCTGTTTCCTTTGAAAAATCAATGAACAAGCTTCAGTTGTCTTCAGGAAGGCAGAATCAGGCCCACAAAGCACATACTGTTCACCATGGCAAAACCAGGACAGCTGAACAATGTACAGGTTTTGTTGTTGGTTTGTGTTTGGCTGTTTGTTTGTTTTGTTTGTCAAGAATTACAAAAGAAACAAAAACTGCCTATCAAAATGATTCTACAGTGTACAACTCAGTGAGGACATACTTAATCTGATATTTAATCACATTTTAGGTTTTCTATGCCTATAATTTCTATTTAACATTATTTATTCTGATTTATAATTCTAGAGAATGAGCAGCAAAACCCAGACGCTCTGTCTTTCTGTCTGTTTCTCTCTGCCACAGTTGAGATATGATTTATACATAGTGGAAGTCTAATTGCCATAGGAGATGTCTCGCATGGAGCCCAGTGCCTATAATGAAGATTAGCAATTTCTGTGAGAGAGTAAGCATGGTTAATCCCCAAAAAGTACTGCATAGAGCAGAGAGCTGGGTTTGCTTTTATATGTGTAATTCTTAAGATAAAAATATCTGTGTAGCCTCTTTGAAATTTGAAACAAGTCAGTTCTCTGTGTAGGTCTTTTCTGAGGATAGTGTTTCTAAATGAAGTGAAGCAAAGGTTGCTTGTCCTATCTGTGGTTGCAGATTGGAGGCTGCTGTTGAATTCCTCAGCCATACTGTCTTTTTTATTTTGTTGGTTTAGAGCAAAGTCTAATCTCTTCTCCTAGAAGTTTTTATTAGCTGAAAGACTTTTTGGGCCTGACACTGTCAAATAAGAGTAAAATATTATTTTTCCTACTTTTAGATGCAAAAACTTTTTATTTTCTTTTTTTTCTTTCTTCTTGTCTTCCTTGTTTGTTTCTGTGCTTCCTTTCCACCATGGTGGGAATAAATTCCCTCTCTGTTTATTTGTTGTAAAGTCAATTTCAGTATCAAACATAGTTGTTTATTTAGAAGGTTAATATTTACATTTTAAGTGTTTAATTTTTGGTAAATTTATGCATATGAAATGATTCAGACAGGTTTTCTATAAGGGTTCCTCTGTTAATTGTATTGACTTCATTGAGATGCAAATGAATGAAATAAACCACCCGACTTATCTAGAACATAGTAAACATATGAAGACACATGAGATTGCATGTTTACGATGTAAAATTCTCTGATATTTTGTTCCTTGCTGGTGTCTCCATGACATATGTTTTATGGTTGGTACCATGTGGCTGATGATGATTTATGGGCTGTCATGTAGTGGAAGTGATGTCACTCCTGTGTGATTCAAATTTATTCAAGAAGTAAAGTTGTTGAACAGATCTGTATCCCTCCTCCCCAAGTATCAGTCAAGCAGCATTTTTTTTTTCTTATTTTGGGAGTTTGCATTAATAGACTAAATCCTGAAGCCGCACTTAAATACTCCACTGCAGAGTACGGCAGAGAAGAGCAGGAGAGTCTTACAGGTGGACCAACATGATGTCGTTTTATTTAACTGATTGCTCATTTGGCTTCTGTCCTGCTCCCTTCCCCACCCCCTTTCACAGCCCTTCCTCTGCCCAGCTATATTTAGAGACCAGCCAGGCCGAGCCATTCAAAGCTGAGTATCGGCGCTGTGCGGGAGCCTGACCTTTCCACACAGCCTTGCACCAACGGGAGGCCGCAGGGCTGGATCAACCACTGAGTCCCGCTTGACTTGCCTGGGAGAAACTCTCTGGCTATTTGAAACAACACGCTATGCAATCTGGTTGCCTTCGTGGGTGAGAAGCTGGCAACCTTCCCTTCAGGGTTACCGGAGGGTGAGAGGCAGACTGACGATGCAGCAGCCAGGGCAGAGGGCTGTTTTGGACGTGTGGTGCCAGAGCTGACAAAACCTTGAGGTGGTGCATTGGTGACCTGTAAGATAAAGGGAGATTAGGGGACTTCAGATGGAGGCATTTTGCCAGAGGAGGAGATAAGGGAGCCTGGTGTACTGCTACATCACAAAAGGTTTTTAAAGCTAGGTATCCATAGTTACAGCAGAAGAGTTAAAATCTAGATTTCAAGGACTCACCTGGTGTAATGTCCTCCTTGCCTTTAAAGAAGAAAGTATTTGGTAGTTCTTAAAGCTGGAATGAAGTGCCTGTGTGAATTCCCTGGTGCTCGGAGAACTGCCTGTTTAAAGTTTGCTCTATTTCTCCCTCTTGTTCTAATTTTTCTGGCTGTGGAAAAAAATGGCATTGCAATTCTCAGCCATATAAGGGGCTTGTTAGTTTCTTTATGTGGTTGGGAATTGTTTCTCCTTTTGGTCTTCAAAGGCCATTGCTACTGAGTTTGCTTTAAAGGGAAGGAACTACTTGCTTAGACAAAGGCTGCAATCCTATTTCTTCTTTCTTACATCGTTCTGACCTTTTATTGGGGGACATACATATAAATAATTTCTGCTTGTTGGTATCGTGCAATTTGATGGATGCTGTTATGAGAGAAGCATAATGGGAAATGCAGTCTTCGTTTCAGTTCTCTCATTTTATAGTGGTGAATTTGGTTTGGTGCCAGTTAGTAAGTACATGACCTTTTCCCTACATCTTTTGATTCATGACAGGGAGTGTCAGAGCTGTGTTAGTGTTCTCTCATTTCAGCTTTTAACAAACTATGAAATATTAAAAATTAATTAGGTCACTTGGAGCTTGGCTGATGTCGTGATGCAGGATGGTGATTTCTTATTAATGAAGCATAAGACACAACTTAAAATACAAAATTCAGATTTTTGGAAAACACACAAACAGCAGGGACATATCACTTGTAAGTCAGAATATTTTATCTTGAAAATGTTATCTTTTTAAGAGAAACCAAATGAGATATTTTACAAAGATGGTGTTATTGGCAGCATTCATTTAGTGTTCATTCCAGAAAATTGTATCTGCCTTTCAGCCTAACCGAAGCTAAGTTTTTCAGTGTATTTACTTTAAGATCAAAACTGCTGACAAGACTTCTTTTAGTATCAGCTGAGATGTGTCTAAACAGCTGTCAATGTTCTGCTTAGCTGATACAAGCCGATAATCTACCATATGTAACTGAATAGTATAAAATATAGTCGTTTTGTGTGCAAACTTCTGAAATTGTTTAGCAGAAGGGAGACTGGTGATGAAAAGTGAGCTGTGAATGGTACAATGAATAAGGCAAAGAATAGGACTGATAGCTCTTACACAAGTCCCTGCCTGGTTTTGCATTCGCAAAAACTGCCATGAATATCGCTGTATACCTGAAAGACATGAGAAAAAAGTCAGAGGCACTGCAGTCCTTCAGATGTTTGACAAAGCGTGCAGCAGGACTTGGTAAGCTGAGTGCTTTACCTCGGCTGTATTAAAATGACGTTTACTGTGTCAAGGTAAAGCTGCACTAAGTACTGTTAAGCAATCTTTCGTGAAAACAAGCATAAAGCAGACACATTGCTGTGGCCTTTAGCAAAGCAGCTGGGAACTTTCTGCCTGGGAGAGCATTGCACTTGCTAGATATTTTGTTTGTGCTCTTCTTATCTCTTTTTGGAGCTTTTGCATCCTAAAGAAACATGGGAGTTGATCCACATATTTTCAGTAAAAGTGTCTTTTTTGGTGGCACTTGTACTAAGGGTGCCAGCTGCTGGTGCAAGATGGGATAATAATAAATGTGGCTGATGGATGGTGACTCCAGGATGGCAGTAGTGGTACACACTGATCCCACCTGTCTGTCGTCCTTGCAAATACAGGTGTGCAATGTACTGAGTCATCTTGAATTGTGAGATTATGGCTGTAATTCCTGTCTCTAGAAACAGCTGTGAGAAAGCTGTAGTCTACTGGCCCACCAGGACATCCTTGTTAGCTGTGTGATTTAGAAGCCTTGCTGGCTACTCAGTCTGTGCTTTGTATCTCTGCCATTTTACAAAATCACTGTAGTTGTGTACAGTTGTCCCTGTGCAAGGTGCAATTTCCTGTAGTTTGCAAAACTTTCACCATAAGATTGTCTAAACTTAATAACATAAACATTAATTTACTGTGTTAGATGGGTTATTGGGTGTTTTTAGCATGCCCAAGTCTGGCAATAATTGCGCTGGACAGAAGAAATAAGTTTTGTTTCCTTCACTTTCGGCCCTGCTTTTACTTAAATGGATGCCTGGTGATGGTAATACTTAGCATGGAGCAGTCATTTCAATTTTCAGTGGGCTGTATAAACATTAACTAATCTTTAGAGCCATTCTGAAAGGTGTCTTAAACACCTTATTTGCTCATGTAATGGCTGCATGCAAATAATGGTCTCAGCCTCCAGAAGCCTATACCAGATTATTTAGAGCTTAGGGACAGACTTATGTAGCATCCACACCTTCTCTTTTTAGGCAGAACCTGGAGGTAGGGAATGTTGTTGCGGGTTTATGAGCAAATGCAATGTGTGAGTGGTATAAAAGTGGAGGCAAAGCTGGGAAAATAAGGGGAAAACATTTGCAGAAGGTGACATGTTAGTCTCTGGTTATCCAGAAGTGCTGAGTACCGACAATTCCAACAGATGGAGGTCTCAAAAACACTTGAAGCCAGACTCAGTATGACTCCCAGATGAGGCATCAAGAATTACGAAGCAAGCACCTGAACCAGGCTAGCTGGTTCAATGTTACACTGTCCAGCCCTTGAGCCTTTCTATTGGGGAAGAGGAGAAATAGAGCAGGGTAGAAGGATGCGCTTTTTGGAGGAGAGGAATTCCCTGTTGTTTCAGTGTTGGGGAAGGTGGTTGTCTGCAGTTCTTCTAAGCCACTGAGGTGAAAAGGTTGTTTATGGTGTATGACTAGTGATATGAGGAGCAGATTAGGGCCCAGCTTGCACTGTTGTAGAGATTCAAACAGTGCTTGGTCCACATTTTTCCAGAAGACATTAAAAACTTAAGTCGACACCTGGTTAAGGTTGCAAAGGACTACTTCATCCTTCAAAGTTAGAGGGAAAAACTCTTTCTAACAGTGCTGGCACACAGCCCCCAGCCTTGTTGGCCCTTGCAGAGCGCCCTGTCAGGCACTGATGGGAAGGGTATTCAAAATGAATGTCACAATTTGATCAGTATCCTGTAAGGCCTGGTCTGTGTTCGAGCCCTTCAGGATATTTTTTCCAATCTACAGCACCCTGTTAATCAGCAAGGGAATAGCAAATAAGTTATTTATGGGTAGGTGTTAGCTAAATAGTAGTTGATAGATACAGATTCTTCAGAGCCAACTGGCTTTGGTTTTCTCATGCTGGATGTTGTGTGTCTTGCCAGGATTTATTTTAGATTTTTTGTTGTCATTGCTGTTTTGTTGGGTTTTTTTTTGCATTCCTTTCATCTCTGCTTGTAACACTAACGTATGTGCTTCCCTTACTGTTGGAAGTAGTTGTGTTTTTTAAAATTATGGCTTGTTTGAATCAAAGGTACATTGTGGATGGGAGAGAAATGGATGATATTCCTGATAACTTCTTTTGTCCCAAGAGTTTTGTTTTAAATATGTGAAAACACTATAATCAAGGGTGGATTATTGGTGTTTTTAAAGCTGAACAAGGAACTGTGCCAATGGCCACAAGGATGTAGATTGTGATTTTACAATGTGTGTTGAGGAATGAAGTATGACTGATACGCTGCCACAAGAGCCTATGAAGTAGACTGCATTTTTGCTTCATCTCTCCTGATCTTTTAGCAAGGGAGTAAATTATTAGTTGTTTATTATTTCCTAACCTTCAGTGGGTGACTTCCTTTCTGTGCTAGTCAGCTATTTTGGGGTAGAGATATGTGAATTTTATTTCCTTCCTTCTCTTTCCCACATTCTCATTTGCTTTCAGGAGAGATTGTCGGGTAAGTTTGTGCCTTCTTTTTAACCAGCTCGAGTGGCAAAGAGGATATCTGATGCCTAGGTGACAAGGACAGACCTTGAAAAGACCGAGGCATGAGGTTTGAGCACTATTAGCACAAAATGAATGGAAGGAAAGCCAGAAGTTTTACTTTTATTCTATGATTTGTCCATCTTTTGTGATTTAGCAAATCTACCTTTTTACCATTTTCTTTAGTTTTGGATTTTTTTTCTCCTTGCTTGTTTGGTTTTTTTAATTATTTTTTCCTCACCTTTTTAAGAGCTCTTCTGGATCTCGTTTTTCTTTCACCTAATGCTTATGTGTATGTCATGGTGCTTGTTCTAACATTTGACCCTCACAATTTATTTTTTTTTTAATATAGATATTGCAGTTGTATTTCCCAAGCCATTCATACTCTTCCCTCTTTTTTTTTTTT
>VZZY01002512.1:33660-46076 GCA_013400335.1 Eurystomus gularis
TTTTTTTTTTGTTATAGTGTTTTACTGTTTGCAGTCTGCCTCGGACTATGCAGTTCTGTTGTGCTGAGCTGCATACAAAACTAGGGTAAGAGATAGTCCCTGCCTGCAAGACTTTATGAGCAATGTAAATAAGGCAGGCTCACAAAGGTGGGGAGGAACAGAAGCAGACAGAAGTGAAGTGCCTGGTGGGAGGTTGCATTGCAGAGCAGTGCCGGGACCTGGATGGTGGATGGTAACTAGTGTCTGTTGTTTACCCATATACTGTGTGCTACTCCATCACCTTGGGAATGAGTCACTCTACCTTCCCAGTTCATGCATTGCTAATTTTTTCATTTTTCTTTCCTAATGTTTAGGGTTGCAGTGGCACATACTTGGTTCACAACTACCTATCTGCTTCCCTGGGCTTTGTCTGGGCTTTGATTTCTCCGTCTTTGCTGTTTGGTAGCTATTGTCCCATGCATTGCTGTCTGGCAGACTTCAGATGTTGGCAGCAAAGTGAAGGAAGCTGCAGTGCCGTTCTCTGGAGGTGCCTGTGTTGGTGTGCTAGCACTTCAAAAATAAAGTCCTAGCTGATGTTGCTGGCTGGCTTCATGGGGGATGAAATGGAACTGAGCAAAGCAGCTGAGGTTAGTGTGAGACAGCAAGTCTATTCCCAGCAGATGAGAGCTCTAGAAATATCGTGGTGTGCAATGGCTGAGGGCTCGTGCTCAGTGAGGATTAGAGTTGGTGTTTTTTTCATGCTTGCTTCCCATTTTGCTAGGGCTGTAACGTTGCAAGAGAGCTGTGTTTCCCACCACTGTTCAGTGCTTTTAAAAAGTAAATACTATGGGGGAAAGGGATGCGTATGCCTTGCACTTCAGTAAGTTGGTTGCTGATAAATGCTATGCTGAAATTTCAAAGGGACAGTAGCTTGGGGCCTCAGAGTCAGAAGTGCTGGTCACCTGCAGCTCCTATTAACTTCAACTAGAACCGTATGTACTTTGCACATTTGAAGACTGGGAGCTCCTTAGGGCTTAAATGTTACCTTTTTTTTAGTAGCAGTTACAAGCTGACAGGGAAATCTTCTCTCACTTTTACTGTATTTTTCTTAGGGGATAAAAAAGGGGGTTGGGACACCAAGGGAAAAACTTTTTTTTACAGCAGTGATAGAATGTATTTCCAAAAGAAAATACTGTGTATCTCTTATAGGTAACACTTCATATTTTTAGCAGAATAATGTTTAATGATTTAAATAACTTCACTGTTTGTTTGCCTTTGGCAACTTAGACTGCATGATGAGGATGGACATAATTTCTTCCCTTATATCTTTTTAGTTTTTAAAAATCTAGTAGTGTTTGGAACGTAAGGGCTGTCAGAAAAAGATTATTTGGTTAGACAAGGAGAAATGTGGCAGAAGCTCCTCTAGCAGTTACGTGGAGTTTGTTCTTATGAAACATGCATTTTGAAAATACTCACTGCTTTGTCTGTTACCAGCTCTCATGGTTATATTAAGTGTCTGGAATTTATTATTCCTAAAGGTATATTAGTTCAAAAGGATCTAACTTTTCAATATGTGTGTTTGTACCAACTTTTATCTCCCTCTAGATTGCAGAGAAAAGCCTGAATATCTAAGTCCGGTATACCTAAAAGGCTCAAAGGTCACAGCAAAAAATGCAGAATACAGTCTTCAGAAAAGCTTTGGCTATATCAGCCAGCCTCTCCTGGGCTCCCTAGGCTTAGGTGCAGGTTGCAGTCCTTAGTCTTTCTTGAGTTTATAGACTGAGGTTTTGGGATTAACACTCAGCTGATGATCATTGACCTTTTTTAATTAGACATGTATTTTGAAATTCTGGGTTTGTGTTTCACATTGCTGCTGAGTGCTGCAGTATCTGTTGCTTACTCAGCATTAACAGTGGGAATATCCACAGCAAACATCTAGAGGAAAAACCTGTGCCTGCTTTGTTTAGTTGTATGAATTTTCCTCCCATTGTTGCTGGTAGAAGGGATTTACTGACAAATGGAGTGCCCATGTTGGGAGACAGATAACTTGTGAGGTGCTCTCCCTTTGGGCCCCATCCTGTGGTCTGAGTGGGCTCACAGCTGAACATCACCTCATGAGCAACTCTGCTGAGAGCACAGCACTGCATACTCAATGAGGAATTATTCAGTGGGAAGAGGACTGTCAGAATTTGGCCTTTAGCAAAGAAATTTCATTTTGTGAGCATATTACAAACAATAGAGAGTTAAGAGATGAAAAACTGCCACTACATAGAAAAATAATGCTGTTTCAATTTAAGCCTTGGTTTAGTAAGTTTTCCTGGAAAGAAACTTGTTCCTGAGGGCATTTTATCTATTTCTCTCTCTCTTAGGGTTTTATAGTGTTGCCCATCACTGCAGTATCTGAATGCTTTCTATATAGAGATGGATAGCGACTTTGAAGTCCCCAGTGAACTCTGCAATCTTTGGCACATCTTTCTTTAGGGGGTGAGAAAATATGTTGGGTAGGACTTTTCAGATAAAATATTAGCCTTATTTAATTTGGCATTATAATAGTAAAGTAGTCTTTTAAAAAATATTGCTTTGGGAGATGCTATTAAGTGTTCTTAATTTTTGTTTCTTCTTTTTATGATTTTACTGAGGTTCTGGGGTAAAGTGTTAAAGTCAGAATACATTGCTGACTTTTAAAAATGTATTTTCCGAAATGTCATATCAAGCAGATAAGGGACAAGTTATCAAGTATCTAATGTTATAGAGGTTTTCTTTTTTGTTCAATGTTATCTAGATTGTTTGAAAAACGTTCAAATAATATTTACAGTTTTACAGGTGATGCATACCAGCTCTGTATCAGCTCATGAGAACTGTTAGATGCAGTCTTTTATCTTTTAAAATGATTCAAGTAAAAGTAAATGTTTAAATTAGTAGATAAGAATAAATTCTTAAAACTAGCAAGATTACAGTGTGAGGGCTTACTAACTGGTTTGGATATTCAGTTCTGAACCATTTTAATATTAGTCTTGTGTGGCTACTCTATCTATCCAGCTATGTTTAAACAAGGTACTTAGCTCTTCCCAAATTAATGTCTTCTCTCTCTTTCTTTCCAGTCTGTCAGAAAAATACCTTGATTAGTTTATACTTAGTCTATATGCGTGAGTACCTCCCTTGGATATGAACAGTAAGAAATTTTTGAAGAAACTCAAATTGTAACAATGAGTTGTGTAGTTAATTCAGAAGATGACTGGTCCTGTCATCATTTCTTTGTTGCTTTTTTTCTTTTTTTGACCTCGCATGACTGTGAGCTCCAGATATTAGAGCAAATGCATCAACTTGTCCTGCCTTGTGAGTGCCTCCAATAGTGTTCTACTGAAGATAAATGTCTCTGATAACTTTTGACTGAGAAATGGTGCTGGTGGCAGCTAGAGAGAGTTGAAGGTAAAATTCTCAATATTAAGGCATGGATTTGAACTAGGCTGTGCACTTAGTGGGCAGCTGGTGGAAAAAGAGGAATTTAGATAGAATTCAGGAGAAATGGGAAGAGCAGGGAGGATAATCTTGCAGTGAGAAGTTTCTTTTTATTTTCTTGATGGACTGATAGTGTTTTGTTAGAAGCAATGCAGTACTAAAAGAGACATCCAGAGTATCCTTCCTTTCTCAGAGGTGAAATCCAGTGGATTTACAGTATCTCTACCAGACATTTCTCAGTGGCTTGTGCTACAATGAAACAAGGAATTCCTACCAGGTGGTGAGAGGTGTGGGTAAGGAAGCTGCTGAGGCCCTCACACTCTGGTTAAAGAAGTTCTACTAACTACTCAGGTACCTCATCCCCAGTGTACTAATAATTTATAGTGAGAAGGAAAAAAAAAAAGGTACATTTGTCTGTTTTTTTCATTTTTGTTCTTCATAGAGGGCCTGTTGTCCCTCCCCTATAGAGACTTTTCATTCTGAATAGAATATATGGAGAAGAAGGAACACAGTCAACTTGGGAGTGACAGCTCCATTGGAGATATCTTTATTATTTCTTACAGTACCCTTTTTTCTGCAGCTATTGTTTTAACTTCACATACTCTTCCAAGTTGTTAAACACATGTAAGTCACAGTGTTTACCAGTGGGTCCAAGAAGTCAGCCTGTATATTCTTGTTTTGAAAGCTTAGACTTATCTTATTTGTCACTATTGAGTGCCCATTAGGTTTGGTGGGAGCTACCGGGTGCGTAATATTTCTGGAAATCAGGCCATTGAAGTATACTTTGGTTATAAATAACTGTGAGCTAATTAGGTTTTAAAACGATAAAGATTCATAAAGTGCATCTTTCTTGCCTTTCAGTAGCGAAGAGACCGGGTCAACTTGGATGAATTCCTCGCTGGCATGGATGGCGTACCCATGTCTCAGTACGTTCTTTGAGCAAGTTTCTTTTTTGAGGACTGTGAGTCAGCAGGGTTTTGAAGTGGATGAGTCATAGACAAACTAGCTGAATGATGGTTACCAAGTGGGTGGGGGAGCAAGTATTTTATCCTCGGAAGGTGTAAATGAAGACAGAGGCCAAGTCTGGAGGTGAGGGAGGCCACAGGATGAAAGACATTAATTGACAGGAAGAACTGAACTGGTGTTTGATGCTGGCTGCTCTTCATGGTTTGCTGCAGCGATGCGCTTCCTTGTGGCTCTGTTCAGTGCTCCTGTGAGAAGGCCATGCCTCTCTTGGGGAGCAGATGTCCCAAATGAACAGCAGCTAATCCTGACAGGAAATAGAGAAGAATTAACTTTGAGAGCCAGCTAGTTTCTATCCAGTAGTTAGATTCCTGACCAAAAGAGAAATCAGGCTAGTCTATGCTTCAGCCATCTCATTCATACAGAGTGTAAACCTTTAACATCTTTCTGGTTGAGATAGGTAGCATCAAGCACTCATGTGCAGAGTGCATTAGTGTGCCGACCTCTGAGATCAGGAACAACAGTGGCATACTGTATTGCCTGATGAAGCTTCTTGTAGGGCTTAGAAACAAGAATATAAACCACATGAAAACATCCCATTCTGGATAATCCTATGTACTGGTTGGTAGAAGACCAGAATGCCACTCCAGAGCATCCCTTTTTGTTTGTCACTTTTTCCTGCAATTCCTCAAGTTGTAATGGAATTTGAAATGAGATTTCCTGTAAAGTGTGAGGATTTTTTTTATTACACGGTATTTTGTAGTTCAATGGGAAACCAGAAAATATGACTGTTTATCATTGCCACCAGAGTTACTGCTGACCACATACCTCTGTTTATTAGCAGATGGTGACAAAATCTGAATTTTTAGGATAGATGCAACATTTTTGTGAGTGATGGTGTGTTCACTTAAGGTAGAATAGCTGTCAGTCAGAGACCTTTGGAAAGGATTGAGGAGTAGTGGCTTAACAATCAAGCTGTTTGCAACCCTGGTGCTCTCTCCCTTCTTCCCAGTATGTTCAGATAGTCTAGCAGAGAAAGAAAAGTAAATACTTCAACTGATAGTATCCTGGAGTGTTCAGAACCTGAAGAAGGAAGCTGTTGTCATCAGATGCCAGCTGTCCTGTTTCCTATTCTAAATGAAAAGGCCATTATCAGGATAATGTATGTAAATATTTTTCAGTGCAAGCTCAACTGATTCTAGAACTATTTTGATTACAATATTTGTATTCTCTTGATTTTGGATCTAGAAAATGTTAGACACTGAAGGCTGAGAGGCAATATGATATACTCTCTCTTAAGAAATACAGAAAGAAATTTATCCAGCCTAGTAAAACAAGGAGAGAGCTAATAGCTAAAAGTTGAAGCCACTAAAAGTCAAGAGATGACACAGTGCATGTTTTGAAAGGTAATGGTAAGTTACTGCTGAACAGATTGGTGAGGGATGCCGCAGATTCCCCTGTCAGCATTGGATGTCTTTTTAATTCATCCTCAACTTGCTGCATTCAATCCAAGGATTGCTGGGTGATACTTGATGGCTTCTGTTATGCAGAAGGTCAAACTAAATTATGATAATCTTCCTCCTAGCCCTAAAATGAGGGTCTCTGAACAGTGGCTGCTTGTATCCTTAGAGTAACAAATTCAATTGCTAGTGGTAACAGAGGACATGCAGAGCCAAGTCTGAAATTGAATCTATGTGATGATCTCACTGAGAGAGTAGATGTGCATGTGAGAGACACCTGTCTTACCTAGCTTCTGTGTTATATCAGCTTAGATTTCCTTAGAGTCATGCTTACTTACCTACAGGGTGTCTCTCACTTGGCCCATTGCATCTTATGTATTCTCAATGGCATAAATCACAGGCTGAAACAGTAAAAGGAGGAAGGATTCAGGACAGATTAGTAAAGAGAACAATATGTAGGAAAGCATGACTTTAAGTGCCCTCGACTTTGGGGCCTTATAGTGTTTCTGACTCTTTGGCATATAAATTACATCAATTTAGAGTCCATCATGCATCAGTAGATTGGGTAGAACAAGTTCTAAGGGAATCTGAGTGAGTGTAAGTGGGTATAAATTACATTACCTTACAGATTGCCTCTGAATTTGGCCCAGATTCTTTCCTTTATTTTCATTATGTCAACTTTGTGCATTGGCATTGTGGTCTTTTCAACAACTGGCCTGACAGCTAATGAGTTCTTTCTACCAACAGTAAATCAACCAAGTAAATCAACAATGCTGCTTCGTGCAAATGCTTCTCTTTATGTTCAAAGTATTCAGAATCCCATTAAATTTAGAACAGTATGCTAGTAGGAATGCATGTAGAGAAGTACCGTAAAAAGTGATAATTATTCATAAGCCACCTGGTTTCTTCTTTTCTCCCCAGCTAACCATGTTCTGAGTCTTGGGGAGAATTGGAAGGGGGCTAGACAACGTGGTAATGGTGAAATATAAACTGTTGTGTTGAAAACAATTAAGTCCAGATGGCTTTTAGGAGGTTTTTTCAATTTATGCTTGTTTGACCTACCCGAAATTCCTGCACCAAATGAGATTAAAAGTCAAGAAATAAACTAGGAAAACTTCCATTCTTGGAGAGCTGAACAAGGGAAACTTGAACTGTAGTACATTAGGAAATAGAATAGAATTTTCTTTATATTATTGAATGGAAGAAAAATTGTATTTGTATGTTAATAAAGTTACAGTAGAATTTGCTTTAGGAATGAATTTCATACGTGCTATGCAACTGTTTTCATCTCTCGGTTCAGAGTATATTGCTGAAAGACTAAACTCTATCCCAGATTGCAATGTTGATAAATATTTCTGTGCCACTTCATAATGTTTTAGAGAATATTTTCTTTTTCTGATGTTTGCACTTCAGCATTTAAGAAGCCACGGGGTAGGTAGAGCAAGCAATTCCTGACTGGTTTCTTCTTCTGCCTTTTACCCTGCTGTATGAACTGCAGAAGTTGTCACTATTTTGTGTCTTCCTTTTCTGATCTGAAATCAGTGAGAAGCCTATAGAAACTTTTGAAAAATGTTCAGAGGTACTGTTGATGTCTTTTTTTTTTTAATATTCTCAGGTGGTGGGAGCTATATAAATGCGAACTACCCATATTATTTCCTATCATGTAAGATTTTCTATCATGCTTCTCCTCCAGAATCCCTGTGTTCTGTTGAATGATGAAATTGCAAACGTTCCATAAATGTCAGTGCAATTTATTATCATCTTTCAGTCAGAGCATTACAAATGATTTGTAGATGCAGGTGTTGCTAATGATTTTCAGCCACCCTCCTTAAAGATTGGAGAATATAATTGTCCCTGTTTCTATAACAAGGATGAAACTCGTTAACTAAAATGAAAAGGCCAGTTTTGAAGGTGAGTCTCGGTTGCTACTACATCTTCTTGTAGCTCTTTTTATACTTCTTCTTTTTCAGTTATTTTTGTTTAGTGGACTCTATTGGCTGCAAAGGAGTTAGAAAATTGTTTTACGTGCAGGATTTGCTTTAGATGAAAAGAAGGGAGTAAAGGAGAAAAAACCATGCTGCTTGACAGGCCTAAAAAACTATGTTGTAGTATTTAACTGTGGATGTTGTGGCTCTTTCTTTGTCATCTAAAGACTCTTAAACCTCTGTTTATTCCTAAAATCTTTTCAACAGCTTCACTTACAGTATCTTACAGATTGCCTCGGAGGTTGGTTCTAAAAAGTCCCTAGTTAATAAGAGGCATTATATATGACTTATCATGGAAGGTTTGAAGGGGATGTGTGGGGAAACATTTTTGGCCATATCTCAGACATGCCTTTGTTAAGCTTCCTGGTGACAAAGTTGCCTGAGAAATCAAAGCTGTAAATGGAGCCTTACTAGAGGCATTAAATGTTTGAGAATATACAAGTCTATAGACTTAACTCCTTGTTGGAATGACTATATCAGCAGAAAAAGGAGAAGATTCCTTCTCCCTGCAAGACTCAGCAGGGATAGTTGGTCCTGGTTGCACAGAGATGGACAGATTAAGCATTTTCCCCTCCCACCCCCCCTGCAGCCTCTAATGGAGAAAGTACTGTAGATCACCAGCTGCAAATTAAAGCTTTCTTGCTTTCTTCCACGGAGGGGAAGAACCCTTGGGGGAAGGTTGGTGCAGTCACGTCAGCTCTCTCTTGGGGCAAATCCTTGTAGGCTTTACTGTATAAGGGGATGCACTTCACAGCCACGTGCCAGTGGGAATAAGTCAAGTGGGATGGCTAACATGGCCAATATCAGATGTATTTTAGTACAGCTGTGGTTATGAGATTGTTGTTGTTGTTGTCTTTTAAAGTGAAGCTGTACATATTTTGCTTGTGGCAGCTCTCTGAAGGTTCACTGGCTCGCTTTTTATTTGATTTTGATTAAAATTGACATTTCTGCCAGCCTTAGTGGTCTCATGAGTGAGGTATCTGAGTCTGATTTCTGGAGTTGATCTCTTACTGTGTTGTGTGGTGTGGGGAATCCCTGTCTCCCTCTAGGAGGAAGGCAGGGCTTCAGATCTCTGTGCAGCAACCCTGTTAGGGGTGGGGTGGCTTTGATGCGCTCCACAGGAAGTGCCTTTTACCACTAATTGGCTGCAGATGCACACCAGGTAGGCATTCCCAGCAATCTAAGCTTCTCAAACACAGAGCAGGCATGATCAGTGCAACTCTCCCATCCCTCCGTGAAAATCCTATTTAATGTTCATATCGAGAGATCAGGTCTTGTGGAGAATAGGGTGCTCTGTGTCTTTGTTTCACATAGACCTTTGTGTTTTTTCAGAGGCTGAGAGGAAGGGGTGCCAGGTAGTCCTTTTCTCCACCCAGCAGAGATGAAGATGTCAGGTTGTGAAGTTGTGAAATTAGGCTGGGATCTGAATAGCACGTTGTTACTGAAGTATGTTCTCTATTAAGAAAGCGGAGGCAAGCTTAATGGCTTAGATAAACTAACCAAAGGTTGGTAAAGTAATTAGTAAATATGCACTGTCAGGCCAACTGATTTGTTTAATCTTGATCAGGCAATATTTGTAGAGATTTAAATCATTTTAAGAAGTGGCTGTCCAGAGTTATTGCAGGATTGCGATCCATGCAGTGCTGCAGACAAACAGACCTGTTCCCTTCCTTTGCTGCAACACCACTGAGCTTGGCAGAAAGCAACCACGTTCCTACCATGCTGCTGTCTCACGGTTATTTAATTCAGTCCTAGTGCTAGAGGTAATTCCGTCCTTGGCGGCAGCTGCTCCTTCAGGCATCTGCTTTCCTTTGGCCACCAGGTCAATCAGGGAGCAGATCTGGCTGGAAACTAAGGCATTCTGAGGTATTCTGGTGTGGCTTTTGGTGTGGGTGTGGTTTTTTGTGGTGGTTTTTTTGGTTTTGGTCCTTGAGCTCCTGGAGCCAGCTCAGCACGTGGCAAAAAAAAGCACTCTTGCTGACACCTGAGAGGGAGGGGGAACACCCAGCCGAGGGAGGTGGCGAAGGCAGAGAAAATTTGCACTTTTGGCATCTTAAATTGGTAGCAAAACTACAACCTGAGTTTACATGCCTGTTTGTGTAAATTGAATAGTTTACTAATTTCTGGCAGGAGTTGTGTTTGGGTTCTCTGGGGTCTAGGGACAAAAATGTCAGAAGCTTCACTGTAGTGACTCCTTCAGCTTCCTGTGCATTTCTTTGCCAAATTAAATAGAGCCAGAAATCTCAGCACCAGCAGCTGTAGGGAGTTAATCCCATCCAGATTAGCCATGGCACATTTTTGTAACCATAGGCACAACAGCTTAGTGTAGACAGCTGTTCTGATAAACCGGGCTGGGAATTCTGCCCTCATAGGAATGCCTGATGCATACTGGTCACCAAAGTTGTTTGCCGAGTTATGGTGAGATAAACTTGTACCCTTGATAGTGTTTGCATGTTATTGTCATTGCTGTGATGGCAATACTACACGGGTACCAAAAATGACATGAATGGTTTTATTTTCAAAGTGGAATGAATTTATACCTCTACCTGAGTTATGTAGGTACAATGCTAGTACTTGTCTCCGTGTGTTGTGAGGTTGCTGTGAGCCTATTTGCTCATAAACTAGAGGCTTGATACATAAAGGCAACAGGTATAGAGATGGACAGCTTGCTTGCTATCCCAAGCAATATTCTTGTTGCGAAGTGCATTTCTTCCCTGCCAGTTTTGCTCATGGCCTATGTTGGCATCATTCTTGATGGTGCTGACTGAATGTTTAGTGGAAGAGGAGGACAGGGACAATTGAAAACTGGGGGAATGTGGTGGCTGTATACAAGGATAACTTTTGACTGGGTGAACGGAGGTAAAACCTTAAGATTGTTTGGAGCCCTGAAGATGAGTCAGCTTAGGTAGCTGCATGGGTTGAGCACCAGACTTTGAATCTGAAGAGCTGGAGATTTGAGAACCATTAAAGGAAAAAAGCATGGTTTGCCATGGGGTATTGGAGTGCTAAAAGTTCACCCGAGTTCAAAATGAGAATGGATTATTTCATTGCATAGAAATCCACTGAGGATGCTAAATACTTGGGAATCTCCTCCAAAAGACTGTCTGTGAAGTGGCCAGCCTTCAAGGTGTTGAAGTCTGGGAGTGTGTTTAAGGGTACTGTCTGTATGTTTCCTCTGTTCCTGCGCTCTTCTCTTACCATCTGCTTCTGGTTATTGTTGAAGATGGGATTTGAGACTAGATGGACTTCTTCTCTGACCCAGCATAGGCATTTTTGTAACTTCAAGGGAGAATGTTGTTAGAAATAGCAGAGTCCAGTAACCATAGGCACGACAACTTAGTGTAGACAGCTGTTCTGATAAACCCATCTGGGAATCCAGCCCTCACAGGAGTGTTTGATGTGTATTGGTCACAGAAGCCATTTCTAAAGTTATGGCAAGACAAACTTGTAGCTTTGATAGCTACCTTTTTCCTGGAATGAAATCCATTGTTTTCTCATCTCTGCCATTATTGCACTGTTTAACCTGGGACAAGTTCTTCCACCTGTTTGACTTGACTTGCACCCTTTATCCATGTTGTAATTTCAGGTGTCAGCTCTGTAAGTTGAGGACTTTCTTAGGCCGTGTTTTCATAGTCACAAAGCAAGGCAGGCATTTGAAGGACTTACTTTGTGTTGCTGGAAGTTTTGCATCTCAGCTGAAATTTAGGTAGCTGACTGAATGCTTTAATTTAATTTTGGATGTAAATTAAAACAGGGAAAATTAAACTATCCTGAAGCATTGCCACAAGAATGATTTACACTAACTTTGAAATTGCAACAGGTCAGGAGTATATCAGGTAAGGTGGGGTAGTGTCCAGGGTATACTAACTCACATGCTTCCCAGTGTGGCGATGCGTCTCCTGTGTTCTGCACAGTGCTTTGCAAGAAGCTCTCAGTCCATTTGATGTCACTACTCACTATTCTAGTAATCATAGAATCATAGAATGTTTCAGGCTGGAAGGGACCTCTAGAGGTCCTCTAGTCCAACCTCCCTACACATGTAGGGACATCTACCTAGGTCAGGTTACTCAGAGCCTCATCAAGCCTGACCTTGAATGACTCCAGGGATGGGGCCTCCACCACCTCTCTAGGCAGCCCGTTCGAGTGATCTGTGACCCTAATGCTAAATAACTTTTTTCTAATATCCAACCTAAATCTATCTTTTCCTAGCTTAAAACCATTACTTCTTGTCCTATCACTACAAACCCTTGTGAACAGACCTTCCCCTGCCTTCCTGTAGGCCCCCTTCAGATACTGGAAGGTCAGTATAAGGTCCCCCCAGAGCCTTCTCTTCTCCAGGCTGAACAGCCCCAACTCCCTCAGCCTGTCTTCATATGAGAGATGCTCCATTCCCCTGATCATTCTGGTGGCTCTCCTCTGGACATGCTCCAATGTGTCCACATCTTTCTTGTGCTGGGGGCTCCAGAACTGAACGCAGTACTCCAGGTGAGGTCTCACCAGGGCAGAGTAGAGGGGCAGAATCATCTCTCTTGATCTGCTGGCCACAGTTCTCTTGATGCAGCCCAGGATG
>VZZY01002512.1:46749-169134 GCA_013400335.1 Eurystomus gularis
CCTGACTGCCAGGACTTTTCAAATATTATGGAGAGTGGCTCAGCAACTACAGCAGCCAATTACCTCAATACTCTGGGATGCATTTCATCAGGCCCCATAGACTCATGTTCAGGTTCCTCAGGTGATCATGAACCTTGTCCTTGCTTAGAGTGGGAGGGACTTTGTCAACCTCTTCCCTGTCCTGTGGGTCACCGTTTTGAGGGCTGCGAGGAGAGAGATTGCCAGTGAATACTGAGGCAAAGAAGCTGTTGAGTACCTCAGCTTTCTCCTCATCAGTTGTTACTAATTCACCATTGTTAATCACCAGGGGGAGTACACCTTCTTTGACCTTCCTTTTTTGATTTAGATACTTATAGAATCCCTTCTTGTTTTTCTTTGTATCCCTCACCAGGTTCAGCTCCAGTTGCGCCTTGGCCTTCCTGACTTTGTCCCTACATAACTGGGCAGCGTCCCTATATTCCTTCCAGGTTACCTGTCCCAGTTTTAACTCTTTGTGCAGTTTCATCTTGTTCTTTAGTTCAGCCAGCAGTTCTTGACTCAGCCGTGCTGGTCTCTTTCATAATAATGGTCTCTTATAATAATAATGAAAAATCGGAATAGCAAAGTGATTCTGCTCAGATGTTCGACTTTTGTTTCTCCTTTGATTCAGGAAAAAAATCATGCTTTACTTTGAGGTATATTTTGTTAAAAAATTAGAGGGCTTTGATTAGCATGTTTATAGAGGGGTGCACTTCCTGAGCAGAATGAAAAACATTCTTTGGTGAAGGATGTTGAAAGTACAGGCACTCCCTACTGCTGACGGATTTGTTCTGGACTTGTATTTATCAGTACATGTTAACAGAAAAGAAAAATGTGGAGGTATTGTTCTACAAACACGGTGAATTATATTCCTTTCCACCCTTTTGCTGAGATGGGTGCAAAACCTGTAGCTCCATCTGAGTAATTTCTTGATGTTAGGACACCCAGGGGCAGGATTTCTTTCTTGGTGTGGTTTTTTTTTTTTTTATCTATGTTTATTACTTTCTTTCATATTTTTGTCAAGTGACAATATCTAACTTCAGCAAGCATTTTAGAATTATATTTGTGTGGCAAATAATATGCATATTAAATGAAATTAAATTTTACTGTATTAAAAGGTAATTTGAATTGCAAATATGAAACTCCCAAAACAAACACCAACAGACTCCCCTGATGATTGGATTTCCTGGTCTTTTTTGAAAAATTGGTGACTGATTCTCATAGCAAAGGCAGCTTTATTTATTTTTTTTTATTTTTTCCTGATGGAATAAAAGTTAAGTGCCCATTGTATAGTAGAAGAAGAACATTTAATACCTAAACTATTAGTCTTCTAGCTACAGCTTGGCATTATGATTTTATCAGCACTGTAGAGTGTCACTAATATGACCCAGAGCTTAAACTTGCTACTGTCACTGTAACGTGTTTCTTCTAAAACTATTATTGTCAGCCAGCTACTGCAAGTCCAATTCCACATTCTAGCATCCTCTCTGAGAACAGCTAGGCTTAGCTTATCATTCTTTTGGCACAGAAAGGGATGCGGTTTGAGCTCTGTAGGGTGCAATCAGAGCTGAGGAGCACCGTTCTCCAGGAGCAGCACATAATAAGTACTGAGTTTCAATCTGCTTTCTCTTCAAAACCACATGAGCATCTCTGGCTTGGCAGAAACCCAAAGATAAGAATTTTCAGGGTTCTTGAAAGTAAGGGTGAGATTACTACAATTTGAAAGGTCTGAAGACCATTATGGTTTGAGCAGAAGGAAAGCTTTCAGTTGTTCTGTAAAAGGCTGGGCATTATTGCCCCTTTTGGGAAGGTGCAGCATGCCTGTCCTTTCCCTTGTGCAAGACAAGTTGATTGCTGCAGGAGTAACAAGCCATAACCCTCCAGGTGCTTTTGAGAGTTTAGCACTGGCCTACACTCCATACATTGGAATGCTGTGAATCCTGGATAGCACTGCAGAAAATATATTGTGTAGTGTAGGCTCTTTGTAATCTTTTCTCTTTTGCACACCTTTACAGAGCCAGACACAATCCAGCACATTATGTGAGAGTTTTCACTCTTACAGACTTGTAAAAGTTTCTATTAGCAATTCTGATTTGGAAAGGACAATTGAAGGCTGAAAGAATGGCAAATGCAACCCGGATATAACTTTTTGATCCCAGAACCCAATTAAATTTGTGGTTTTAAAGTGCATGTGACTCCTGAGTTCAGCTCTAATACTAGATTTATATTACTTCCTGGAATGAAAGTTACTGCAGACAATTTCCAGAGGAGCATAATAATGATCCAGTGAAAAATGAATCCAGCTTTTGATTTTTATTTTTTTTCCCCAACAGAAATAAGATAGAGAACCAATTTAGTTTTTATATTGGCGATTCGTTTAATGCTCAGTAACTTTCCTACCATCAGTGACTTCTTTTTTTTTCCCAGATACCTTCTTCATTAGTGCTGCTGTTGCTACACAGTGTTAGCATGCATTTGTCTCGACACGGCTAATGCTGTAGCACTAGTACATATTTGGAGAGAAGGATAAAAACAGAATATTGGTTGAAGGGAAACCTTTCTTATCAAATACACTATTCATAATCTCACTTTTTATGAGTAATTAGTATTCTGTGAGCCATGTGTTTCTCTTTTTCATCATGTCAAGGTACTCTGCCTAAAATGATACTTCAGCCTGATCAGTTAAGGTAAGGGGGAACTTCAGACATCAGTAACCATCTGTGCTCTGTGCTGAGCTGCTGTCTGGCTCAAAACAGCCTTCATGCTTCTGAATTGTTAGTAGAGACACTTAAGTTTTGGACTTGCAGTACTGTATATGTGTCTCATTCCTAGTTATTGCAGGACAGCTTTGGTCTCCCAAGGGAACTGTTACCTTAATTCTGCTGTTTCTTGGAGCTTGTGTCACCTTTTGCTCTTACAGACCTCTCAGAAATAGAGCTGGGATATGAAAGCAAGTGTCCTTGCCCTCCTCTTCCCTTACCGAGCTCTTTCCTGTGGAGTTTGGCAGGTTCTGTGGGTAGTATGAGGTTTCTGGTCTATAAAGTGATATACTTGAGAGCTTTGGAGAAAACCGTAAGTTGCTCTTAGGGAGAAAGGGACTACAAATTATGTTTTCCATGGAAAGAAATGAAGGGGGTGTGAGAAGTCTTGCATCTGTGGAGTTGAGCTCTTTTTTTCCTACCTTTGCTGCCTGACTCTTAATTTTGGGAGCAGTGGCTACCTGTAACATTTATCATAATGAAATTTTTGTCCAGCAAGGCTGTGCTCTGAAAATGAGCATGAATGAGATGTGTAAATGGGCTTCCTTACTGTTAGTGGTGGACCTGCATGGACACGAAAGAAGCTGTTTCAGCTACCTGGGGTTGGAGCAGTGCAACTCATTTGGCATCCTCTTTCTAACTCCATCTGACTGGGGAACAAAGCTCTATCTGGTGTGTATCTAGATAAGCTCCAAAACTAGGTGCATCTTCATATTCACTTCTTTAGTTTGAATGTGAATTGCAGCCTTGTTTTCAGCTTTTGGTTGCTACTGTGTGAATGTTTTTCCAGATAAATCTAAATGTAGTTGTGAAGCAGAAGCATATTCACTTCTTCCTGGACTCAGAGTGGACTCCCTCACTCTGAGCTCTGTCCAGAGACAGAGTTGAGGGAAGCATACACAATAATGTAGTTTCTGGATTATCCTGGATTTGTGATAACCACGGACACAGGGGGATGATGAATGTTGTCAAGAACAAGTTTCAGCTCAGATGAATGTTGACTGATGATGAAAATCACTATGAGGGAAAAAAAGCCCCATTGCTGCAGAATCAAAACAACACATCCTTTTTGAAGCCTTTGGGAAAGCCCTTCTTGCACAAAAAAATCTGTGAATCAGAAAGATACCTGTTAATTCATGCTATCTCTTCCCCATTTCACATTAGAAGATACCTTGGCTATGATGATGATCATCTTTATTTTTTCTCTGCTGTCTTGACTGAATACAGAGTAAGACTCTAATGTGGTCAGTTTGATCCTCATTTCAGATGCTGAGAGGAAAGGTGCTCATGTATGCCCAAAATCAAAAAGCAAAACATCTGTCCACCCAAACCTGGTGATTCACTGAGATCTCAGTGAGGTCTGAGAATGCTTTTTCTGTGAGCAGTTAATTTACTCAAACTGATGCTGATTTACTGAGTAAACCTGTCCTGGATGATACAAATCTTATTCTATCTCACAGCATTTTCTAATAGAGGGAAAACTCAGCAAAATGAAGACTTGACCTCTAAATCCTACTTTGTTTTTTTTTTTTTCTTTTTCCCCTTTTCATTCTTTCTTGCTCTAAGCTAGTTTTGTAGTTGACCACTTTGCACCTTGTAATGTATGTTGTGGCCTCTCCATTCAGAGTGAACCATGAATCACAAAACTGGGTGCTATCTCTCCATCTACTTTTTTCAGACTCTGGAAAGCAGCGTTATGCTATTGGTGCTGCTTTCGAGCTGAATTTCCTACCTGGATAACGTATCTCTGGATATGGTATGTTGAGCTTGCAGAACTGGTCTGCTGCAATGAAATCTGGGACCAGATGAGTTGAAATGGATACTTGAATGAAATCATTATTACTCTCACAGACACAGAAAAGTAGACATACAGTAATGGGTTAGACAAAATGTATTGTTTAAAGACCATGTTAAATGAATTCCTCCAGGAGGGCTTGTGTTTTTATGGAGAATGATGTCCAAGCAAGAAAGAGCTGTTTTTCCTTAGTCCTACAGAGTAATTGAGTATGAATTTGAAACTCCAGTCAGCTTCATGTGTTACTCTCCAGGTCAAATACCTGCAAAAATAAATATTATACTACATTTTCCATCAAGATAGACATGTTGAGAAGTCCTGTTTCTAATCAGATAGTTTTTGAAGCCTTATGTTCTGAAATTAGAGTAGTAATCTTCTCAACTGATTCACAATTTTTTCCAAAGTACATTTAAGAGATTTTATTTCTTCTGTTAAACTTCAAAATGCAGTCCTGCAGAACTTTTAGGCTCTCAAGGCAGAGCAATCACTTTTCCTGGAGTGACGTAGGCCAAATGGCCTCAGTGTTAGTGATACAGAACTTTGCCTGTTGTGCTTCTTTGTCATCAACCTGCTACTAGTTCTGTGTGTATCTAGAAGTCTTCTGTGTGCATTGGTCCTTTGTGAGAGAAAACTATATAAAACTTGTCTCATTCTGGATATTTATATTCTAAGGAATGCTTCTCAGAGGAAGAGGTGGAAATTCTCTTTACAAAGGATCTTTCATCCCTAGGATCACGATTGATAGAATACTTTTGATAGACACTTTTTTTCCCTAAAATTCTCTTTCTTTGAACAAGAAGATCCACAAGCACAACTATGCTAGAGATAAACAGATCAGGGAGGAGAAAGTCAGAAAGTGACTTGGTCACTGTTATTGGGAATGCATCCTCTGCATTTCATATATTCAGAATGTATATTACAATAATTTGAAGAGTTGCTTACGAGTTTTTTCTCAGCTCGTACTTGGAAATAGGTGTGTATTTTTGTCTGGGAAATGAACAAGAAAGAGTATTCTGCTGTTCTGGTTTCACTGGGAGAGAATCCCAGGGCAGCTGTGGTCTGCAGGCCATTAGCAGTTTGGGGTCAGCCAGGGCAGCTGACCTGAGGTGGCTACAGGTGTATCCCAGATCATAAATTCACACTCAGTATAAAGGGGGGAGTTTCCAGAGTATAGAGGGGCTTTCTGCTTGGGCTTCTGCTCTTCCTGACATTACCCCTCCTGCCTCTCTCCATTCCTGGAGGAGCTTGCTTACCATTCTGCTCCCAAGGTCTGCTTTCCCATTTATAGTGACTGCTGTACATTCACTGGGCTGGTATTAGTTTAGCTGTTTCATTAAATGTTTTCATTTTAATCCATGAGTTGTCTCTCCTTTCCTGATCCCCCCTTTTCTGCTGGAGAGATGTCATCGGGTGATAGAACAACTGCTACAGTTAGCCCAGAGAATGCTGAATGTAAACACCCATCTGAATGTTTTGTAAGCGAATAATTAACCGCCGTTAATTCTGGTTTCATACAAGATGCTCAGAGTTTCTCTCATTTGCACATGCATAGATACACAGTCAGGCACACACGCATGCATTGCTTGTCAGGTTATCCATTTGTAAAGATGAAAGGTGTCTTTACAGTCTATGATGTACCTTTAACCTCTTTATTACCAAGATGTAGTTATAAATAAGGTGGCAAATTTCCTGTTTGCCATTTTATTTTCTCAATATGTGAGCAAGTGTATACATTAGTTCTGATTTGTAGGCTTTCCTATGTGTAGAAGTGATTTTTGGCAAGACTGTGTTTCTCTCCAGGGTTCTAATAATGTAATAATATATTATTTTGCATTACATGGAAGAGTTCATATTTAATCTCTGGTTTGGTCGCTCAGAAAGCGACAGGCATGTGGTGAACTGTTTGTGCATGAGAAGAGTATGCTCAACGCACTATTTAAAGGTTTAGTTACTTTTTGAGGGGTCGCTATCTGAATAGTGGCTGTGTTGCATGATACTGAAGACGTGCCTAGTATGAACCTTTGTTTTCCTCTGAGAGTTTGATGCTGTTGGGTAAGTAGAGTAGCATCTTAGTACAACTGTCTCTTGCCGTGTTAAAATAGTATTCCAGTTTTAGTTTAGCCTTAAATGATGTTAAATCTTTTTCTTGTCTTCAGTGCAAAGATGCTATATAAATAGGCACAGCTGAATGTTATGAAGTTGTTTATGAGTCACAGTCTCCAGCATGGTTGAATCTTATTACAACAGTTAGAGAATTGTCACAAGAATAAAAAGTTGAGGTTCAAAAGGTGATATGTTTGTAGGTGTGTTACAAAATGATGGGTCATCACTGACCTGACATCTTGTTTACTAACATCTCATTGTGCTGGAGAGGAAAGCCTTCGTATCCTATTAGACATCTCATGAACACTGCTGCCTTCCTTCTGCTCACCCGTTGCCAGCAATCCTTATGAAAAGATACAAGTCTAAGTTGTGGGGTGGTTTGGTGTGTGTGTTGTGTAGGGGGTGTCGTGGTCGGGCGCAGACATCCGACTCATGTGGGTCAGTTCACCACAGGGGGGGGGGTTTGTTGGTTTTTTTTTGTGGGTTGTTATTGTTTCTGCTGTTGTTGTTTTTCCCCATGGGATCCTAAGAGTATGGTATCCAACTCAGTGGAAATTGGCTGTCTGATTTCTATTCCAACATAATATATCATGAATATTAAAACTAAAATACACAGCTATGTGTGCATTTCTGTCAGCACTACAACTTTTAAAACAGCAAAGCAGGAACTTGCTGAGCTCTTAAGAAAATACCTTCTTCCTTAGGTGATGTTTCAGAGTACAGGTCTTACAAACAGGTTGGGGCAAGGGTTCACCAGATTGATATTGCCATTGGTGATGCAAGTGCCAGGAGCATTATTCAGACATACAGAAGAGATGTTTGAGCAGCAGTTGCATACTGTACTCCCAAACCAGTGCAACAGTTTGGAAAAATCTTCATTCCTTTTTGAGTAAAGATGCAGTGGTTACAAATACCCAATCATTTGCTAAGGGCTTCTGTGCTCATTTTGGTTGTAAGTCACATTTGAGCCAAACATAGAAACCCGGCAGTTTCTGTAGAGCTGCCTGTGGAGTGGGATGCCACACAAGTAGCCCCAGCAAAATCTGGCCTTCATTGGTAAGGGCAGAGCCAGCAACAAATGTTAATTTTTAGTTTTCTCTGTGCATCTTCACCCTTAGTAAACAAAAATATAGCCATGGGAATTTATATGTCTTCCTTGTGAAATCTTTGCTTTTACAAGTGTTTTCTCATACTGTAGAGCAGAGCTAACAAAAAGATGGGTTTATGAAACAAACAGTTTTTTCCTATTTAGTTTTCTGACAGCAAACCTGAAATAAATAGTTATGCAGCCACAGTATAGTTTGCAAGCAGTATTAGAATAAAGACAATAAAGAAGAATGACATTTCACTATAAGAACTCAGTTTAGTTGCATCATCTCAATGCAGTGTTACTTTTTCTGCATTTATAAAAGTAAAGGAATAAAGGCCTTAAAACCTAGATATCACAATGAGAGCTGCCAGCAGAATCCAGTCTTCATTAAGAAAACTACTTTTAGTATTGCAATAAGTTATTTTTTAATTAAGACTTTTCTGTATTTTATTCCTTCTTGGTCCCAAGGAATTGCTAAGTTAGTGATTCTGAAATGCAGGGCATATGAATAATGCAGCTTTACAAATAAGAAATGTGTTCAAGAAAAATCTTTAAATTCCAGTATCGGTCTGTTACTGAATGTTGATTTAAGCTGATGCTGTTCCATCAATTTGTTTTGAGTTCCTGTTATTTTAATTTGTAAACTTTTTGGAGTGGAGACATCTTATTCTGAGCTTGTGTAGTGAGCAGACTTTTGGCTTGGACTTGGGTAGCAGGGTTTTCAGCTTGTACACAAACCAAAAGTATGTTTTTGAAGGGAGAGGTAATCAACAAAAGTGTGAGAAGTAATGCGGATTAGAAGTGGAATTTGAACCAATCACATTTCAAATTCTGTTTGGACTTTGGTCCATCCAGCTCAAGTGTTAGGTGAAAACTATAGTGAAAAGTGGCTAAGAAGAAATTTTATGAAGTTTTTCTAGGCACATTATAAAGATAAAAATACAATGAATATAGTAAAAAAAGAAAGCAAGATTTTAGACTGTATTTGTAAGAAGTAATCAAATGGCATTGCTCAGTGGCTGGTATTAAACACTCATTAGTAACATTCTTAACCATCAACCACTATAATTTATAAAGTTGTTTTTACTTATTGTGCTCATTTGATTTCATTAAAATGTGATAAAAACTTTTAACTTAGGGGATTGTTCTTATTTATTAAAAGTAAAGAAATTCCTATTGATTTGCTAAAATAAACTTGGATGTTTTTTCAATCAATACTTTTTAAAGAAACCTTCAATCTATTCTTGTGGAGTCTGAAAGTTCAACAACATATATATTTATATATGTATAATTTCTCGTGTTTGAGGGCCAAATATTCCTTTCCTGATACTTCCTGGTAGAAGAAAAATAGTTAACAGAGGATGACCTCTCTTTTGTGCATTTCCACAACAGGAGTGGAATTCCTTCTGTACTCTGTTTCGATCTTTCCACTGCCTGCAAAGGGATTTGGATCAGACCCATAAATCTCTGTTTGTTTCTGTAGGGTATTTGAAGGTATTGCTATAGAATCAGGTTTCTTCCATTCGTATTCAATTTGAGGATTCATGATATTTGACTGAAGAAAATTGTTCAGTGATACCTTCTGGCAAATTCACTCATTAGTGAGTCATTTTCTGCTTCTCATTATTAGAGAGGGCAAGGGGGGAAGTCTTGTGAGCATCAGCAGTGGTACCCAGATCAAAGCTGTTTATACCTTTTCAGTGACTGCGGAAGGCAGTGTCAATTCCAGATGCCCTGCCCCAAACCAGGAGCCCATGTACCTGTAAAAGGCAGGAATGTTTCCATCACTGCCACATCCTTGAAAACTTGTGTCTGTTAGAGCTCTCAACTCCCTGTTAGGCATGACTAAGTTCATAGGGCAGGATTACCAAATATGTTAGTACTGAGATCCATTTTCCAACTTTGGGAAATTCTTTCCTTATCAGTACCTCATTTTTCCTTTATGCATTCCCTTGTTAATAGAGAAGCCATGGTCTGAAAGTGAAGGAATCTGACCCTATTCATACCAGGTTGCTTCTTCTGTCTTTCTTTGCTAATGTATCCTTACTCAAGGCAAGTGAGAAAGAGGAGTTTGCCGTTGTGCACATTGTTTTAAAATGGTTCAATAAAAGCCTTTCTGAATTCTAAAAATATATTGCAGGCTTTATATGTAATACACTGTCTTTAACTGTGTATCATGGCCTCAAAGTATGAAGAACTAGATTTTCAAAATTGAAGGTGGCCTACTGTGGTGTTCCTCACACTGGCCAGTGCCAGATCACAAGTAATACCTTGTACAGCAGGTGTATTGGATACAGCTGCCTAGAGATACCATGGAGGTCAGAGGTGTATATATTTAGGATTTAAGAAATGCATTAGTGCCTGGCCCAGTTGTCAGCATCTGGCTTTAATTCTCCTGTAGGAACTGTTCTGGTGCCCTAATGAAGGGGAACTAAAGAGACAATGGAGCTAATATTTAACAACTGACTTTAAGTTGGCTGCTGAGTGGAAGAAATATCCATGTTTTTTTAATAAAATTTAAGGGAAACATTATCAAAGGTTTTTAAGAGAACTGTGCATCTTCCTCCCCTCTAGCCTCATTAAGCAATAATTAGGAAAGATTCTGTTTACAGTGAGTGGGGGTTACTGTACAAGAACTGGGGGGGTGGAGGGGTACTTTTGACTTCTGTAGCACTTCCACTCTTATCATCTTCCACTTTTGCTTTTTATATCTATGCAACAGTGGGAAAGGATTTTCCTTGCATTGAAGTAGGGCTCTTTCTTTAACTCTTCACTCCCACTGATACTTCATCCTGTGAGGTTTTATTTCTAACTATCAGTGGTGATGTTGTGCAGTTCTTTGAGAGTATTTTATGAGGGCTGCCTTAAAACACAGGTTAATGCTGTTTGGAAATGTTGTGGACACATGTGGCTTCAGTTATATATCATGTAACTGAAGTTATAATGAGATTTGACCATGGATAAATGAAGACTTCTGTGGTCTCTTGTAATTTGTGAATTTGTCTAATCGATGTTGCAAACGTCTTATTCATGATGGATCTACAGCGCAGTTTAGTGAAACATTAATGGCCCTAGAAAAGAAAAAATTCATAATTTCTTCTTTGAAATATTAAGCAATTTGTATGTCTCCTGATTAGGGTATTTTTTCTCGTTTGTTTTAACTATGAGACTGTATATGTACAGGGAACTCTGTTGCTATAGCCTCATTGTAAAAGCAGTTTTATTGGAAAGGAGAATTCTTGGGTGTAGTCAGCTTGCAAAAGAATTTCAAGGTAACATGTGGGCGATAAGTGTGCAAACTACATTATTTGTTTACAGGATTATAAAAGCTGAATGAGAAATGAATTCAGTATGGTGTGTTGCTTTTTCATTTGTGACTCTTGAAGCGTTGGTCTGTAACCAGACAGCACAAAATCAGCATTCTTTAATTCTGAAATTGTTTATATTTGTAGTTGAATAGGCATAGAAAATATACTAATGGGAAAGGGTAGGAAACTCTGTCCTCCAAATTTGAATTTAATTTTTGGAGTTGTGGATAATACATGAACTGAAGAGACCCAAAGCCTTTTTTTTTTTTTTTCTTTAACACCTTTTGATTGAGAATATGAAGGCCACACTACCTGTTACCTTCCTACAGTTGTTCTTTTTACACATCTAACAAGTATGTCCCATCAGATTTGATTTTTCATTTACATGCTCTGGCCTCTTCTGTGAAATTCCTTTGAGTTTAGGTGCGTTACTGGCATTGCAACAGCATAAGGAGGAGGAGAACGAAACTCAAAGTCTCTCTGACTGATAGGTCTGACCTGAAATCTCTTTGCTTGGTGTGATTTCTGTCTTTTCTGGCAAACTATTCTGTATGTTGTGCTGCTCTTATTAGAATCCCTTGATGATGACTACTGGATACTGACCTGAAGCTCAAGTTTCCCTTGGTGATATTTTCCTTCCTGAATGGTTTGTTGACAAAGATTTAAGTAAAGGGTGCATGTGTAGGTTGCTTGTCCTGAAGCATCAAGTGGTGTCTGGATGTGAGCTGTTGGCATGTGGATAATGGTGCTGTTCAACCAGTACCACGCAAATAATTGGTGACTGACTTTGTCCTCGCATCCAGCCCAGATAAATGTTCTCCTTGCCTTCTTTGGGTCTCTGCTGTGAGGACGAGGGCTTTCTAACCCTTATTGAGTTCTAGCATGTCGCATGCCAAAGCAATTGGGGTGGAGGTCAGTGACAGCTTTGCACTGATTCATCTCAGGCTAATTGCAAAGGGGTTACTAAAATGCCACACTAGGTAGGATTAGCTACGTCCTTGCCACATGGGAGTGTGGGAGTTCAGCCTGAAATTTTACAGTAATGCAAGGATGTCCTTAAATGGCACTGCAGAGCCTTATAAATTAAGGATTTGTTTAGTTTTTCATTGTTCTAAGGAATCTGCAATTATAGCATTGGTTTGTGAATGAATGTATATTATTAAACCAGTTTTAAAAAATGCATAATGCTTGGAAAGCAGTGTTTTGCAAAGTTGGAACTTGGCGTTATAAATTAATTCTTTGAGTAAAACATGAGAAAAAAAAATCTGTCAAATTAACTCCTCGTGGGCCTTCTTTCAGCTGAGTAATGAGGTGCCCTCCTTTCCTTCTGTGATAATTTCTTGCTTTAAAGATATTGTTAAAATCCTCAGGATGCCTCTTCCAACCAATCAGTCCATCCCCAAGTCCCTGCACAGTATGGATGCAGGCACCTCATAAATGCTAAGCCAGAACCAATATTAAGTCCTCCATCTCTTGTGATTAATGAGCTTTAAGGAGGGTGGAGAAAGAGAAAGAAAAAAGAAGTCCAAAATACTCTTTATTCAAGGTTGCCTTGTACACCTTTGCTTTTTGAACAGTTCTTATAATAAGAACATTTTTCATTTAAATTCAAGGTAAATTTTCTAATTAGTCGTGTTGTTTTTAGAAGAAAACCTCCTAATCTTAGTGGAAAGGAGTCTAATCCACTAAAATGATGATAGGTAGGCAATCCGGGAGACTCCTGGAATGCGTGGAGGATAACTTCTTAAGGCAGGTAATAAACAGACCTACCAGAGAAGATGCGATATGTGACCTGATGGTCACCAATGCAAGTGATGTGGCATGAAGATTGAAGGCAGCCTGGGCTGCAGTAATCACACACTGGTGGAGTTCATAGTCCTGAGCGATATGGGTCAGGCAAGGAGTACAGTCAGGACCTCGAATTTTAGGAAAGCAAACTTCCAACTCTTAAAGGAGTTAGTCAATAGGACCCCTAGGAAATGGCCCTCAGGGACAAGGGAGCAGAACAGATCTGGCAGATCATTAAGGATGCTTTCCATAGAGCAAAATAGCTCTTGATCCCCAGGTCTAAGAAATCAGGCAAGGAAGGCAAGAGACCAGCATGGCTGAGTCAAGAGCTGCTGGTCAAACTGAAGGGCAAGAAGGAACTGCATAGGCAGTGGCAGCAGGGACAGGTATACTGGGAAGAATGTAGGGACACTGCTGGGTTGTGTGGAAATGAGACCAGGAAGGCCAAGGCACAGCTGGAGCTGAACTTGGCAAGGGATGCAAAGAAAGGCTTCTACAGTTATGTCAGCCAGCAAAGGATGGTCAAAGAAAGCATACCCCTCACCCTGATGACCAAGATTGGCAAGCTGGTAACAGCAGATGAGAAGGCTGAATTACTCAACAACTTTTTTGCTTCATTCTTCACTGGCAACCTCTCTTCTCTCATTTCCTGAGTTAATGGACTGCAAGACAGGGACTGGGAGACAAAGTCTTTCATACTGTAAGAGAAGATCAGGTTCATGACCATCTGATGAACCTGAACATACATAAGTCTATGGGATCTGACAAGCTGCATCCCAGAGTCCTGAGGAAATTGGCTGATGTCATTGCCAGGTCACACTCCATGGTATTTGAAAAGTCATGGCTGTCAGGTGAAATCCCTGGTAACTGGAAAAAGGGAAACATTGCACGCATTTTTAAAAAGGGTAGAAAGGAGGACCCTGGGAATAACTGACCTGTCAGCCTGACCTCTGTGCCTGGGAAGATCATGGAAGAGATCCTCCTAGAATCTATGCTAAGGCACAAGGATCATAAGGAGGTGATTTAAGACAGCCAGCATGGCTTTACTAAGGGCAAGTCCAGCCTGATCAATCTAGTGGCCTTCTATGGTGGAGTGACTACATCAATGGACAAGAGAAGAGCTATGGATGTCATCTATCTGGACTTCTGTAAGGCCTTTGACTCGTTCCACCACAACATCCTTCTCTAAAAATTGGAGAGATACAGATTTGATGGATGGAATGTTCAGTAGATAAAGAATTGTTTGCACAGTTGTATCCAGAGGTTAGTGGTCAATGACGTGATGTCCAAATGGAGGTCAGTGACAAATAGTGCTGTTTAATATCTTCACCAGTGACAGAGTGGGATTGAGTGCACCCTCAGCAAGTTTGCAGGTGACACCAAGCTGAGTAGTGTGGTTGACACACCAGGAATGGGATGTCATCCAGAGGGACCTGGACAAGCTTGAGAATGGCTCTGTGTGAACCTCACAAGGTTCAACAAGGCCAAGTGCAAGGTCCTGTACCTGGCTTGGGTCAGTCCTTGGTATCGGTACAGGCTGAGGATATTGGATTGAGAGCAGTCCTGCAGAGAAGGACTTGGAAGTGTTGGTGGATGAAAAACTGAGTATGAGCCAGCAATGTGTGAGTGCAGCCCAGAAGGCCAACTGTATACTGAGCTGCATCAAAAGAAGTGTGGCCAGCAGGTTAAGGGAGGTGATTCTGCAGTTCTACTCTGAGCTGGTGAGACCTCACCTGGAGTACTGTGTCTAGCTCTGGAGTCCTCCTGCTGGAGTGGGTCCAGAGGAGGGCCACAAAACCATGTAGAGGGATGGAGCACCTTCCCTATGAAGAAGGGCTGAGAGGGTTGGAGTTGCTCAGCCTGGAGGAGAGAAGGCTCTGTAGAGACCTTATTATGGCCTTTCAGTACTTAAAGGGGGCCTAGAAGAAAGATGGGGACAGTCTTTTTAGCAGAGCCTGTTGCAGCAGGAGAGGGGTAATGATTTTAAACTGAAAGAGGGTATATTTAAACTAGAGAGAAAGAAGAAAATTTTTACAATGCAGGTGATGAAAGACTGGAACATGTTGCCCAGAGAAGTAGTAGATGCCCCATAGCTGGAAGCATTCAAGGTCAGGTTGGACAAGGCTCTGAGCAACCTGATCTAGTTGAAGATGCCCCTGCTAACTTTTGGGGGGGTGGGGGGACAGGGATGACACATGACTAGATGACCTTTAAAGGTCCCTTCCAACCCAAACTATTTTATTATTTGGTTCCTGTTCCCAGGAGGGAACAATGTGTACAATGTGAGGGCTGGAGGTATGCTTTAGGATGTGAAAGCTGACATTCTTAGACGATCATTTTTTTTTGAGGAGCTGGGTTTTAAGTAAAATATCAAATATGAGAAAATCAGAGCTGTCAATGTTGTCATTACCTGAATGCAGTTCAGATCGGCAGTGTTGAAAAGTTGTCATCAGATGGTTACAAGATGGCCTGTGACACAGCAGTTTTCTCAGCGACAGATGTGTATTAGGTTGATGTAACAAAATTGCTACCTGCAGAAAGATAGGCAGAGCTGTACTTTGATTCCTCATATTAACTTCACCTGCAATGAGGCCAGGAGACCATGCTAATTGTGAGGGTGAGAAATACTGAGCTGTTGCTTTGGGGAGAAAAGGCTGCATGTACCGAGAAGAAACCAAGCTAGCAATTGCCCTGGAACTTGTCATAAACTAAAAACACATACAAGTGTGGTTTTGCAAGAGTCTCCTTTGGAGGCTTCATTCCCCTTTCAGCCCATTACATCAGTTCCATCAGAGAATGTAACTCCAGCTTTTTTTTTCTTTTCTTTAATTTTTAATTTTTTGTGTGCACTGGTTGGAAAAAAACCCACAAATTTGACCTGCCAGTGTGAGTCAGAAGATGTTTTGGTGTATGCTTAGGCATGTCCAGCACTTGGCTGGGGCTGATTGGACAGAAGAGCTTTTAGTCCCTGTGCAAGTACATGGAGACCTGGCACCCACTTCTGAGGGCAGCTGGAGTCAGTGTTACCACACACATGCTCACAGATTGGTCCTCTCCTGTAGCACAGGAATACTTGCAATCTATTAAAAACTTGCTGATTTCTGCCTTTAACTGGAGGATGTACCCAGGGATGTGTATGCTCCTAAACCCCATTCCTGTTGTAGATGAGTGTCTCATAAAAGCAAAGGTAGTACAACCAGTCCCCATTGGAAGTGCCAGGCAGAGTGGGTAAAGCATCTCAGATCCCACAGCCAACCTGGCACAACCCTGAATTCGAACTCAAAACTCGTGAGATTCCATCCAGACCTTCAATCAAAGAACTGTTCTTTTTGTCTCTTGCAGTCCATTGTTTTCAAAGATGTTCCTGTTTAAATGCATCTTGACCATGTGCCTATAACCTGCAAGGAGCAGGAAATAATCGGAAAGCCTTGAGATGTTATGTTTTTTTTTTTCAAAGCCCTGACCTCATGCCTTCTGAATGTCTCTGTCTCCTCTCATTTCTGAGTCCTCTATGGTAGATCTTTTGTCAGGTGTGAGTGAGAGCAGAGAGGCTATTGACAAACTTTATGCCCTTTTAATACCTGAATGCATCTGAAGCAAATCAGGGAAATAATATTTATGTAGCATGGTCATGAAATCACTAGCAACCTGGCTGGCAAATTAGAATTTTTTTAAAAGAGAAATTAAATTAAGAAATGACATACTTGTAGTGCAGTTTCGTATCCTTCTCCTAGAGAAGCGTTCATTATGAGCTTGAGTAAATATTAGATATTTATCACATAGGATGTTAAATATTTAAATTTGCCTGTAACAGATATATTCCTACATGGTAGGCTGCTGCTTGATATTGAATTAGGAGGACAAGTTTCTCTTAAGTTGTTTTATGCTTGGTTGTCCACCTGTAATGTGGACATTACAGCAATTGAACCAAGCATTGAACTCATTGAAAGTAAGATTTTGCTCATGTAATTTTGTAGTTAAGTGGCTACTCCAGGCATTAAGGTTTTTATTTCAAAAGAATCTTGTAACAGCCTAGTCCTGAAGAATCTGGTCCGTTGCAACCAGCACCTGCAGCTGGTACAGTAGGGTAAAGGCACAGGAATTGTTCTGTTGCTTTCATGGGACATCTCCCATGAGATGTCAATTTCTGGAGCGGGATGTTAATCAAGCATGCTGGGAGCCCTCTTTGGCCAAACCAGCCATGGTCTTTCTCGTGAGTATCTGTATGTCCAGCTGCCGCAGCATTACCTGGCAAGCTTATACAATGAGTACTTGGGTGGGAGACACAGATGCAGGTCCAGCTCTATTCTGGGCGTAAATTTTGCCCCAGATGTGTTGTCTTTTCCCTCTGTTTCTGTTACATTATCCCTCTCATTGTCTTCTCTTCTCTAGAGAAGAAGCTGCAGGTGGTTCCTACAGTTCTTAGCTATGAAGCAGTTGGTGCAGAGGAGCTGAAGTCATCACATTGCTCCTTGATTAGCTCCTTGATTAGCAGATCTTGGTAGAAACATAGATCTAGAGTCTTGTGACTACAAGTGTGCTTGGGACAGCAAAAGACTATGGAGCCAGAAGGAAATTTATTATTAGATCTTGTGTCTGGTTCGTAGTTGTGCCACCAGCTGGAAGGGAGTTTGAGGTATGCAGCATAAGAAATGGCTTATACTGAAACTAGACTGGCAGATTAGAATCAGTTGTGTTACATGTGATGTCTTCCACAAAGGTATTCTAGTGTTGTCTCGCCGTTGTTAGTTTTGAATGCATTAGGAAGCAGTCAAAAGAGTGACAGCTAGGTCAGAAAAACAGATGCATTCCTCCATCATAATTATATGTGATAATCCTTTCCATTGTTGTTATTTTAAAGGAAATTATACTGATTTTAAATTAGTTTTTGACTTGTCTTCTCTGCAAGGACCACAGCCGAGTTATCTTTGCCTTAGAATTGACAAAACTGCGGTCTTTGTCATTCAGTCATTTAGTAGCAACCCAGCAAATGTAATGCTGTTCTGTAGCATAACTGTATAAATCAAAACCCAATATTTACTACCACCTTTTTAAAAAGTTGCTGACATATTAAAGAGATGCTAAATGAGCCTTTTGGATGTTTCATTCTAATTAAATACGAGGTAAATGATCGGTAATTGTACCTTTCAGTAATATGTGAGTGTGTGATTTGCAAACTTCCTGGTGCTGCCCTTTAAAAATAATCTGAAAATATTTTGGTGGCATTAAGTCACTATAGGTTAGCAATGTATTGGTAACTTAATAAGCTGCTGGCATTTGTTTGGGAGAAATTTTCCTTCGTATGCAAAACTGTCTGACTGCTTGTCTACGTAATTCTTCATGTGAAATAATATGTTAAGTTTGTCAGTATAGAATTGAATGCTTTACTGTGACCTGTGCTTGGGATCTTCATGTATGGACTGGAATTGCTTCACAGCAGAAGTATTGTTTGGTGACAAACACGCCAGCTTCTGCACATCCATCTATCTCATTTATAAGGTAGACTACTTACTTTCTGCTGTGCACTTAGGTCTGAGTAGGTGCGTGTTGTGAAGCAGAGCCGGCACCCTGGTTATTTTTTGCTGTTGAAATGAGCAAATGTTGACCTTGCGCTATCAATACCGCAGGTGTGTTTATGCCTGCTACTAAACCTGACACATGCCGTTTTGTGAGGGAAGATAAGGAAAATCTACATTCTTACCTGCTTTAAATTAGGATCTCTGTTAATGATTTAGACTATTGTGTTATGAGAGCATCGATTTCATCTGTTCCAATGATTCCTTTTAATGAAATTGTTCAAGGCTCAGCTCACTACAGAGGAGAGCCTGCTCTCTGCATTATTGGAGCCAAGTTAAGGTCACAGATCTTGGCTCTTCCATCATGAGAATCGTTCAATAGAAAACATGAATGGGCCAGAGAACAATTTTCAGCTAATTCCATGATTGCTCTGAAAACAATGGTGAAAAGCACAGGAGTTACTGAGTCCCTCCATTACTTACCCATTCCACCTAACTGGGCAAGCCAAATAAAAAACCCTCTGATTTTCAACTGAAGCTATTTTGTTGGGTGGTGTTTTTGTGTTTTGTTTTTTTTTTAACTGTCCCCAAAATAGACGTTTCATCTGAGAAGGAGGCTTGCCTCTAGTGATAGGAAAGTTCAAGTTGTTGAATGACTGACTTTCCTGTTTTCTATTCTCTTGTCTGCCTCAAGGAAGTCACTTCATCTTTATTTTTGTTGTCTAATTTGAAAAGATATTTTCCCAGTTTTTGAGGGTTCAGACTTCAGTCAGAGCTGCCTGAGAAAGCAAGATGCAATTAACTACAAAGTATTCCTGATGGCTAGCACAATTTAAATAGTGTTTCCTGTTCTTTAACGTACTACTTATATTTTTAAAAAATCAAAATGACAACATAAAAAAGAACCCCAAAACATCACTACCAAAACCCACCAAAATGACCAATAAAAAAAAGCAGCCAGTCCAGATCTTTTGTTTCTTCATATAACGCCTGGCATAGGGTCCTTTAAAAAGAAAGCTAGGCAGTCAGAGAAGGACTGCACAAGTACATGAGTTATATTGATAAACCAGTATCTAAAATGTTAAGGAAATAATTTTCATTCCATTATGTGTATGCATGTATCAAATTGGAAATAAGTTGCTATATACAATATAATTATGTATGTAACATGTTTTCCTGTATGTATGGATATACTTGATGTAATATAATTGGTATCTATAACAACTATAAAAAGGTGTAAGCATGTGTGCTTGTGTATTAATAGATAGATAAAATGTGGTAATTATTATAATATTTGGAAAGGTACAATAATATCTTTCAAGTTCAGGATGCCCTGAAGCAACACTTATCACTTCAAAGGTGTTTTCATAGGTTACCACCCCATAAGTATCTTTATGGTGGCAAAGTGAAAGCCTGTCTTCTAGGGGCATCCTTTGTGAATTGCCTAGATAGCATTGATGGAAAGCTAATTTCCTTGTTTTCATGTAAACAAGAAAAGCTGCACTTCAGAGTGTTTTCTCTGGCACAGAAAAGGCAAATGATAGCAATAATACTTACCTCTTATATAGCACATATCAAATCATTTGATCCAACTACGAGTCAGATACTATCAGGAAATACCACTTCCTTATGTGTTGTCGTAGCATTGAGTCCTGAATGCTCCCCAGGTCTTGGAGGACTGTTGTATTGATGAAAACAGGGGCACCCGAAATACAGGGCTTTCGTAACGTCAAAAAGACAAGAAAATACTCTAGGATTATATGCTTTGAGAAACATGCTTTCAGCAGATGCAATTCATTCAGACATGGGTAGAGTTTGAAGATCCCTTCCTGCATAGCGCAGCTAAAATGTAATCCTAACTCACATCTCCAGTCACAGCCCTGGCAGGAAAATGGGCAGCGGTGGCTGTTCTGGATCAGTGGTCATAGCTGGGGCACGGGAGCTCAAGTGGGCTCATCTGACAGGCCTGTCTTCCCTTCTCCAAGTGTTTCTGCAGCATCTTACTGCTTCCTTATAATTTGTCTGTCTCTTGATCTGTTCTGATAGAAAAAGGTCTTTACAAAAATTTGTCTGGGAAATACAGTGAAATGCTGGTAAAGCCCAAAAAAAGAAATCTGCATTTTTAAACTGTGGCTTGTGCTCAACTCTGAGGATTTGAAGTGATCATCATACCCTTTCACACACTTCGCCTTGAGGAATGTGCATGTTTAACCATTGTGTGGGAATGACTGGAGGGAAAAAATGTCAGGAAGGAGAGAGAGAACTCCTAGACCAGAATTTATATCTTAACTGCAACGTCACTAATGTGAACGTGATTTCTAGTCTTCTCCTCTGGTCTTTACACGTGATATATGACTTTTGCTTAGCCTGTTCTGCGCTTTTTTTCCCCTAACACTTCAATTCTGAGATGCATAGAGATTAACTCTTCAAGGAGGAGTTGATATGATGAGATGCAAGTCCTGAAAATTCTTTTCAGTGATAGTGGGCAGGAAAAAAATATTTAGTCAGGGTCAAGGTATAAGACTAGGACTAGAGTATATGGGGGCTCATGATGACTGAGTGCTCCTTAGAAATAGCTGAAGTGCACTGTGGAGAAAATAAGCTTTGCCAGTCTGAATTGCCATTCACCTCCATACCTTAAACTTGCCTTGTTGAAGTAGGGCAAAAAGACTACTTGAACTTTGTGGATGATCATACATTGCCTGGCTATGGAGTCCTGTGTTGGAGCCAGACTAAAACGTTAGTGAATGAGCAAGGAAAATATACAGAATAACATATTTTGCAGAACTAACAGGTAACAAAGTCTTCAGTTCTTGATGCATGGCCATAAAGAAGAGCTGAATGCCTTATACTTGTTTTAATCACACTTGCTGAACTGCAAGAAGTGATTTATTGCTCTTTAGTTTTTTTGAAGACAGTTACTCTACGTAATAGTTGTTTTCCTTCTACCACATTTTGTCAACCAATACTATGCACATATCAAAACGTTCACTAGATGACAATGGACATAGAGATAACAATAAGGGTCTGTGAGTGTCTGCATATGAATTTCTATAGTAAATATATAAGGAACATTTTGCTTAGGATTGCTGAATATGAAGATAAATCTGACCACAGGATTCATACTTACCCTCACTGTTGGTAATTGACTGTTTAGGTGTGGTAATGAGACTTATGCTAGTTTACATCCTAAATCTTGGAATTAACTCTTCCTAGCTGTGGTAAACTCCTGTAGCTCCCCCTAATTGAGAGAGCATCTAGAAGATGCTCAGTTTGGTTAACCTGGGTTCCAGTTGCACTAGGGACTCTGAATAACCTGGATATCTACTGCAGAGATTGCTGCAGCTTTTTTTTTTAATTTGTGACTTGTATGGCATCAGTCTGACAAGTTTCATAATGCTAAATTATCTGAGCAGAAAAAGAATTAGAGGACAGAGAAACTGGCCAGAAATGATGTGTGGAGGGGGAAGAATGGAGTTTAAGGAGCAAGTAAAGAGTGCGTGATAACTGAGAAGTAATCCATTTCAGCAGAACTTTGCACTGTGGAAATGCATCAACAGTTGCTTTGTTAAAAGCTATTAACTGTAATTCATTCAATTAAACTATTATGTATGCACTAGTGTACGCACATGTGTGGATGTGATGGGAAGCACAAAATGCAGTAGTCTACAAGTGTGAATCTGCACATGCATAAGTTTAGGACAGGACAACCCCAGCTGGGGAGAAACCAATTTTGGAAAGTTTTTTTCCTATGAAGTAGCTTTTTGGATATGATTTCTCAGGTCCTATGCTCAGTTAAAAGCTACTTCCACGTGTTAGTATGTGGCCATTTGGTTTTTTGTACATGTTTTTTTTTCTTATTTACTTGAAAGTTTGTGGCATGCAGAGAGACATGAAGAAAGATTTCCATGATGGAAATACATTTCTAATGAAATTACAGAATCACAGAACTGTGGAATGGTAGGGGTTGGAAGGGACCTCTGGAGATCATCTTGTCCAACCTCCCTGCCCAAGCAGGTTCTAGAGCAGGTTGCACTGGAATGCATCCAGGTGGGTTTTGAAAGTCTCCAGAGAAGGGGAATCTACAACCTCTATGGGCAGCCTGTTCCAGTGCTCCATCACCTTCACCTGTTGGACCCCTCCAGGAGTTCCCTGCCTCTCTTGAACTGAGGAGCCCAGAACTGGACACAGTGCTCCAGATGTGGCCTCACTAGGGCAGAGTAGAGTGGGGGAGAACCTCCATTGACATGCTGGTTGAGGATACCGCAGTATACCATTGGCCTTCTTGGTCACGAGGACACATTGCTGGCTCATAGTTAACTTGTTATCCACCAGGACTTCCAGGTCTTCCTCCATGAAGCTTGTTTCCAGCAGGTCAACCCCTAACCTGTACTGGGTTATTCCTCCCCAGGTGCAGGACTCTATACTTGCCATTGTTGAACTTCATTAGGTTCCCATCTGGCCTGTTCAGCTCTCGCTGAGTGGCAGCACAGCCCTCTGGTGTGTCAGCCACTCCTTTGTCAGCTGCGTGAAATAGATTTACCCAGAACTGCCTGATTTAAACCAGGACAGGACCTATCCTATGAATTTGTATCTCTAGTCTTAAGAGAAAAATTCTTTTCCATCACTGAAAAAAACCAAACCAGAAATCAAACGATATTATGGGGAAAGTCAAGAGACTTGAGTGTTTTGCTGGCAAACATTTTAACAATGTTTGTAAACTATACATAGATTCTTGAGTCATATTTCTTAAATAATTGCTAGGCACAATTTTAGTGTACAAGAACTTATAGAAGATATTATGAAATTGGAGTAGGGATTAATTTTTTACAGATGAAGTTGCCAAAATAATGTTTAGACCAGTTTACTGTATGCATTTAAATTAAAATTTTACCTCAGAACTTTGCCATAAAGCACAACATAGCATCATTCATAAAATAATGTTGTTTGATAACAGACTTTTAAGTATAAATCTTATAAGTCTGTGGGATTACACCAGTAATGTTTATGTAGAAAATATGTTCCAATACAGCCCAGACTTTTAGGAGCCAGAATTTGTCTGCATGTTGCTTTGCATGGGTAACGCTTTGATTTGATTATTATCTGGCTGATACTGATGCTCTCAAACTGCTGAACAGATTCAGTGCATTATAAAATGCCTTCCTGTGGGTTATTCAAAGGACTTAGATCCAGCCTTGATTTTTGTTTTCACTGTTTATTCTATGAATTAAAATAGACATTGAACATCTGTGTAAAAGTTGTAGAAATCTCTAGAGTTTGACCCCATATAATTGTTTTCTCTCATTTAGTTGCCCGATGCCATTCAGGTGCTAGCTCATTTCACATACCAGCGTTGTCAAGCACCAGGTATTGCAGTTAAATAAAGCCTCAGAAATTTGGTGACAAAAATGAGCTGCCTCTTGCTTTACAAATCCTGAATGCTTGATAATTTAGCAATAGAACTGCTTTCTGTATGGCAGACTGTCCTTTCCTCTGTGTGTTATTTTTAAGTCTAAAGCACCTGTAATACAGAGCAAAATAGTGTACGGTAGCAACTAGAAGCTGTTTTTTAAGCTCAAAAGAGATGGAGTTTCATGTTTGGCTGCAAATGCCATCTTTGGTATAGAGGGCTTTCCCAGTGTCCGGGGAACCTCCAGTCTCGCCTGACCCCTGGCATCCTAGGCAGGCCTGGACAAATCTGCACGTAGCTCTATCAGGAATGTTGGCATGCTGTACGTACTAGTTGTCATCGATAGCCTAGCAGCAGGAATTACCTTGAGTAATGCCCTGCCAGGGTAGAGGCTAGGAGAACAGTTAAGGCATTCTTATAACGCAACTTTCTTATGATCCAGCATGGAGTCTAATAGGATATGAAATAGGGTGCTATTTTATGTCTTCCTGTAGGATGGATACATATATTGCATTTCCAAGTAACTAATTAATGATGGTTCTACTTGCTTTACTTTGCTTGCTTTCTGGTACCTGCCACCTGCCCAGATAAAACGCTTCTGAGGGAATATTTCAATAAATAAAACACCACCACACATCTCTAGTATAATAGCCTTTACTGTAGTGAACTGCCAGTTTTTCTGGTTTTATATTTGATGACCAAAAACCTGATCTTGGTGTAAATGCTGGAGGTTGGCATGTTGGTATGATCTAATACTGCACCTTGGCCCTCATGTGTGGAAACAGATTTTGCAGTGAGTCTCAGGGCATCTCACTGAGTAATGGTTTGTTCTGGGTGGTATTGGCAAAGCACATCACTTGAGTAACATCAGCATTGTAATGGAGCAGTGATGATGACAGCATCAAAAGCAGGAGGAAATGTCATGTCTTTTCCTTCTGCTTTCTGTTAGTTGATCTTTCTGCCTCATTTTTGTAGCATCAGCAGCAGTTCTCTTGCTTATGCTTTGTGTGATGTGTGTGTGATACGCTGCTTTGCTTCTTGCCTACCCTTCTCTGGCTTGAGTATCACATGTGACTAGTTCATGCTAGGACTTCGGTGCAGAGTAGGGATGATCCTGTTCCCCTCAGGTCTATGCTCTACTCTCTCTTGTTTCATTCTGAGGCTGAAGGACAGATAGGCTAACTCCGTTCCATGCAGAGTAAAGTATATTCACCTTCACACTTATAGTAGGTGATGCTTCTTGCGGGGAAGGTCTTAAAAAGTTTGACACGTTTCTAGTGGCTTACTGTGTTGCTCTTCAGCCGCTTCTCCGTAAGGAAGCTGAAATGCTCTCCTGGGTTAGGCCAGGGGCCACACAAGCTTAATATGCTACCTCTGATAGCCTGTTCCTCCTATATTGTCCCAGCATCCACAGCAGTTGGATTCAGGAAGAAAGAGGGAACTTCTCTGCCCATGGCTTTTTAGTGTCTGCTTACAGATTTGTTGTCCTGTAGTTTCTTACACCTTTTAAAACCTGCTCCTGCCACGTGTTACCCTGGCCTCTGGGGGCAGGCAGGGAATTCCAGGAGCTTGCCCCTGTAGTGTGAAGTACTTTCATATATTGCAAACTGATTATTTGCTATTTTCAACTATTGTCTGCTAGTTTGTAGCATGATGGGACTTGGTAAACCTTACTATTATTACTGTCCACCTACCTACCTGCCAGCCATCCCCTCTCCAGATTTACATGTTTCACCCTTTTTGGCCTCTCATCATAAGGGGCAAGCTGCTCGGCCAAACTTCAGGCAAAAAGTCTGACTTAAGGCTGTTTTGTTTTAAAATGGGTGTGTAAAATTAGGCATGCCAGGCTATGGTCCTAAGAGACTCAAATAAGTGTCCTGTTTTTCAAACCGCTAACACCCCAGTAGTTCCTGTGCAATGATTAGAAACTGCTGAATCTTCAGCAATTTTGAAAATTAGGCCAAGGACTTAGTTGCCTGAGGGTGGTATTTTTAAAAGAGTATGGGTTAGGCCAACACAAAGTGCTTGTAAGCACCTTGCTTCAGTGGCAGATTTAAGCTGTGACTACAAAAGCTAATACTTTTCTTAAAGGATGGTTATTTAGTCGGTAGAGGGGCAGATGGGATTTATGGAAGCCGAAGTGGGAAAGAAAATGTGAAGTATGCATACTTTCAGGTGCTGTATTGTTAGAAATGTTGGCTTTTAAGAAATATTTCTGAGAAGATGTGGAAAGTGGCCAATCTGGGAGTTCAATAACATGGTTTTGATCTGAACATGTTATTATGCCATGGTTAAAAGGTAACTATATTTTTCTTGTCCAGTAATCACTACTGGCTTAACTGCAGTGTATTTCCTTTCAGGACTGTGTGGTTGGTTATAGCAGAAATGAGCTATTGACTGTAATCTTATCATTTATCTAGACTTCTTTTGGTTATTTGAAATGTGCCTGAGAGGTAATAGGTGGCAATTTGCATTCTTTTGTTCTGTGAATTTTACCAGACAGTCTTGTCTACAGGCTCTTTTGTAAGGTTTAAAGGAATACCAGGGGTGGGGGGAAAAAAGCTGAGCAAAACCCTGACCTTACGCGTCAAAACTCTGCCAATTTAGGAGGGTTTTGCTGAAGCAAATGCAGAAGCAGCTCATCACAGAGAGGAAAAAGGAAAGGAGTAAATTCTCATGAGCTGGTCTGGGTTGGTTTTTTCTGTTGTTGTTGTTGTCTTCTCTGCTATATTTCAATTTAAACCAGTGTTCCCCCTGTTATTTCTATGAGAATTCGAATGAGAGACAAAAATTTCTGTCTTCCTGAGACAGGACTTCCAGGAGGTTTTGGGGTTTTTTCCATGTGCATGTGAAAATTCAGAGTGTGCTCTTTAAATTATTAAAGTCACTATCTATACAAAGACCTGCTTATATCCTGATATTTAGCTATTTAAAAGGGTATTGGGTAAAAAATGTATGGCAACAGGATCTCATTAACGAAACAGATTTGATTTGAAGCCTTGATGCAGCTGTTGACAGCATAATTAAAATGATTAATTTGGAGTAGAAGGAGTACTTTGAACTAATTTGAAAAAATGGCTATGATCTTGACCATACATCTGACCAGTGTTAGACAGGTACATAGAAATCCTAAAAGGAAAAAAAAACCAACCTGAAGTAGTGTTTTAGCTGAAGAAGGGAAGGCTTTGTCTCAGATTCCTGCTTTTTTTCAGATATTAAATAGTTACTAACAAAAAATGAAGAAGGTAAAAAAATGAAACAAAACCTGAGTTAAACATATAAACAAAAGCAATTATGTATGATTTCTTTCCTAAATCTCTAGAGATTTCTGCATCTGCCATTTTGTTACAAAGAATAATATTTAAAACCATAATTAAGGCACTAAATATTCTTTGCATTTAATTCCATCTATTTTCTTCATCTGAAATGCAATTGACTACACATTTTTTGAATATATATGTATTTATATATACACACACATTTCTATAAATGTAAAAAAAACCCCAAACTGTTTATTTTGCTTTTCCTCCGTATCTGGATCATGGTGGGAATTTCAGTTAATGCCTGGGGCAAAGTGCCCTGCAAGGATGTTTGGAATTCCTTTGCTCCCCATAAAGGAGATCTTTGGAATCTGTAAGAGGGTTAGAAAATACATGTTTGTTCTAGAGCAATTGGCTTAACTTCTATGTTTCTTTTATTTTCCTGTTATAATAATTAAATGTATATGATATGCTTTAATGATATCCTAACATAAGAGCTGGGCTGCATTTTGTGTTTCTAAATCAGGCTGGATAAGTCTGTCCTCCTGTTAATGTCAACTATGGCACATGCTATATTCTCATGGATGCAGTTACATGTGTGCATTTAAGCTTATATATGAAAGCTTTCCTTTTGATTGGAGGTTTTATATCTCAGTATTTCATTGCTGAAAACTTTAATATGGATTATATTAATTGTTTGCACAAACTGGTTTTTGCTGTTTCTGTGGTATTAACCTAGTCAAGCATTCATTTTTATACTGCTTCACAGCTTTGCAGACAGGGTTTATAGGGCTCTAAGGTGCGGAGAGAAAATTAAAACTGGACAAAAGTTTAGCTAGAGAAGTTCGATTCCATAGTGTCTTATTGTTTATATATTGAAAGTGTATGTGTGTTTAGAGTAGATGTTTAATGTTAGAATGACAGTTTTGTTTCAAATTTGGAGCTTGAGAGCTAGCTAGTCATTTTTATTTCTCTCTTTCGGGCTTCTAGCTTCATAATTGCTTTTCCTTACTTCTTATGGTAAAGTTAAAATGTTTTTATTGTAGGGGAACCAAATGTTTTGCTTTGTAAACACAAAGCCACACGCACACTCTTCCTGCAAAACTATTCTTGACACAGGCGCCTGTCCCATCTGCATGGGTGTCAAGGCACGACCAATCCATATGTGTAACATCCTTTTCTTTTAAAATGTGCAAAGAAGTTGCCAAAGCGAGTGTGTGATGCTGTGTTGCATGGTCCCAGTTTTCCTAGTCCTTCTGCCTGAAATTGAAGCCCAGTATTCTATGTATGCAAGCAGTTTTCTTCGCGAAAAATTCAGCATCCTAGATCTATTGTGTGATACTGCCTTAGTGATGGTAACCGATGCATTTTCTGACAGGCTAAATGTCTGCTTAAAGCACGTTAGGTTTTTTTTTTTACACATTTAAGAAAATAACCTCAAAAGTGTAACCCCAACAACAACAAAGAAACTCAACCCTAAACCACACAGATTTCTTAAACAAATGATCTGCTTTTTTTAATCTTGCAGTGACCTTTGGAATGAAGCCTTTCCGTGGTATATAAATAAGTGGTGGCCATTTACTCTTGGGAAGAAGGAAGTTTGATGAATCACAGGAAATAGTAAATTATGTGGATTCCACATGATTCCCAAGGTTGAAATAACTTTTTTTTCCCTCTTCATCCCCTTGCACAGGGGCCCTAAAATGTCACTGATTTGATGGGATGGTAGGCTCCAGTTACTTCTGGAGGGCACAATGGAGGCAGTGAGGAGGGGAAAGCAGAAGATTTCACAGTTTTTATCGCAGAGTGTAGATTAAATTTGCTCTCTTTATTTTCTCCCTGGAGGACAGAGAAAAACAATTATGGTGTGCTAAAACTGTTGAAAAGCATACCATCTATTTGGGGACAGCAAATGATGAAAGTGGAGCCTTTAAAGAAAAAAAAGTGTGAGAGTCATAGCTGTGGTGCTGATAATCTATTAAGTTTTACTCCACTAGTCTCCCATGATTTAAAGTTTCAGCATATCCATGAAGTGGTAGTAATATGAATAGTTAGTCGGGGAGGCTGCAAATACTAATAGCAAATAGACTCCAGGATGTGAGAGCACATGTGGAAACGGAGCCTTTCCTGGTCTACTCTGTCTCTGTCTCTTCGCTCCTATTCTCTCAGCTTCCTTGTCAATTAAACTAATTGGTGCTGAAGATATTTCCCTAAAGGAGATCTCATACTAGGGCATTTCAGGCAAAATCATTTGCAAGACTTTTAATCTAGTCAGGATTTATTAATAGTATGCAGGTTTTTTTATGCATGAAGGGAATGCTCTAAAATTGCTATGTTGTTCATGGTCCATATAGCTAGACAAAACACTCGACACTTACTGTCTCCAGAAAATTAAAGTTAATTTATACAGCGTAGCAACATGCTTTGTTGTAATGCCACATTAATATAACATAGTTTGAGTTACAGGAATTTTTCCTGTTTAAGGTGAAAGAATTTCTTTTCCATTTCCTTTCCTTTTTTTTTTTTGTTTTGCTGTATGTATATTTTACATCAGGAAATCTGCAACCTATATTTTACTTGAATGCCTGATATCTGCATCGTGCCACTAAACGTTTTCATTCTATACATGCTCTACAGTAGAATTTATTTGTAGTGTACATAATAAGGTGTGTTGGAGAGAGGGTGTGAGACTGGTACTAAAAGTGGTGTATCTAGCTGGAATTTAATGTGCTTTGGGGAGAGATAATTTAAAAACCAAAACAAAACAATGCCCCCAACCCCCCTCTAAATTAAATCACGAACAGTTAAATTTTTAGGCGAACCTATGTGAAGTCTGATTTGGTCACAGAATTTCATTGTTTCTATATCCTCAAAGACATAAATGGCTACTTTCGAATAATAGCATTGGCTTACAAGTATGGCTGTGCTTGCCAGAGGTGAACTCTGCTCAGGAAGGTCTCTGTGCCTAAGAGGGTGCCTTGCTGCAATCAAAGACAACTATAGGACAGATATCATTCCTTAATTTTAAATCCTTCTTGCTATTGATATGTATACATTAGGCCCAAGGACGTATGTGATGCTTTACAAAACAGCAAGGTGGAGTTCATATTCCATAGAGCATATCCTGGGTGTGCTTGTGCAATGCTGTTGCATATTTGCTATCAGTCTTACCCACGTGAAGAGCTTCAGGAAAGGCTTTTAGCATTGACCATGTGGTTGGAAACTGGATAAGTGGGTTTTAGTCACTGCATGAGCAGTGTTGTAAGAGCATTGCAGTTTTCCATGGGGTAAATGCCCAGGACAAACATGGTACTTGTTGTAGCCTTAAAACTGTTCTCAATTCAGACATGTTTGGGATATCTTCCACAGGTCAGCTATAAGACTTGCATGCTACCACACCTCTGGGACGTGGCAGAAAGGAGCTGATATAGAGACTGATATAGAGACCGAGATATATAGTCTTGGTCTAATATGTGAAAAATGCCACAGTTCCCACCTGGGTGCCTTCTCAAGAGCACTGAAGTGCTGACCTGACAACACAGTGCTTTTCCTTTTAGATGAGTGAGTGTTTCCTGGTTGAAACACACTGAAACTGGTCTGTCCCAGGCACTTACCCATTGTAAGTTACCTGTCAGAAACTTTAGCAGTTGAAGTCCAGGAAGAAGCAGTGATGTAGGATTGCCATAGTTACCCACTGGCTTTTCGGAAGCTTATTTGTACTTCAGTGCTACCACTCCAAGTGCATCCACTTCGAGCCATGTAGAAAGTGACCCACAGGAGAGCTGGAGGGCAGGGCCCGGGAGTGAGGTGCTTTTCCTGGGGAGCTGGATGTACAGACAGCTTTCAAATCTGTTGATGAATTGAAAAATTGGCTGAAAAATTGATTTGCATTGAACCAAATAAATCTAAAGCTTTCTATCTTGTCCTGTTCTTTGTACTTTACTGTAAGGGTGCTCAGATCAAAAAAACCTACCTTTTCTTCTTAGAACATCCTGTGTGTTGATCGCTTGTGGGTTTGTTCGGGTTTTTAATACTTAATGTCAACAGTGAACTGTTGAAAATTTAGTGAAAAAAAACCTTACCATTTAATACATTAAATATTTCTTTTAATATAGCAACTGAAACTTTTCTTCCACTGAAACTATTCTCTGAGTTTGAACCATGGATACTTTCTGTTTGTATTTCAAAATACAAAATACATTTTCCAGTGTGTTTAGTATTGATTTCCTCTCCCTTCCTTGATCTAGCTGAAAGTGTTATGTGCTTATTTTTATTTGGACTTGCAGGTACATGATTAGCTTTCCACAAACCATGACTCAACTTAATCCGAGGTCAGTTTAGTTTTCAGGCTGGCTGGGGCTCTCAGTGGGCATTTAAACCAATTTTCACTGTGACTGACTACTTGGAGAGAGTTGCAGGCAAAGCTGGGCAGGAAGTTACAGAATATCTCTTCCTCGAAATGTAAGCTTTCCCAGTCGAGTACTTAGCAATTTCATCAAAACTCTTTATGTAAACATTTCTGAGGTGCATGGTGAGTTTTCAGTTGAGAGGAAGACTGTCCTCAGTGTAGTCACACCTTTTTTAGGGTAGTCACCTGCACACAGGATAATCACAGTGCAGTTTCCAGGTGCTTTCCAAGTTGGCTGTGGGCCCTGGTTTCTGGGTTTCCCATACCCAAAGCCATGCCTTCTATCTCCTAGATTGGTTCTGTTTTGTAGATTTAAATATAAATTCATTCAAGAGGAAATGACTGTGTGAATCAGGCACTTACCATGGCATACACATCAGAATGACCTCTTTTGAATCCTTCCATTCGTTTGAGGAATGTGGAACAAAGAGCTTTATTCCAGGGTGGAATGTCTGCTCAGTGACTGAGAGGGAAAGGATCTGGTGGAGGAAGGCATGAGTTATGTTTTTATGCTACCCTCACCCCCCAACATATATTATCAATGCTTCTTTTTTTTTAATGTGAATAGAAAGGTTATCTCTAAAATGTGAGGGAGAGAGAAGAGCTTGAGGCAGAGAAGCAGGCAGCTGTGTGCAGATGCCTTCCAGCCGCTGCCCTGCATTGGAGCAGTCACCGTGGTGCAGACCTAGCAGTGCACACCGAGAACTCTGAGCTGGACTTTGCACCAGTTTTTATTGCTGTTGAGTAACAGCAGCGCACAAATGCTCTCCATACAGCCATCTTCTGCTCCTCATGAAGATCCATTGTGTAGGCCATGTGTGAGGAGTGCTAATTGGTCATACCGATGAACTCGCTCAGGCCAGGCAGCATATTTTTACTACGGAGTGTTCTTGATAGCCTGTGTTCTTTGATTTCAAAGATTTCACACTGTAAAGGAACAGGGAAGGAAGGGAAAGTGTAGTTAAGGGCAGTGCATATATGTACAAGTAAGGAAACTTTTCTTCTTGTTACCCAGAAAAATATTTGCTGCAAAGTTTTCCCCTGGTTCTTCATCTCTAGAGGCTGTTGTCTCATGAAACTTGAGGTTTCAGAAACCTCCCAGTAGAAGGAGAGTTGGAAAAGAAATTACCTCTTATTGTATCTTGTTGTAATGGGAAAATGTATGGTTGCCAGCAGACAGTTTCTTGGTGTCATCTATTCTAATCAAAATGTTCTATCATTGGGCGGCTTTCACAAGGAGTCTCATTTGGCTCTCTTTCTCCTCTTGGAATAATGACAGCATCCTTTCATTCCCCAATGATGCCCAGAAGTCCCCTGCTATTGAGAGTCAGACAGCAGTGTGATGCCTGTGACTTTCACACAATCTGATAAGTATTCATAAGTCTCAGGTTGTTTCTGCTTAGCTGGCGCATATGAAAAGTGGCCACTTATAGTGATGAACTGACAAAATGTCATTGTAACTAGAATCTCGCAGTCAGTTTCAATGGGGTAAAAAATAGTGAATGTTCTTGTAAAATGGTTTAACGTGATCTCTACTTCTGGGCGTGCCTCACAAAACAGAAGTCATGCAGTGAAGGGGAAGAGAGTGCTTTTGATGTATGTATTATCTAGTTTTCTGCCATGGTGTGAGAAATGCTTTAGCCAGCTTTTCTGTTTACCTAGCTAAAAAGCAAATCAAGGTTATCCATAATTAGAGATGGTTGAAGAAGAGGGTGTTTAGATCTGAGACTGAATTACAGGCAAGATGCAGTTCATGTTTGAGGCTGAATGATCTTGGCTGGATTCAAGGGCACTGAAACTGGAGATGTGCAATTCTCAGGAGTATTTTGGCCTTAAATGCCAGAAACACACGATGTGTTGTTTATAACTTCCTCGTGAGAAGAAGAGAAATTTTTGACTTGGAGTTAGCCCCTGGTAGCTGATCTAGAGAATTTCAGACTCCCGTCCCCTCTGTGAAACCATTGTTTAATATTCATTGCCATGATATGCAAACTCCAAGAAGGAAATGAAGTGCCCCTCATGAAAAAGAGCAGAGAGCTGTTGCCCTAACCCTGATCTTTCATTATCTGTGGGGATATCCAGTAGAAAAAAAATTACACGGCTTAATTGTAACCCTGTTTTCTGCCACTGGTTCTCTTTATTCTCTGCTACTGGATGATTTATGTGGATTGCGGGAATGTTGTTTCTCCATTCTTGCCTCCCCAAAGAACTAGGATTTCATCAGTAAAGAGAACAGATATAAACATCCATTTACTAGGTGAGTGAATCAGATCTCTTTACTAGGCTTCCAAAAATCTGAAGCTGGGATCATTAATTATGTTTTTGAGTTACCAACATCATAGCAATAGGACAGAAGATTTGTCATGAATGTTTAGGTCTCGAGAGTAAAGGAGAAGAGCATGAAGGCTTCCTGCCTCCCCCTCACCCCCCGCCCCAGCTATTTGAATGATTATATCTTCACATCTAAATACGTGAGCATGGTCTTGGAATGCTAAAAGTGGATTCTTTTCAGGTTTATAGATTAATCTAACAAAGAGGGGTTAACAGTCAAATAGAATTGATGGTATCTATCTAAATGCCTTTTTACATAATTTATACTTTGCTAGCTATAAAAAGATGCTTTGGAAATGATTCAGAAAGTCCTTCAGGAATAGTCCCAATCTCTGCAGCCTTATTAAATGCATACAGGCATGTCTCCCAGTGAGAATCTCAAGCTGTGAAAGTCATTAGAATAATAAATTAAACTTCTATGTATACAGGCAATTTAAACTTCAGGTGAAAATTCCTTATATGCCATGTTCTAATTTTCAACTAAAGGGCTAAAGAAACGAGACTTTGGAACTGATAATGATCTTTGCAAAGTTTTACATGCATCATGAGTTAGAGGGCTGCACTGGCCCTTGAAACATGTTGCAGAGCTTGAGATGTTAACACTCTGAAAGGTTTTTTTCCTTTCTGGACTCCCTAGTGCTGCAACAACTAAAATCTAATTAAGAGGAATAGACTGTTTAATGGTGGAAACTACACAGCTAAAGTGCATGTAGCTATTTTGGATTGGTTCCTGTCATGACTTTCTAATAATATTTTGGTCAATATCATGTTGTAAAATGGACTCTTTGCATACATTGTGTAATCAGGATCACAAATAGAAATCATCAGGTTTTGCAACTAGAGAAACATCACTTAGGAGAATAACTCCAAGAATCCAAAAGTCAAGGAGCCAATGGAAACAATTATTTCATGGAAAAATCTCTGAGATTCGTGCCTGCACGAATCTGCAGTTGATTCTGGATGAAAGGCTAACTTTGCCTTTTAGTATCGATTTTTCCAAAAACATCTTGCTTGCGTTAAGTTGCTTCATTTGATGAGTGTATTTGCCTAGATATTTCAAGGTACTTACCAGCTGGTTTATGAAGTGGGAAGAACCAAAGAATATACTTCACTTTCTGTCAAAAACTGATGTCTGTAGAACCACTAGAATTAGCTATTTGACCTGAAGAGTTTTTTTTTCTTTAGCCGTTTTGAATGACTTCACTCAAGTCAGAGTCCTGTGAGGGAAGGGGAGGAGCACAATATGCATGAGGGAAGACAAATATGTGAGGAAGATAGTAAAAGAGTTGGAGAGAGGTTTACAAGGGGCCTGTAATCTTTATCTTCCAGTTAAGAATTTTGTATGTACCTTGACTAATTGATGTGGAGTGCTCCTCATAAATTTCACTGAGGTTACTGTGACTTCACTAGAGAGAAGAAGGTGTTTGTATTTAGACAAAAGTTGCAATTTCTTCCATTTCCAAAATTCTGATTTTTATCAGAATGGGAGAATTTGGTTCATGCAATTGATAGTTGTGAGTTGAAGGATGCTGCCTAAAAGGTATGTAGTGGAAAAATTATAATTTCTTGCTTAATTGTGTGGTGTTTTTAAATGTCTGAAGGTTATGATTGTGGAGTATGTTGGATCCTCTGATTAGAAATTTCTTTCATAGTTAATACCTTAGGCTATGATTGCCAAATAAAGTAGTTTACTCAGAAAGATAGGCAAATTAAAATTAGGAAGTGATGCAACTTTAACTGGAATCAAATGTGTGTTATTGGCTTCAACCACAGCCAGAATGATATCTTCACAATGTGAGTGTGGCCTCTCACTATGCTTGGATTGATAAACTTGATCAAGAACATTTTGATTCTCTCTCATAGGAACCACAGAAACTGTTAGAAAAAACCCTATATGTAGGACAGTTTTGACAGAAAGAAAAAAAAAAAAAGAAATTAAATACTTTCCAAATAATAACATTGAATCCAACTCCTACTCATGCTGTTGCAAAGGAGTCTGTGGCAACAGCTGCTACTCAAGCAGCTAAAAAAACTGAAGCGTCTATTTCAACACAAATAAAAATAGACCTAAAAATGCTTAGTCTGAACCTAATTCAGAAACTAATCCAAAACAAGCGTATTCTGGGAATCGGCTGTATTCAACAACTGGTCATTTTTAGCATTTCATCAAGCTATAGTGCGAAAGAAATAACTACTATAAAAGTACTGAAGAACATAGTCAATCATAGAGCAGAGGTGGATAAAACAAGTGGCAACAAGTGGTTTCCATTGATTTTGGTGGACTTACAGCTCATCGTATGGTGACTATTTTCTGAGATTCTCAGGCTCCTTTTGGCCTGGGTGAGCAATAGCAATAATGACCTTAACCTGCATTTGTTTTCCCTGACGTTGATCTTCCAGGATTTATATATGCAGCCTTTTTCACACCTTTGTCAAGTCTGGATGAAAACCAGTCTCAGTGGAACTCTATTTTTCTTCCCCAAAGTCATTGGGAACCATCCCTCTTCTAGGATAACTTCCAAGATCAAGAGGCCACCTGCACATTGACTAATTACACCATCAGCAATTGAACAAAAAGGTATACCTTGCTTTCAGGAGATTTTTGAGTTCCAGATGTGTACAAATCCAGTTCCTCAGGCTTTTTAAGTTGTAAGGGAAAATTCTACCTCCTTCTTAACACTACCTTATTTTTCCTCTTGGGAAGACTCAACATTTCTTGAAGAATGCTTATTGAGTGTCCATTAAGAATATACACAAAAGTTCCCCATAATGGAAGTGAATGCCTGTAATTGTAATGACAGAAGAAAAACAGCATCCCATCTCACATTGCTCTTTTGATTGTATCATGATCTTCTGACACGAGGAGGCAGGAACAACATTTTTCTTAGATGTGCGTTTCTGCCTTGGTTATCCTCTTCTGAGCCTGCAGAACTAATAGACTGACAGCCCTGAGACTGTCCATCCAGTCTGAAATCCAGATTCTAATGGACAGTTGCAAAGTCAAAGGGTGATACCCACGCCTTCAAACTCCATCAGCCTGGGAAAAGTTGCAGAAGGAATGAATACTGCATATTGTTTGTATTACTTATTTCCATAGAATTTGTGTCTTGCTTGCATGTCGTTCCCTTGTTTCTTGGATGTCAGAGTGCAATGTCCTGTAGGCATTATCCCTTACAGAAAGGGAAATGGAAATTCTGGGTCACTTTTATTGTCTATTTTACGCTCTCTATGCCAGAGGAGAATTAGTGCTTAGGACAATCAGGCTTTCTGATTCATGCTCCTTTGCTGTGCTTGCTAGAGCACGTTGCTTTGGCTGCCGTGTTGGAGTCAGGAGTGGAAGTCGGGGAAGAGCATTCTCCCTGTCTGCAAGGATTTCAAAACCCAAAGGGAACATTCTTCTGTAAAGCAACACACTGAAGTGACAAAACGAGTGTCAGCCCAGCCTCGAATGGCTTGAAAACGCCATTCCACAACTAATTAGAAAAGCCACAGGGTGGCCTGTATTGATGCTTGGTCGAAACCTGTGGGCAGCAGTTTCCAGGAGGAAGGCGTCAGAAACACTACAGTGGCTTTAAGGGCTCTGCTTAGATGCTGAACTAAGCCCCACTCTTCTCTTCTGGTGAAAGTCTTCTCTCTCTACCTGTCAGCCACTCTATTTGCAAGAAAAAGAAGAGAAGATTTTTGTAAAGTCGTTAAACATCATAAAGTAGTGTTTTCCCAAAATATCTGGAAACTTTCTCTTAAGTAAGAGAGAACCTGCAGGCAGAGGAAAAACCCTTGCATTCTTTCTGTATTTGAACAAGAGGACAGAGACTGGCTTTTGACATGTAGCAGGCAAAGTTTGATTAATTGACTTATCTATGGGAGATAGAAAGAACTGTAGCAGTCAGCAGTCTGCTGGCTTATATCCCCCTAATTTAGTTCTTCGCACAACAGAGCACTCAAATGATGACCACATTTCCCACCCCCACTTTCTAATGAGTTTTTGCTGAGTCTGTATATCTACTGGGGGCATACTCCTGGTTTGATAATTGATATGCAAAGTCTAACCTTCCCTGGGATGGATTTGAAAAAAAAAAAGATTTACAAGCAGGCTTAGTGTTTTCATCATATGTAGCATCCCTTTTGAATTGTGGACTTTTTATTGCTACTGTAATGGTTGACAGCTCTTCCCATATTTTGTCCTTTGGTTGCTTTTAGTGCACAATATGTGAATTTTAGAATCCAAGTTTAACATGTGAGTGGCCTGAAAACTTATCTGTTGCTTGATCATGAGATAAATCTAGCTCTTCCTCTCGTGTGACTAACAGATGGATGCATCCCTTATATCACGTTAAAGCAATAATTAAAAGCTTCATTCACATGCAATACAAAATGACCAGAAATGACCGCACTCTGCTTTGAGATGTGCTGTAATTTGTTCCATCACTTTGGATTGTTTTGGTTTTCTAAAAATAATAAATGACTCTCCAAACAGTGGTTGGCCAGAGGCATACACGAAGCAATCCATAGTATATGGATTTGTTCAATGGCATTTAAAGGACCTTGATTAAAATGCAGCCCAGGCTGGAGCAATGAGAAGACTGTTTACTGAGGGCTGTTTGAAGTCTTAGGTTGCACTGCAGACAGACCAGAGGGATGCACAGATTGAAACATTTTACCTTGCCTGTCTGGATCTGGCTGTCAGGAGCCAGTGGCACTCTGCGAGAGAGGTATCAACGTTTGTGAGCAATTTGACTGCTGCTGTTTACAAGTTTTAATTTTCATTGTTTTCAAGTCAGTGTCTGCATGAGCTCAGCATTGGAGATCATGGCAATAACAACAATCTTGTTAGTTGGATGTGCATTTTTTTATCGACTACTACAGATGCTACATTTAGATACTTCATTTTAAAGTAGTATGCATTTGAAAGTTTGTGCTGTAAAACAGACATCACTTTTATTCCTCTTTTCCCTTAGCCCCATTCAAGCACATCAACGTGTGTCTCTGAAGAAAGATGAAAGTATTATTCTCTCTTACTTTTATCTCTTGCTCTGACTAGGGTATGTAAGTACCGTAGACAAAAAAAAAACACCAAAAAAAACCCCCATCAGGCAGGCACTACATCCAGCCTCCCTATTGTTTTATATGGTGATTTGTTTGTATTTTTTTTTCTCAAATGATGAACCTGATTTTTTTTTTAAACTAAAAATCAGAGTTGAACATATGATTTTTAGAAATAGATTATTTCATTTTATTTTTTCTTGATTCTGGCTTTTGACTAGGTTTCTGGGTAACAACTGTAAAAGGACTTTTCTTGTTCTATTTCTATATGTATGCTTTGCCACAAGCTGTGTAACCTTGGGAAAGAGAGATGCAGGTGGTACAAAAGGGTTTAAAAAAACAACAAACAAGACAGTTGAAAAAGTTTGAAGAGGAAGGTTTCCCTTCCAGAATGAATCCTAAATAAAAGGAATGTAAGCAGGGTACATCCTCCACTGCTAGCACAGGCAAAATTTGCACTGTCTTCAAAATACTCTCTGTAGTACTTACCCACTACTTCTTTATGAGTCCATGGAAATGCCTCTTTGGTATATACATACAGATGAGAGTCAGACCATCACTAATAAATGAAGTAGAATGCAAAGTGCCATGCTGTTCAGGGTAAAAGGAAAGAGGAAAAAATATTCTAGGTATTAAAAGAAATATTTTTGAAGGGCATTGATGAAGACTTTCTATTTTATCACTTGGGGTAATTCTACTGGCCTATGATGCCAAGAGCTTTGCCACTTCTGCTCCCACTTGCTGTGGTGTGAACTGATGGTTTTGCTGTTGTGATCAGCTCAGATGCCTCTGCTGGAATTTTCCTGGAAGTTTCCATTTTGCAGGTTGTTAGACACTGAGATGTTTTGTCGACATCCAGAGTATGTTACCAGGCTCTGCTTTGGCTGATCAGTTTCTGAGCGTCCTGGGACAAGTTGTGTTTGATTTGGGGTATTTTTGTTGTTGTTTCCTGTCTTGAATGGGTTTATTCAGCTAACAGGTGAGTGTAGGAGCAGGGAAGCCACACATGTGTGGTCATGTGGAGAAGTAATAGACAATTAACTAATTAATACATGATAAATCATTATGTGATACTAATTTTTTCCAGTATCTGCTTGGACTATGTTGGACAGAGTAAGCTCAATTATTGAAAAGGGATAGGAGCAGCTTTTAGAAAAGCTAGGTCTCTGAGAGCTTATTCATCCTGGTTTGTACATTGCACTTAGGTATAAGCAGGTATTCTGAACTAACATGCTCTCATCTATCATTAACCACTATTCCCGAACCTAGGCTATGGAGAAAAAATCATCTGATATGTCAGTCTCTCAGCTTCAGATAGGATTCTTGTTACAGGCTAGACATTTTCAGTAAACTTCTGTGTGTATGTTGTGAATAATAGTGATTTACTAAAGTAAATTATGTGGGAAATGGAACTCGCTGAGATAATTATCTATGTAGTTGGGAAAAAAAAGTAAAGTATGGTCTCAGTTTTGAGAGTAGTCATTGACATCAGTTTAAAATTCCTAATTGCTGCTTGTAAATGGTTATCAGTAGTTATTACCCATTTAGAAAGAGCAGGACTGGTAACATCTGAAATGGAGCAAGTGTAAGTAATTGAGCCTTGAGGGACTCCTTGTCACTTAGGGAAGCATAGTTATGTTCATATTGCAGTTTATGGGTGCCTGCCTATAATGAATGCATTTATGTCTGATGTTTGCTGAACTACAATCAACACTCATCCAGAAGTATAAATGATCATAAAATGTGGGGGGCTGATGAGTTAAAAGGGTTCATGATGGTGAGTATCTGAGTTGCAATCTTGTGAGCTCTGGTCCCCTACATGAGAGTATGAGGTATTCCTGTGGCTTCTAGGTGGAGGCTTATTTTTCAGTGCCCTATTGGTGCAGCTAGCTCATTTGATAAGTTTAGTTCAAGAACTTGGCACATCTACAAGCAGAACTGCTTAATGCTTTTTAAGGAAGTTGAAGGATCAGTCTCAAGCAATGGTTTAGTAAAGCACCAAAAAAGATACAGATATTCACCTGATGTCTGAGTGAGGGGCGTTTTAGCAACACAGTTAAAAGTATTTTTGCTTTTTTCCCCAAGGATGCAAAATTTAATGTCTTATAATCTCTACATTTGATAGTTTCTTAGATGCCCTGCCTAACATTTGAAACATGTGCTCATAAAAAATTTTCATTGTGTTGCTAGTGTGCTTTAAAATGTTAGTGAATTCAGTAGAATGTCAAGTGACTGCAAAGCGATGGTGGAGAACTGTAGGAAAAACAGTTGAACAAAGGCATTGTGCAATGTAGATTAAGAGATCAAAAATCAACCTTAGTTGCACTTGGGGTGAGGAGGACAGACCAACAGGGAGTGAAAGTGGAGGAAATCGAGATAGCTGGCAAACAAGATCATAGTAAATAGTTCTGGTAAAAACCAAAGCAGCTTCATCCAGCGGTTGTAACTGTATGTTTAGCTTTCCATGGGTTATGTGACCTAGCGTACTGAGGAGCCATTTCCCCAAATGCTGTTTCAGACAATAAGGAGGACTGAGTCACTTGACAGCTAATTAGGAAGCAGAAAAATCTCCTCCTCCCTCTGATAGTCTGTCTATTAAGTCCTCAGCTGTACAGTAGGAACACTTCTGAATGCTACTGATTCATGATACTTTTGCACTGCAGCATTCATGATAGTGTCAACTGATGCTAATAAGATGAACATGGATACAATGTCTTCAGACTTTCTTACAAAATGTAAATTAGCTTTCTCCAAGGTCTTTGTTAGTTCTCTGGCAAGTGTGATTTGTAAGGCCTTTGCTCAATACCCTATGTCCTAGAAATCTTTTAAATAAATCTATGATTCATTTTTAAACATTGTGCTCTAAACTTTGTTTCCGTACACAAAGAGGATAAAACCAAAAGATGTTTCCAAAAATTTGCATGTCAGATTAGCACCTTTCCAGTCTTAGTCTTGAGTGCCTCGAGTGCAAAGGCCAGTAGAGATTTAGTCATTCTTCGTTATCCACTTTGCCTCATGCTCCAGATCCTCCTGACATAATTTTTTTTGTGGCAACTCTCTCACCTTGGGTTCCCTTGACTTCCAGTTTTGTTACTAGGTTGCCATCTCCACCTCTTCCATGAGGATCAATGGTGATATGTCTCTCTAGGTAGTTAACACAGCAGTACCTTTGAACAGGTGTCTGTATTCCTTGTTGTTACTAATAATCCTTGCTAAGTTGAAGACTGTGATGTGGCTTGATCATATGAGTGCACGCTGGGTGCACAGCAATGCATAGCTCCCCACAAAGCTCCAGAGTAGAACTTGTAGGATAGGTCCTGCTCCTTATAAGCTGGTACTTCATTTTCTTGCTCTGGATCAGTCTATCCATGTCATGTCAATGGGAGTCAAATAACATTTATAATCTTTTTGAAATGCAACATAACTGTTTTACAAGGTAAAAAAAACAAAAGAAAAGAATTCCAGGGGCAATCTGAGTAGAGGACATATACAAGTGTGCTCATCACATTCCCCTGGAATGCTGGTAGTTAATCATGCACGCAACATCTGGCCTGCTAGGACACAATCTGCATGTTGGATGTGGCTTGTAATTTCATTTCATATGGTCTAATGCAACATGACTTGTATCTCCACATGGGTATTGCTAAAGTCTTGCTTAGTGTGTGGCTTCCAGTGGCGTTTGGAAGACATGTTTGGCCTGAAGCAAGCAAAAATTTTCATGTCCCTTTGCTAGACCAATGTATGCTAATCCTGTAAAAATTACACTGTACTGGAGCAAGTAATTCATCTGAGGACAATATAAGAATTCTCTTATGATGAATGAATTTGGTCAAAGGAATACGTTATCTTCTGCTTTAGTTTCCATATATGTATAGATGTTCACTTGTGTCTCTGAGATCTTGTGAAGTTTATAGAGAAGATAGAAGTAGTTGTGATTTTGATATTGAAGTTATGCTTGCTGAGTACATGATCTGTGATGTAAGACAGCTGTTGGAAGAAGCTGCTCAGTGCTGTGTTTGTCCTGAGTACAAATGAACGTCATATACAGTATGGCTGTACAGAACAAAGATACATTTGGTTTTTTAAACTAGTGTTATTGAGATAGAAGTAGTAAATGATAAACCTTTGAGCATGCTCTTCCTCAGTGTGCAGTTTTCAAATGTAGTTTTTAAGTCTTGGATCACCCTAACCAGGGCCCCATACGTTCCCAGTGACAAAGCTGATTTCACTAGGAGAGCTGGATCAGGTCCTACAGGGTAACAGTGTGGCAGAAGGTTGTTCCTGTATGTGTGACCTTACTGTCATGATGATCTTCTAAACTGATCTGTAGAGAAGGATTCCTCTTCCTCTACAGGCAGACTTTAAAAATCAATGCAGGTTGTGACTTAAATGCTCTCTAGTTCAGCACTTCAAATGAGATGTAGAGTGTGGGGACAAAGACTAACAGAGGCAGGAATGGGTAACAGCTTTTAGAAAATGTGATATGGTCCTCTGTGAGCCTACTGCCAAGTGTAAGCTGGATGGAAAGTATGGGGGGAGGAAAAAAGCAGCTCTGCTGATGCTTTGTAAAAAGCATCAGCTTTTCACACCAGTAAGATTTGACAAAGGGAGAGTTTGTTCTGGAACAGTTTGATCTGTCAGGAGTTAGGGGCAGGTGGTAAAACCCACACCCTTCACTTGTACTCTCATCTTGCCCAGAATTATTCACCTGACAGTCCGTGTCATTTTTTATTATGGAATAGCCATGTCCCATTGCAAGTTATGATAGCATCACTGCAGTGAGTGGCTGTATCAGTGCTGCAAGTGGGATTCTGGCTGCGTACTGGTGGCTTGAAGGAGGACTTGTGAAGGGCTGCTCCTGTCTCAGCCACTCCAAGCTCTGAAACTGATATCAAGCACTTCTGGCTGTTCCCAAGGCCACTTTGAGTGAAGCTTATGTCAAACAGCAGGAGTCTTCAGCACTGTTAGGAAAAAAAAAGGGAAAGAATGCTTTTCTAGTTAGCTCATATTACCTTGTTCTGAGTAAATGAAGATTTGAAAAAACTAACCCAACAAAAAAATAAAAATTAAAAAAAAAGAAAAAAGGAAACAGAAAGAAGAAAGGCTGTGTCCTTGTTACGACAGGTCTGGCTGTCAAAGCCTGTTCTGTTGCAGTGCTGCCCGGCAAAGCAGCTGCAAAGTCATCCCGTTTTTTTGGCTACCTTGCTAACAAAGTAGGTGTTGTGAGAGCTTCGCAAGACTGGCTCAGGTAAGTAATGTTTCGAACAGGCCACTGGTGAGAGCAAGGGCAGCAACCCCAAAGACTATACTAAAAATTCACTCATTTTATTATATCTTCCAGCTGTAGAACTGAAGGAGTGCGGGCAAGGGGGAGGGAATGTAGCTCTTTGGGCTCTGGACAACAGCACGTAGAATGCTATGTAATGAATTGTTGTACTTGCTTTTAAGTCTTAGGGCATTAGGAGGGTGACAGGCAGAGCAGGGCTTCCCAGGTGAGGCCCCAACCATTTTGGCCATGGGAGCTGTGTTTGTGTTTCCATGAAGGGCTGCAAGGGCTGAGAGACAGCGTGTGCCTGCGGAAAGGGAGCGGGCTGGTGAGTGGAAGCACATGGCGCTGGCTGGCATTGCTGCTCCCTGTGTTTGTAGTAGGATAGAGTTTCTAAAGGATTAGATAACACGCCTGAGCTCCGTGGCGTGCAGTTTTTAAACTGTGTTTACAGTTCAGGAGTTACTGTGAGTAGAGATGATTATGTCCTTTAAGTGCTGTTTTTGTTGCAGCTTCTGGGATAAAAGGAGGCTTTGGTGAAGACATTTTTGCCGGTAGATATGTATTCTCTGGATGGTGGCTGTGCAAACTTTTGGGGGATGGGAGCAACCTACAGAGATACCTCAGCACTTCCCTTTAATAAAAGCACATCATTAAGCCATTTCCTGCACATCTGAGAGGCTGTTGGAAGAGCAAGATGGTATTGAAATGAAATTAAAGAACTGCTTGATTTTTTAAAGTATTATTTAATTTAATCTTTTTGGAGTATTACTGTTTCTGGGGAAAAATAATGTAATGAAGACAGCAGAATTACATTGGCTGTATGGTCTGAGTAATTAGAGGGAGAAATTCCAGTCTCTTCTTTGCTTTCCACTTCTGAAAATATAAAATACGTAAGGCAGTACAAATTGCAAAATTGTTTTACCATGTCAGCTATTAATGTGGCTGATGCAGTCCCTGTTTGTAATGTAAAGAGGCCTTGTACTGTGTGTGTTCTGTACTGTGCATGTATATGTTGTACACGTTATGTAGGCAGAAATATACACGTCTGTATCTACATAATGTATACATTATATTACTATATAATGTGCTGTAACGTAACATAACATAATGGAAACAAAACTGGGAAGAGGGAAACCAAGAAGCCCACTCAGGCCAAGTAAACCCCATTGGATCCAAGGCTAGTGGTGGGTGCTGGGTACTGGGCAGAAGTATGTGAATGGGGCAGGCGCCGGGTGGCTGTCAGGACTGGTGTGATGGGCACACTGGGTGTCCCCAGCAGCATGCTGCTTTCTGTATGGCTGGCTGTGGTGGGGACAGGTGGGCAGAGACATCTCTGATAACCAGCATACTCCCTGGAAATAAGCTCTCAGCAGTATCCCCTTGTCTCTCCTCATGGCAAGAATGACACCTCTGTCTCTCTGCTCTGTAGCAGGGATCACAGAGAGCTGTTCTGGCTGTTTTGAGCAGAACAGCTAATAGGGTTTTGATAGTAAAGATGAAACAAATAATTTAGATTTTTGCTAATATTTTGAATTGGAATAACCTATTCACTATTATTCACAGCATTTCACGACATTCACCATTCACATTTATGGTATGTGAAGAGCCCAAAAGTCATGGTGGAAAGATGTATAAAAAAATAACTCGAAAGATGCAGACTTAGCCTTACACCTTAGAGCATTCAACGGAGTCCTTGCATGACCTTCATTCAGCAAGGAGGTAGTCTTGCAGCACTTTACTGCAATAGCTTTTTGCAGCATATTGCTCAATATCATAATGGCTGCAGAAGAGCCAAAACATCATGCTCTTTCTGTTTTCTTCAATATTTTTTCCAGAGTTCTGCGCCAGCAGCATCTAGCTTACCCTTTCTTTTTTTTAAAGGAGCCGACAATCCCACTGACTTCCGTAACAATGGCTTATCCTCAGTTCATTTGTATATGAAAACTACACAGCAGAGGCAAGTCATGTCTTTGTAAGTCAATACTGAGACATGGATGAAATGATTATTTGGCATTCTAAGGATATGAGAGGGGTTTTTTTATTGCTGGTCTTTGAATTGAAATGGTGAAAGTATCTTTGTATATGTGAATGTGGACATGGTATGTGGAATTTTTATCTGTCACACTGCGTTTTACTGCTTTCCTTAGCGGTGAACCTTTAAAGATGCTTCAGCTAAGAAAAGGTATTATTATTTTCTCACATAAAAGCCTTACACTTTGAATAAATATTAATTCTGCTTCATGTTCAAAACTCTGTGTTAGTAGATGCTGCACTCTGTCTACTATTTATGTGTGTTTAACCTTCAAAATGTGGGTATGTTTTCAATTAATTGGTAAATGCATGGCTAAGGCAAATTGTTGGAAGTATAAAATCAGAAGAAATTAGTCTAGGCTCTATCCCCCAGTTCATTGTCTCCCACGTACTTGTTTGGATTACAAACCAGAATGAATGGCTTTTAAAGTTATTGATCCCACAGCAGCTTTGTGCTTTTACTAGTGTTGAGCTTAAAGGGTGGGTCAGAATTAGCTTGACATCATGACAGCTTTCCATCAGAGGACTGGTTTGGTTCCAGGTGCTAGATGGAGCAGACTAAAAGTTGCTGCAATTTATGCCTCACTGGTGTCATCCTGCTGCTGATGCTCAGGGTTTGTTATGAGGCACCTATGCTGTCTGACTGTGGGGAGTCAACCAAGGAGGTGGCCATGTGTCTTAGCAATAAATGCTGCTTGGGAAAAGTGGGAGTGAAAGAATTCTCAAAAATAAGAACTACCAGAATGCATACAGTAGTAAGAGGGTTTGTCTTAACTTTGTATCTTAAGTTACTGACATCTCAATGTAGTTTGAAACTGTAGCTCTTGCGTAAGAAAAATGTCCCAATGCAGAATCATGTTAAATTAAGCATGTCTGTCTGCCCCTTTAGAGGGAAGATCATCATCAGAGCACAGCACCACATCCCATATAAAATGTAAAGAACTTAGCAAAACCAAATCCATGTTCTTTACTGGTACACTGAATGATCCAAATTAATCTGTAGAACTGAAAGAAGTGTATGTTGGTAGGAATTTTCTAAAGGAAGTTGTCAGAGATCAGTGTGTTTTCCCATAGTGTAACGATTTAGAGTGTCAGGACAACCATTAAGTGAAAGGATGAAGTAAATTTTGAGAAGTTTCCCATATCTATAATCTTTCTGAGTCAGAGAAAGCTTTACTTATGTTTCTCTCCAGTTTAAAGAATAACAGCCAGTTTTGTCAAGTGTCACTGGTAAAATATATGTGCTGAAAACCAAACATAAAAGATATAATGGGAATCTTGTTTATAGTTGTTCAGTGGTTTGTAATTTGTTTACTGATAGGCTGTCTTATAAATTCACCATGAAAAGTTAAGGCAAGCTCTTTTTTTTTTTTTCCTAGCATGCCTTCAGTCACATAAGTAATATTGCTATTAATGGCATACATAGTGAAAAAAGCCTTGCTGCTTTTCTGGTTTCAGGAATGGGAGCAGTGTTTTCTAACTTGGAGTGAAACATTAACAGCTCCACAAATACAAAATGAACAGACAACTCATGAAGCAGGTGCCAATTTTACCTATTCCCTTTTTCTCTTGGCCAAAAGAAGAGTATGTATGGTGGGATCTGTATAATTATGGTTAAAATGTTTTGTAAGTGGTTCCAATTTCTGAAATAAAAAAGTAATTGCACGTTACAAGATTGCATATACCAACCATGACATGAATCTCAAGAAAAAAAAGCAGTTAAATAAAACCAGCAAAAGTGCCTGTTATTGGAGGCTGATCCAGAGATGCCTATTTCTGTGTTTTAGTGAAATGCATATTATGCTTCTCCCATGTTTTGTGTATTTTATCCTTTTTTAGCCGTATCTAAAATAGATATAAAGGAATATATTTTAGTAATGACACTTAGCATTTATTATTTTGGAAACTCTACTATGTGATCCTTTCTTAGTTTTTAAAGATTTTCTAAGGGAGCTAGATGTAAAAATGCAAAAAAGAAGAAAAGAAAAAGTGAAGGTGTACTCTATGGTTCAGAAATTTCATAAAGAAAGAACTGATCCTTCTGCCCCCATCAGCTGCTATGCTGTTGATGAGTGCTGATAAAACAAAAGCGATGGGACCAAAAATGGAAACATGTGAATCTTCAGTTTTAATGAAACTTAAGGGTTCAGACCTGTTTTTATTTGAAGTCTTTTTAAAAGTAGATTATTGACTATGCCTCAAAGAAAGCCCTAACATCTGAACTTGAACTCCATTCCTTCTTTGCTAAAAGTACGTTTTCTTTTCCTTTGCTCCCTTCTCCCTTTCTTTGCTTAAGGCTATGTTACAGTAGTTAATTTTTAAAACAGGAAAATAGAGATTTAAATCGAATTAGAGAAAGACGCCTTTGTACTAGGTACTGTACAGTATGGTGTTTAAAAAGTCAGAAAATATGTTAGCAGAAAATGCCTAGACTGTAATTTAGATAACAACCCAGACAATGAGCTGGCTTGTTAATTGTAAAGGCTAGTGGAGAGCTGCCAATTAGAGAACTCGTCTTTTTATATTCCGCTGCTCCTCACGGCTCTCCTAGATGGTGAATGACAGGACAGGAACGTTTTTAGTTTCGACTGGGCATTTTTTAACATTAGTCTTTTTCTTGCCTTTATTTCTAAAAAAACCCCAAAATAGTTCATGTATCAGAACAGTCATTAGCTGAACTTTTATAAGACTAAGTAACAATCAATACTGTCAGGAAGCAAGCAGTAGGGGTGGTCTGGAAAGGGTAAATAGAGTTCTACAGCCTGAATGCTAGTGCTGTAGACATCACTGTAAGTGCTCTTTAGACCAAGTATGCAGTTTGCAAACAGTGAATCTTGCCAAATTACTTGTCTGAAAACTGTTTCTGAAATAGCGGCGAAGTATGCAAAGTTATAAGCTAACAGCCATCAGCTCCTTTTTATCAGCCACCTTAGAGGAACTGCAGTGATGGAGAGGTAAAATAGGAATGCCTTCTTGCTTAGACTACTCAATGGGTTTGTGTGTTGTCTCTGGTAGTTCCTGGCGTGAGTTTGTTTGGGGACGATGAGCCCTGCAGCACCCCAGCACTCCCCATTGTATTTCTCAGTGGGCGCTGGATGGGAAGATGACCTGGCAGACTGGTCCTCAACTCATCAATCCTTAGCCTCAGCCTGCCTCAGTGCTTTTAGGTGACAGATTTTGAGGAGCAGAGGTATTAAACCTGGTGCAAAGGTATACAAATGAGCAATTTCTGAGGTCCCAGCAAAGAACTTAAGCATGACTTATCCATAAGCAGCCGAGTAACCTTACTACTCCTCTGTAAAATATTGTGTTGTTAAACTATTCTGTTAGCTGAGCAATGGTAAGAAAGGAGCAATAGCTCTGGTAGAGATGTGGGCTGCCCAGTTCATCTCTGAGGAGTTTTGGAGTGATTGCTTCTGGCTCACAGTTTAGACTAGGATTTCCTAAGGAATTTGAGGGAATTAAGCACACGACTATCAGTGCATTTCAATGGGGTTTGGGTGTCTGATGCTGCAAGGGCTAAGCTTATGCAGAATAACACTAGTCTAACTAATGGTGTGATTTCAAACTGATGTAGTTAAACTGATGCAAAGGACTGCGTGCATAAGCCTAAGTCAACATTCCCTTGGCTTTATAGCAGTTTGGTTTAAATTAATTAGGACAAAGGTTTAAATTACGGTAAAGTAAGTCACTTTTAAACTGAACTGAGAATACATTTGATAAAATTTAGTGCATGTGAACATACTGTAGGTGCATAAATATGGGTTTGCATTTCCTGGTCAGACCAGCTTAAATTGCTTGGGTTTTCTTTGCCAGAACAGCACTAGTTCCACACACCCCTCTCTATTTGGATTTTATTTTGTAGTTTCCTTTACAGATTGATAGAAGTAAATTTTGTCTTTTATTTACTGTTCGACTTAAGGTGTCTAACCATTGAGCCTAGACACACTGTAAGATAAAAGACAAGTCAGCCACTTTTGTTTTTAGAGAAAACTGAACCGTCGGAAAGGCTGGACCTTTGTGAGTTGTATTTTATTCTTTTCTTGACACTTAGTGTTAACTCATCCTAAAGTTTGGTAACACTTTTAAAACTTAACACTTACAGTTTTGGAAGGTAAGTAGAAAAGTCAAGATTTGTATGCTCCCAGTGTAGTGCGGCTACTGGTGCAGATCATGTGTGTGCACACATACTAGTGCTGGCTACTCGTGGAATGAATTTATTTGGAGAGGGATCTCTTCAGCAGCTGGTGGTTTCCTCTTTTGACCTGTGCCGCTTCCAAAGAGGACTTGAGATGGTTTAGTGGTGATGAATTAGCAGACTTGTCACTAAGCTGTAAATCTTGAACCTGCCTTACTGTGTTGAGGTGTGAACCCGAAATCTAAAGAAGGTCAGCGTTTTAGACTGCTGCTGTGTGTATAAAACTCTTAAATGTTCTTTAGTGAAGAAAGTACTCTTAATAATAATAATTTTTTTTCACTTTTACAGTCCCTTTGCTATTCCAAAATTATCTGATTGACCTCCACATTATCAAATAAATGCAACTGAGTTAAAAAAAAAAAATCCTGAAAAAACCCTGCAAAAACAAACAAACACCCCTGCCAAATAAAAAAATCTACCGAAGTCAAGCCCTGAACAATTTTGTTCTGATATAACTTTAATTTCTTCTAGCTCCTGGACAGATACAGAAGAAACATAAAATCTCCCTTGTTTAAATGTCTCACATAAAATAATGCTAACACTGTTGAGTTTTATTCTGATATTTCCATTAGGAAAATATGTTTCTGCACAGGCTCCAGATTTTTAGACATTTCATATTGTTGTGCTGCATATTTTTTCTATCTATAAAATACATCTTTTTATACTCTGTATACTTTTTCAAATTGTCCAAGGAATTGTTTACCTAGCATAATGCAATGATTTCAGCTCACTTTGAATGAGCAGCTGGGTCTGTTCTTGCTACTGCAGAGCAACTAACATAGGTGCAAAAAGCCATTTCAGTCTACTGTTAGGCTTAGTCTTATTATGACTGAGCCTTAGCCTTACTACTTCTGGCTTTGCTATACGGTTTTTTTTTGCTGTGGCTCATCCAGTCTGTGTCTAGAAAAGATGAAATGGGGAAGGGCTGAAATGCTGTTTTGTATTGGTTAACATTTTTTTAAAAAGTTGTTCAATTTATTTATTATAAGGTGACCACAATGTTTTCACCTAACTTCATAGAATCACAGAATGGTTTGGATTGGCAGGGATCTTAAAGATCATCTAGTTCCAACTCCCCTGCCATGGGCAGGGACACCTCGCACTAGACGGGGTCGCTCAAAGCCCCATCTAACCTGGTCTTGACCACGTCCTGTGATGGAGCATCCACACCTTCCCTGGGCAACCTGCTCCAGTGTCTCATCACCCTCACAGTGAAGAACTTCTCCCTTACATCTAATCTAAATCTACCCTCTTCCAGTTTGAACCCATTACCCCTCCTCCTATTGCTACAAACCCTTGCAAAAAATCCCTCCCCAGCTTTCTTGTAGACTCCCTTCAGATACTGGAAGGCTGCAATAAGGTCTTCCCAGAGCCTTCTCTTCTCCAGGCTGAACAACCTCAACTCTCTCAGCTTATCCTTGTAGAAAAGGCATTTCAGCCCACTGATCGTCTTTGCAGCTTTCCTCTGCCTCCACTCCAACAGGTCCATGTTAGTCTTGTGTTGTGGGCTCCAGAGCTGGACGCAGTACTCCAGGTGATGTCTCACAAGAGCAGAGTGAGAGAGTCACCTCCCTCAGCCTGCTGGACATGCTTCTTTTAATGCCGCCCAGGATACACTTGGCATTCTGGGCTGCACTCACACGTTGTTGGCTCATATTGAGCTTTTAATCAACCAGCACCCCCAAGTCTGTCTCCACAGGACTACTCTCAATCCATACCTCCACCCAGCCTGTATTTGTGCTTGGGATTGCCCCGGCCCTGGTGCAGGACCTTGCACTTGGCCCTGTTGAACTTAATGAAGTTGGCATGGGCCTACCTCTGAAGCCTGTCTAGGTCCCTCTGGATGGCATCCCTTCCCCCAAGTGTGTTGACCGCACCACACAGCTTGGTGTTGTAGTTTGGTCTAATTTGTAGAAATTAAATTATTTACACCTTCAGTAGATAATATATTTCTGATATATTTGAAAGTCTTAAAATCAAGCAATGTGAAAGAGTATTTTAAAAACCCTGTCATTAGCTACTGAGTAGATACAGGCCTACTGCTATGTGATTGAACTGAATGTGGAATTTTAAATTGAAATGCTTATTCGTCACACTGAGTGTGAAACCTCTTTTCACGATAAAAGTCCAGCAGATTAAAATCAACTGGGAGAAAGGGTGGCTCTCAGCAAGCCAGAGGAATTGACAGAGCATCAGCAGAATTTCACCACAGAGGCTTTGCTCACATGCAATCCCGTTATTTCAAGTACAACCTACTCCAACTAAAATGAGCATATGTAATTGAATAGTGCCAAAGGCTGAAATAATTTACACTTAAGCTCATAACATTTTTTGTAATGCTAAACAAACAGTGGTATACACATAACCCAAGCCAAAACACCCTTTGGGCTTTGTTCCTCTCCACCCACTGTAATTAAATGTACTTCAGAACCAGGCCTGAGATATTATGATGACTGAAGTTGCTCATCTGGAAGTCCTGCAGCTTTTTAACATTTGAAGTGTTGACCTCTGCCTTTGGCCTGTATTTGCAGGTAGCTGTTAGGTAGCTCTTTTGTGCACTAGTCTCAAGACTGATTTTGAGTAAGCGTGGAGGTGGTGGAACAGTATTGCTGACAATAATAATGTTAATTTATAGAGCTTTTCTATCCAGAGATTTCAGAAATGCTTAAAACTAAGTGATTGTTCTCATTCTGCTTAGAAGAAATGGAAGTCCCTAGTGACAGCTCAGTCAAAGTCACCCAGCCAACTAATGACAAAATCAGAGAAATCACCAAGGTAGTTGCACTCCGAACCAGGATCTACCTATTTGGTTCTCCATATGTTCTCATGACAGATGTTTACTCAATGTGAGCCAGGGGGTCATAAAAAAGATCATGGATCTGCACGCCCTTCTTTGCCAAGGATTTCTAGTGTCTAGTGGCATCACATGGGAGTGTATTCATTCAGTGTTGAAGTAGTATGGCTCAAGTGGGCTAAATTCTGAGCATTTTTGGCATGATTTTTGTTGTCAAAGATATTGTTTGACACTGTCCAGTGTACATTTTATACTGCTGTGTGCCGAGTTTGGTTGCCAGAGCAAAGTTTTCCTCAGGGAATTCTCTGTTTGCATGCTTAATTTTTAATCTGATCTCTAGTAAATGTTAAAAAATGAATTTAAACAACATCACACCCTCCAACATGCATTACAGGCAAGCTGAAAGGGACAAGTCTGGAGAAGAAGGTATGGTGAGAAAATTTGAGGTGATTTGAAGCAGCTGGTTTTTGTACAAGTCACAGTTTAGCCCCACTTTTCAAAAGCTAAGTGATTCTAATGTGACTGAGAGCAGAATCTAGCCCGGAGGTTGTGGTGATTGCTGGGCAAACATGAAGTGTGTGTGCTTTTCCCTGGAGTGAGAGAAAGCTGCAACAACTCAGCAGGTAATTCAGCCACCCTCAGGGCTTGACCTTATATTTCACATCAGGCTGCAAATTTTTGTTGCGAGTCTAATTTGAATTTTTTGTTGTTCTTGTTAATTTGTCGAGGTGCAGCCATGTGTGAGGTGCTAGGAGATATGAAATAAAAACTGGACTTGGGTCTGAGGAAGCTTAGCCTTAGGCTTAACTCTTGTACAGAGTGGCAGCAGCTGGGCTCTTGTACCTGTGTGGGGCTCTAGTGATGCTATTCTGGACTCTGTTCAGGCACAGGACTCAGCTGCACACTCTTCTCTTTGCAGGCTTGGGACCAAAAATAGATCACTAATGAAGGCAGGTTTTGGGGACTCTCCGACACTGTTTCGCTTTAAAAAGAGAAAAGAAACTAGCTGGTAATTATCTGGGCAGTGTTTTTGTTCTTCCGTTTTGCAAGAAAACTGTCTTGTTGCTTCAGCCCATTCCAAGGAGCAGGAACTTGCTGCCTCAGAATCAGCTTCCAGTGAGGCTGCTTGTTTCTTTTTCTCTTCTTCTCTTTTCCCCCATTGCCCCAGGGGGAAAAAATAGCAAGCAGTAAGAATCCATATTGTATACAAGCCTATTACACTTTTGTCTTGGCCTGCTTAGTGTCCTTGACACATACCCATTTCACCCAGCCACAGCCAGTATGCAAATTGGCTAAAAGCTCCATTAGGTTGTTCAAGGCTGGGGAAACCCATCTGTCAGTGTCTGTGACACAGCCGGGCTGGAGTCTCACGTGGGAATCTGTCCTTGAGATACCCAGGCAGCTGAGTTTCTTCTAGCCTCTAGTGTTCCCAGAATCAAAGGAAATTGTTGTACACTCTTCCTCTTCCTGCAGTTTGTATTTTTATCATTCCTTTTCTCCTCTGATCACTTCTTAGAAAAGCACAGGCATAGATTGAGAATTAACAGGGAAAAATGTGGTTTATTTTTTTTAATTTGCTTTTCTAGAAGTGAAAAATCATGCATAATACTTATGGAAGAAAAGAACAGTAGCTATTTGTTGTCCTAAAAGAAGAACAGCTTTATAACCCGTTTTTCATATTTTCCTGCTGATGACAGGCATGAGGTGGATATTTAAAAAAGACTTGCTGGGAATCAGTTGCAGTTGATATGTTCTTTGTGAATGGACTAGAAGTGCTTGATAACCTAACAAAATATCAAAGAATGTACCAGTAAAAGACTTTCAATGAGAGGATTTGAACACAAGGCTTGGGACTGAGAGTTGCCTCTGCAGAGGCAGAGAAGCACAGCTCCTGCACATAAGCTTGGGAGCAGGCTCGAGTCTTTCCTCTGCTTGTCATCTCCAGGGAAATATTCCTGCAACAGCACTTACTGTACATCTGTTGAGGGAAGCCACTTACTTGCTTTTTGTACTGGATGGAGGTAAGGCTGAAGAGTGGCAGTTTCGCTGTTTTCTGCTTTCTTTCTGAAATCTTCAAAACCCCCATTAAAACACTTAACCAGTGAAGCACGCCAGGATGGATGGTACAGAAGTAGTTAGTGGTTAGTGAGTGCTACAGTTAGCAATGTTACAGCGTTTTGTAATATGAGACAGTGACAGCAAAATAGTTCAGATTTTCATCATATTAGAGGAAGAAGATTAGGCGTATGCCACCAAAAGTAGAGCCTTTTGAAGTGTGTAAGGTCTGTATCGACAGGCCTTGCATACTCTCGATTATTTCCTGCTGGTGTCAAGTAAGAGCCCTGAACACATACTATCTGGCAAGATAGCTAGTGTAACTTCAGTGCCCAGTGGTGTTCAGATACATGAGATAATTATAGCCTCCTCCATAGCAGATGCTCTGTTCTCCAGTTTGGCACTTTCCTTCTTCAGCATGCAGATAATTTCCTCTACCTAAGCTGATGGCCATTTTGATGATATGGATATAATTTTTTTTTTTTTTTTTTTTTTTCTAAAAGGGTGAGCAATTTGGTTTTTATGGAAATGCTTATAATAGCTAAGAGAGTGGGATTTCCCTTTATCATCCTGTTGAGGAAGAAGAAAAGCTATTTTGATACTGCTGTATAGAGACTGATAACATTAAGATGTAATGTGTTGGTGTAGCAAGGATCGGAATAAACTTTATCTTTCCAGAAATAGAAATCAGCAATTCAGCAGTTACCCTTCATATTGCTAAGTGAAACTTATTCAAAACATGTTATATTCTGATTTTTGTGTTCCAAACCCAATTACTTAATAAGGAGGCTTTTAGATTAGCATATTAGTTTAAATTTCTGACATACCATTTTAGTTCTCTGTCTCATACTCCCAATACTTCTTTTTTCTTTCATCGTCTCTTGAGGTAACATAGACCTAGCCGTAGCACGTAACTCCAACTTAAAAAAATTAAAAATCAGGGTAAGAGATGGTATATGCATTTTTCTAGAAGTTAGTTGTGGCTGAATTTACACAACCTTTGCTCTCACAGTTGAGTATATTTTCACACCACCCCAATTGTTTCAGTGCCTGTGTGAGTAGCTCAGATTTGCTAAGGGGAGCAGAGGCCTTGTAGTCTTGCTCAAAGCCACTTCTGAATTTATGTTCTTCTGGCTGGCTGATCAGGCTGCCACATCCTAATGGGAAACAATGTGATTAAACACAGCTAGCTTTGAAAAGAGGCGGACTCTGCTTCATCTGACAGTGAATCATCCCTTCTGAAAAAAAAAACCTAAAAATGATAGGACATAAATATTTGGCCTTGCCTGTGCAAGGAGTTCCTGTGTATAGGCAAAGCAGAAGATGAACCAGAGTTTCCACATGCATTTAAGGAAATTGGATGCCTAAAGCTGTTGGGGAAAAGAACCTTACAAAATTTTGGGGTTTAATACTGAAGTCCAGTTTGAGGACTGAATAGTCCTCAGGGCAAACCCTTCCTGAGATGCCTGTGTGTGAGAGGGCTGAGGACACCCCACAAGGACTATCTTCTTTGGCAGACAAGGATGCAAGTGCAAATCTTTTCTCACAGCAGGTCCAGAGCACAAGGGCCACTGCAAAGCATAGGCTGGGATGTTTTCTAAAAGGCTGGAGAAAATGGTGGGACCATAAAAAAGCTCTGAGACTTGCTAAGTTTTTGTGGCCTATTTACAAATGCCTGAGAAATGGATTTTAGTTTTAGTGAATACTCACAAGCCCGTCAGTGGAGCAGCACAGGGGGACACTGTTCTAAAATAGCTCTAGCAGATGCCACAATAATATGAGTTTTCCCTGCATCTCTCATTTATTTCTTGCTGTGTGCGTTTTCTTAGTAAATCTGTTCCCTTGAAAAATGCTAAGATGTTCTTGCCATTGGATAGAATAGCTAAGTGCAATTGTTACAAACACTAACTAGCTTAACCTTCTCGTTGCGTAGCTACTGCTGCAGTTAAATATTTCCTGGGCTAACAGACATCTTTTAAATGAGTTTTAAAGGGTTTTCTTTTTATATACACAGACCATGGCTGTTAAACAATGGCAGTTTGAATGGAAGCTATTTTAATGATAACAACAATAGTGTCAGTTATTTGGATAAACTGTCATCTTAGAGAGGGGAGACCAGCCATTGGTGGATTACTGCAGGGGAGCTTAGAAAACAGAGAAAATTAACCTGCTAGCATAAGCAGTGCCACCAGATATTCAGAAGGGATAATTATCCTGCTGCCTCACTTCACGTGCAATTGTTACCATTGGTACTAGATACCAAGAGACCTTCTATCCTGCCAACTTTACCTTCCCTGAAGAAAGGTTCTCCTTTCATGTTCTTAATTGCCTTAAAAATAAGGCCAGATGATCCTGATTATGAGGCATCTTAGTAATCACTTTCCAGGCTTGTCATACACTACTATTTTTTATTGTAAAATTTATTGATTGATACAAAGTGCAAACCCCTGTATCCACATTTGTTTCTGAGGGTTTCCACTCCAGCAAAGTGATGGATGTGAAGAAGGGATCACGTGCTGCTGCAAGGCAGCAGGCTTCAGCTGGGTGATGCTGCACTGAGATCCTGATGGTCTGCATCCCTCTTCTTGATGGGGCACTTTTGTGCATTTTTTGCCTAGTCCACCCCTGCTTACTGGCCTCACCTGCCCTGGGTGAGTGTCTTGGTCCTTGTGTGTTAGCGCTGTCCATCCTAGGTGATGACGAAAGCATGACTAAGCCCATGGACCATAACCTCAGGGGAAAAGTGTCTGTCTCTTAAGGTGCATGGGATGGGGAATGGAGCTAATCTTGTGCACACCTTCTAACTGCTCCCACCCTGTAGCTAATAAGTACAGCTAAGGAACTTTTAAACTCTTGGCTGCTGAAGGCAAATATTGTGGGCTTCGGTGGGAGAAAGTGTTGAGAATTTTTTGGTGGTGGTGGATTTTTGTTTTGTTGGAGTTTTTTTTTTCTTTTGTTTTTCAAGGAAGCTGAGCTCATGTTAAAATCCTGTAAATAGAAATGATAGACTAGGATCAGAGGCAGCATAAGTAAGCTAATTTGGATGTTTGTTTGAGAAAGATCAGCTAGTTCTTTTGAAAATGGAAGTGGTTTGTCCTGTCCTGATTTCATTAATGTTGTATATATTTTAAAAAGCTCTGACAATTAATGAAATATTTCAAGAACCTCTTGAAATTTGAAGTCATGAAACTAATCAAAAACAGCCACATAATTTTTATTAGCACTTTTGTTAGTAATTTTTCAGTGCAGTGAAGAAAATCCTGGTGCCTGGATTGTTGACAAAAGATAACCAAAAATCCCTTAAACTCATCTATTGTCTGCGAGGATTTCTTCCTCAATTCTCAACTTTCTTTTTCTTTTTTTGTTCTGTTGGTAATGAAGCTGGGTCTTATTTTTGTTGCTGGTATTTTGATGAATGGCCTGAAAGGAATCAATGGTGATGGTGTTGTTTCCTCCTTAATCCTCGTGGAAGAGGAAGTTTTGTGTGTGTTTGTTTTTAATACCCCTTTTTTGGCATAAATGGTTCTTATTAAACATTAAGGTGAGCTGAAAACTTGGGATGTTGGGTGAGAACTACCAAAACAGAGGTCTTTTCTATTTTTTTTTTAAAAGAGGTCTTTAAAGTCTTTAAATTGGGACTCAAGTTTAAACTGTCAGAAATACCACTGTGGTCAAGTGAGTAGCTGATAAACTCTATTTAGCAAGCAGGCTGCTAGCCTTTGGTGCTGCCTGCTGCCAGGGCATCTTCAAGTAAAATGCTGTGGCTAATTTTAAGAAAGCTAAGAACATTTTAGGACCAAAAATAGAGATGTTCGTAATTAGGGATACTAAAATAGAAGCAGGCAGATCCCTGGGGGTTTGCAGAAAAATCCCTGCCTCTCCCTACTTCAGGTCTGCTGAAATCACTGTGGCTTCAGTGCATCCAGGACGATGTCTTTGGGAATTTGTGGCCAAGCCAGAGCCTTGCTTCAGGGAGAAGCTATCCCTTTTCCTCAGCCACAGGCATGCCACTGCAGCAAGAAGAGTAGATGAGATAGTAGAGCTAAGTTAGAAAAGAGCCAGTGAGGCGATTATAAGCTCAGGAACAGGTTGTCAGAGCACTGTGTAAGTTGAATCATATTAGCTATATGCGTTCTGATTGTATACTGTGTAGGGTTATGCAACACTGTGACATATGTCTGTTTTTTTGTGTATGCACGAAGGACTAATCCTGCTTCCCTCATGCAGGAGAAATAAAAGTTCTTCCTTTTTGTGTGCAGAGTGTGAGGCAACTTCAGCAGATTAAATTCTGTTTGTTGCGTTTGCATTAGCAAATTGACTTAAATATGCCTGATTTTATGCTTGTCCCCTGGACAAGGTTTTGAAGGGCCATGGCTGCTTTGCATGGCTCTTAAGGATTGCACAGCACTGTTTAGGGGGAAAAAAAAGAAAGAGAAATATGACCTGGTGTTCTGTCTTCCAAGTCCTGCCATCCAGCCTGCAATCAGCTGCACCTTGGTAATGCAGGAGGGGAGAGATGTGGCCTCCAAAGGAGTTTGTGATACTCCTGGGTGAATGTAGAATAACAGTTATCACTGAGATGGATCCACTGAAAGGTTTGCGTTATCTATGCAGAAGGGTGCTAGAATAAATGGGCATCTGGTAACATAGTGGTGCCTAATAAAACAATTTGTCTGTAGCATAGTCATGAAGTAATCTGACTCATGCCAGACTGGATTGTGAAAGAGCATATTTAGAGGTGGTCATCTTTTTAGCTATGCACAAAGTGAATTATAATGCTAGTAACAGATGACATATCACAAGAAACTGCTTGCGTAAGTGTTTAATTCTGAACTGTTACAGAGATGAAAGTATTCAGACTTCACCTTTAGGAACATATTGTATTTCCCTATTTATGTTTGTTTCCTATCATGTGATGAGGTGCCAGGGAAGGTGTTGCTTGCTAATTTTAGCCTTGCAGACTGTCACTGCAGAAATCTGGCAGTTAATGCTGAAGGGTAGTGCTTTAAGGAAAATGAGGCTGTTCTATGTGTCCTCAGACTCAATAATATTGGGGGGGCAGGGAATATTTCAAAGTCTTGTTTTCCTGGCTTGTGTTAATGTACTAGTTAGCTTCCCACAGAACAATTCCAAAGACCATAAAAAGCGTTAATGAGAAAATAAAAACTTTCTGAAATTCAAAACCAAAAATTCCTTGCTGAATAAATGTATGATATGGAGACAGAGAAATGAAATGAATGCATATGTGTAACTTTATAGCTATTGTCGTATTTTCCAGCTCTGTGGTACTAATTGCAGGAAGCACTCTGCATAGTGACCCTCACCTGCACTTGTCCTCTTCACCACTAGAACCTGAAACAACTCCTGTCCTCCAGATGCTCTGAGGCATCTTTATGCCGCTGCTGATGTTGAAAAGGGAGGAGGGAGAGAAAGGGAGAAGGATGTCGGGAAGCTCAGTATACAGCCTACAAAGGAACTTCTAAATTATGGTCATCTTTGTCAGACCAGTGAGTTATCAAAGGTCTGCTGGCTATGGAGGCTGTTCCAGATGTGCTGGAAGCAGGATGAGGTCTTGAGTGTGGGGAGCCAGAGACAACGGCAGGGAGAGCCGGGCTCTGTATGGCAGCAGAAAGCTAAGTCAGGGTCCCTCCCAGGGATGCCATGTTGCTGTATATATTTCCTCCTCTGCAGCAGAGTTTTTTTCTGTTGGGGGTGGTAGGATGAGGGAATTGTAATGATAAATGGACCTCAGTGAAATACATAATAGCCTTATAACAGGTTATTTCCTTCATGGAGACACTGTAGCCCTGCAAGAGCTACATTAGCCCAGGGTGCAAGAAAGGAAATGGAGTGGCAAGTCATTGCAGACAAAATACTAGGCATATGAAGGATAAGATATTTAACACCAGTAGAATTAAAAGAGTATCTATATATTTTTAGTCTAGGATTCTCTTTTTCTCTTCTTCCTTTTAGGAGTAATCCCTAAGAGGAAACATTTTTTAAATACAGACATTTGTTGTTCAAAGTGTGTTAAAAACTTCTAGCACTTTTAACAATCTGACTCTGTATTTTGGCACATGCATGACCACGTCAACAATGTTTCTATTTTCTTGCAAAAAGATGTGATAGCAATCCCCCGACTGGGTGGCTGCCACCTCCTCACGTTTTTGAGGATTATCCATGTAAGACATGTGATACGATATGATAGAGTTTCACATAAAATGTTCTGAATGGTAGGAAGAAGGTGGAAAAAGAACAACTGCAGAACTTTCCTTCTAAAACAAGAATGGGGAAAGCAGCACCAACACTTTTTTTTTTTTTGGTGGCAGATTTAAAAGAAACATTTTTATTTTTTTCTTTAATAGAAAATGAAATTCTAAAACAAATTCCCACAAAGAGGTTTTTAGAGGACTAAAGTCTAAATGGTCAGATCATGGAAGAGGTAGGATCTTTGGAATGTGTTAGGTTGATGTTCCATGTATAGCCTCCAGTTGGGAAGTCCCAAAGTGAGGGGTGTACTAGGAATAATTACTCTCTGCTTGCATTCTTACGCCATTTCCCCAAACACCTGTTATTAGCAGCTCCCAGATGTAAAGACCTCTTGCTAGATGGGCTTTTTGTTTTCCCAAATGTGGTGTTTCTTACAGAAAGTAACTGTCATTGTGTATTATCAGACTCTGCTAATTATGTTAAAGGAAGTTAAGGTTATACAGTCAAGGAATCAGGAGCAACATTTTATGCCTGAAATTGAGCCTGGATACTCTGAGTACCTGGTCTGAGTACACTGCCCATTGGGAGCTTTGCCTTGATTCGACTGGGGGAGTCAGATTGCCCTCCTCATTTCAAAAAGAAATTTAAAAATCTATTTGTTATAACTATGGGTGTATTTAATTTAAAACCTTACCAAAATTGAACTTTGATTATCTGATGGCAGCTGGCAGTGGCATTAAATGTGTAACTTAAAAATCTCTGAGACTTAAAAGATCTGCCAAGTTATTTAATTTCAAATGATTGAGAACTAGACTGCCTTTGAAATGGTACTGCTTTTTCTTGAACAGTGTTTCCTTAGACTACACTGTAGCTCTTCAAAGAAGCCAAGGAATAGGATTTTCAGCATTTCTAATTCCTTTAACCCAAGGATATTGCATTAATGTAAATACTACTGCTGCTGAAATCTGTGTGGAACTCTGTTGTTTAATAACGACTTTAGCAAATGAACTAAGCATGGCAAAGGAATAAAGTTCAAATGTCTCAGTTTTATTAAATCCTTTGTGTGCAGCTGAATTTGATTATAGGATGTATCTGCACCTGCAGAAATCACTTAGACATTCATTCTGTAAGTAAACTTGTTGCGTTTTTAACATACATAATGCGTGAGGTGAGGTTTTGTGTTGAGTAGTTCTTTCTTATAGCATTGGGTGTACTGACATTAATATTTTGAAATAGCCCTTTTTAATTTAGTCAGCCACTTCCCCTAATTAGGTGTTACCTGTAACCTTGGTGAGGGTGCACGCCCTCCTGTCATCAAGATTGTTGGTGATGGTACCATGTTGCAAGCCTTGCTAAAGTCAAGGTAAACAACATTGGCTCCTTTCCGCCCATGTGTACAGCTGGTTTTCCCAACACAGAAGGCAAGCAAGTTGGCTAGTGTTACTTGTCCTTGCTCATGCATGCTGGCTGCTCTCAATCACCTTGTCCCCCATGTGCTCCCATGAGGCTTTTCTCTTTAGTTCTGCCAGGCTGTGGCCAGCCTGCAGTCCCCCAGGTCCTCCCTCTTTTGAAGACAGGTGTAATGTTTGCCTTTTTCTAGTCAGCAGGAACATCTTGATGACCTCCAGGTACCCCAGCCTTTCAGAGATGAAAGCAAGCAGCATCTCAGTGCCATCAGCTGGCTCCCTTGCAGTTGTTGAGTAACCTGTAACTGGCTTCCTGGAGTAGTTTCTAACCTAATGCTCCTCTTCTCTCTGGGGCAGCACCTCTCACCCAAGGCCCTAATACTAGGCAGAGAGACCCAAGAGGCCTGGCAGCAGACTTGCCAGTGGAGACTGAGGCAAAGAAAGCACAAAGTGCCTCCATCTGTTCCATGTCCTTTGTGACTAGTGCCCTTCCCTATTCAGCTGTGGGCAAATGTTTACCTTAGTCTTCTTCTTCTGCCAATGTGCCCATAGGCAACATTATTGCCCTGGTATTCCTAACCAATTTCTGCTCCAGCTGGTAATATGATGTGTTACTGTTAAAATCTGATTATTGTTTTGTTAGAAGTATTGTAACTGTCACTCTTCCCCATTCTGGTTTTTTATGTAAATTATTTTTCATTTTAGACATGATTTCCTTTTTTTCCTCAACATTTTGTGCACCTGAGTCTGTAACAGTGGTATTAAATGTTATTAAGACTTTTAGAATTTTTATACCTATCTGATTTGAAATATAAACCTTATTGTTGCATGCTAATATTCTTCAAGCTTCTAGTCTAAAGCTTGATACATTTATTAAGAAAATGTATTAAGGGGACTTTCTTTCATATTTTACTTATCCTGATTTAACATTTGAAATTACTTCAAATACATATTCTTTCCAGAGAAAAAAAATGCAGACTTAAATCGTGTGTGAATGAAAAACACGAAAAGGTCAAAAAGACAGAAAGCTAGAAGAAATTGAAGGCAGTGTTGCAGTGCAGAAGGAAATTTAAGTTCTTGTTTACCAATAAATACATTATTTGGATGAAAACCATATTAAATACAGAGGAATGTGTTAGAATTTCTTTTTTTTTCTTTTTTTTTTCAAACTTTCTGGTTTGTTTCAGGAATTTTAACATGTGCATTCTGTAACTATGAATTCCTATTGCTTGCAACAGGAGCACCTCATTATCCCAGTTAGTGTTCTGTTAGATTTTACATAAATTCATAACAAAGCAGCTGAGTCCTCACATTGCAAGGCTCTTCACCTCTGAGCACACAAATTCACGTTCTTCATATTGTTACACACAGTATGGAAAAAGTGCATGGCAAAAAGCCCAAAATGGTTTAGATGAAACATCTTTAGCTGAATCTGTTTGTTAGCAAGATGCTTGGCTCGTAATCCCACATAGTTTAGCAGAAAATGATGATGATTTTAAGGAACTGAGAAAAGAAAGTTGTCACAATGAAATTAAATTTCTGCTCTGATTACAAGCCATTCTAAGCATATCAGAAAAAAAGAGGGTAGGTTACTTATACCAAACTGCAAGTTAGTTTTGTGTGGATGTTTTAATTGAGTCAACATTTCTGAGGGCATGAGTCAAATGACATTTGAAACTTCGTACAAGAACAGAAGCACAATCTGTTGTTGAAGAAATGAGAAGAGACTAAGAATTTAGACCACAGTAAATTTAGACTTCCCCCCTCCCAGGCCACCCTCCTGGCCCTCCTGCCCCCCACCCTGCTTTGAGAAGTGGTAAAAAACAGGGATGGGAGAAACAACGAAGAAAGAATTAGAAGGGAAATGACTTGCTGAATAATACTGGATTACAGTGTAAGAAATGATGGGTCTTTTGTATATCTCACCAGCAGGGCAGGCTTACGCATATTCAAATTCACAGATTTTGAAGCAAAATGGACATTCTGAAGTTATTTTTACTTTTGAAAAAAAGTTCTTTTTTTTTTTTGCCTGCTAGCAAAAAAAAAAAAGCTAAAATCTCACTAGCTGCTAAGAAATAGTTGTCATCTTCCAATGACTTTAAGTATTACAAAATTCAGGAAGAGACTTTCATCATTCAGTAGTCCTGTGGGCATTCCCAGGATTTCCAGACATGACAACAAAGTTTATACAGGGCAGTAATTGCTGTGGCATCTAGTTACACAAGTGGCCAAATACCCCTGTGGGTGGGCTGATCATTTTGGACCTTTGCCTCAGTCTGCATTTGGTGTGAATATAGGAGGTATCTTGAGGGTTTAGTGCTCAGGGTTCAATTCAGCCTAAGATACAAATGATTTTGTAATAGGAGTATGAATGGAAACAAAAATATGGAATTATTTTATTTCATAGATTCAGAAAGACAGTAGTGTTGGGGTTTTTTACACATTCACAGCATGCCTAAGTAAATTCATCCTCAAAACCAATATCAATTATAGAAAGTTGAATTTTAAGGAAAAAGATAGGAAAGCCTGTAAATAAATTGATGGTAACTCAGAAAATTCCAAAAATAGAATAAAGAGGTTCTCTATTTTTGCATTAATTATTTAGCTTATTTAGTAACTTTTGCTTCGGGTGGTTTTGATTGATGTCTGGAAGAAATTTTAAACGTAAATTACAGTAGATGCTTATTAAATCAAAGAAAATTAAATAGCTTTTACCACACTACCTCCCGTGCCTGCCACATGAATTCTAGAGATTTTTATAAGACACCAGAGTCTACAGTAGCAAAGTGGAGAGTTTATCTGTGTTCAACTTCCTTGGCATATGAGTTCGCACTTAGCGACAGTTGCTGAAAATGGAAGTACTTAAATGCCAAAATGTGTCCTGGCAAGTCTTTGCTGACCCTCCCAGGTTCCTAATGTTTTACGTGCTCCTGAAATGTTGGTAGAATGATGCTCATTACCAAGTTCCTTTAAGGCTTGCAGAAACCCATTCCTTCACCTCAGTCTTTACATGAACCTGAACAATTTCCTAGCTCCTGTGTAATGGTGAGCTCACTCTCTCACATAGACAACTGTCATTTTAAGACTGTAGAGAAGTACTTAGCCTGGGTGAGAGAGGTTCCTAATGTGGTGTTTCAGACCCAGCTGCCTGCAGTGAGCCCAGTGTGTGGCTATGGTGGCTTCCCTGCCCACCTTAGCCTTTCGTGGTACAGAATAATAGAGTCACAGAATGATAGGAGTTGGAAGGGACCTCTGGAGTTCATCTAGTCCAACCCCCCTGCCAGAGCAGGTTCACCTAAAGCAGGTTGCACAGGACAGTGTCCAGGTGAGTTTTGAATGTCTCGAGAGATGGAGACTCCACAACCTCTCTGGGCAGCCTGTTCCAGTGCTCTATGAACCTCAAAGAAGCTCCTCCTCATGTTTAGCTGGAACTTCATATGTTCAGATTTGTTCCGGTTACCTCTTGTCCTGTCACTGGGCACCACTGAAAAAAGACTGGCCCCTTTGTCCTGACACCCCCACTTTAAGTATTTATAAGCATTGATAAGATCTTCCCTCAGTTTTCTCATCTCTAGGCTAAAAAGACCCAAGTCCCTCAGCCTTTCTTCATAAGAGAGATGCATTCACACTGTTGGAAGCGTGAAGGTGCCCAGCATGGCCTTGGCCAGCTATATCCAGAGGCTGCTACTGTTGGATTCTTATCCACACTGTATCAGCTTACTGTTGGAAGGCTTTCTAGCTGTCCTTTAAATGACATTACATACATTAGTCTCATGAGGTTGGCTCTTTCAACTGTAATGGCTTTCAAATAAAAAAGAACTGTAATGTTCTTTCAAACTGTAATGGCTTCTACAGGCAATTTTGTTAAGAGCTACTTGCTATTATGAACTTGTTAGAGGAGTTTGCACTGGAAGCAAAAATGTGGTGAGGTTTGTGATAGCTCATATCTTCTGTGGGCATCCTCTGGCCCCCAGCCTGGGAGAATTGTGTTGCTGTAGCCCAAGAGGTCCCAAAGAAAACATGAACTCTGGCTATTGTGGAATGCCCCAAATCCTGTCCTGATGGTGTTGCGCTGTTATCTTTGGGACAAACCTTTCCCAAACTTTCTGTTCTGTGGATTCTTTTGGCTGCAAGAGAAGAGGCACAACTCATCTTTATATAGCACTGGGTGGAGGGGGCAGAGGTTCCCTGTACACATCTAGAAAAGATTGTTTTGGTAACATGGGGACATGATGTGGGCCATTCCTGGGGAGCTCTGTCACCAGTGATTCCTCCCTCCCACAAGTGCTCATGTCAACAGTGGCAGATTTCCAGCTTAATTCTTCCGTAAAAAAGATGAACTGAGGAAACTTGGGTTGGATTTTTAAAAACCTTTTCAGCTGGGCTTTCTTTCTGCAAAATGAAAACACATCTGCTTCTGATCTCTGCTCACCAAATTCTCAAGTGAAGAGGAAAGAGATTATATCAATGCTTTGGTTTTGTTCTATGCTATAAGTTCAGTTTTATGTGATGGGCTTTTATTATACTCAGGTTCTCACACCAGTGTTGATGTGATGGTATGTGTGGACTGTGCGCAGAAAAAGCAATGCAATGAAGGACGTGCCTCCTACATCTCATTTCCAAGATGCTTTCAGTCTGCCACATGTAAACAAATACTCAGAGAGTAAATTTAGTTCCTCAGAACCAAAAATGTGTCTGGTTTTGCAAACATTTGGGAAGTTAAGTATCAGCCTTTCAATCTGCATTTTTGTTCTTTTCCTTAAAATGGACTGACTGCTCATCATTGTAGCCCCAAAATTGGCTACATGGAAATGTAAACTCAAACAGTAATTTCTGCTTAAATTTGCTATTTTTCCTCCTATTTTTTTACCACAAAGTTGTTGTATCACAGGCAGTAATTGCTGTCATATTTTGATCTGTTGCCTAAAACATTTTTATTAGGGGAATTGCAATGTTTTATTGTCCAGATTGCCCAGATTTAGTATTTTTAAGATCCAGATTCTGTTCACATTTAGTCTCAGTACATCAATAAAATATGAATGGATTGGATAATGAAGCAATAACACTAATTTATGTCAAAGAATATAGGTTATTGTTTACGAGTTTGCCATTGTGCCAAAATACTTTATCTACACAAAGAATTCTTCTTCTCCCTTGCTGAAAAATAAATAATGCCACAGGAATGGTCTGTCATGGGAACCTCCTGCCATGAAATAAATGGGTGGAGACAAGGCTGTGAAGGTTATTTTCCACTCTGAAAAATATTTATTTGGTGACACAGATCTTATATGTAGTCTTTAGCTTTTTAGTGCTAAGGACTAAATTGTACCCTCCAGTCTGGATGCAAGAAGCCCTAAATTCGGGTAAGCTACCATAGTTTAGTCCAGAGTGGCAGGCAGTCCATGGATGAACAGAAAATCACTTACAAGGGATAGGTAGTTTTATCTTTGGTGTAGAAACTTGTAGGGAGGAGAGGGTAAAGTTGGCAGCTCAGCACCTTACATCTTAAATATGTGTGACAAAATGCAGGGGGACAACGATGGCTGGGACCTCATCAGTCTGCAAATGATACTCTTCATCTCTGTGCTGTTTCCTTATCTTGGACTGGTTTTTGCTGGGGCCTGTTCATCCTCTGTCAAGCGACCATCTCCCCTAATGATATGTGCTTTAATCCACTTTATTATTTAAACTTCATCCTACTTCAAAATAAGCCGCTTTCCACCTGACCAATTTGCTTTTGAAGTTTCCTGTTGGTAATGGTGAGAAATGTAGTGGTGTATGGATCGACATATTTCAGTCTTAGTGGAAATAACAGATATGGTGACCAGTGAGAAAATTTTCAGGCTTCTACTATATGTCACCCTGGCTAATGATTGCTAAACTCTCAGCACTCCTAAAGATAGCCAAGAAGAGTGAATTGCTGCTGGTTTTTGTTTTGTTGATTGTAATGCAGAAAATTGTATAAAATGAGACCTACTTGCAGGACCTACTATCCAATAAAGGTCTTCCTCCTCTTCTCATGGATGCTTTGCTTCCTATGTATTGTCTACGTGTAAGTCCTTATAAAATGCTAAAAGCTGAGCAGTCATGGTTTGGAAGAGAAGTATTTTAGAGCAGAGAAAACAGAGCCAAATTGTGCCTGAACTTATGCTTTATGGACCTCTAGTGATTGTGCCGAGTTCAAGGGAATTGTAAGCCCCAGGAGTATTTAGCCTACTAATTTCAACAGCTTTGTGTGTGAAACAAAGATTTCGAAGTATGTATATTATTGACCTGTCAAATCCCAATTTTAATCTGTTGAATGACTACTGTGCCTATTAGAGAAGTAGGTTGGGGTTTTTTTTTTCATAATTGTCATTTTTCACAAGTGACTTTCTTTGCTGTGTGAAAAGAAAGAGTGAGTAAAACACAATTACACCTTTTTCCTATGGACTAAAGATAGGATGGAATAGAATGGAAAAAAAAAAGTTCAATGTATATAAGAAGCATGAGCAAGACAGCACTGTGACTGAATAGTTCTGGTTTTTAAATAAAATAAACCTCATTATTTTTAATGTGAAAACTAATTGGATTGGCATTTTATTTAAGCTTTAAAATTATTTCATTCATTCAGTTTGGATACAGAGTAGCAAAATCATTGTATGCAAAAAGATTTTTTGTTTGCAAAAGAACTAAAGATAGCTTTAGTTGTTAAGTTAAATTTAATAATATTTTCCCCAACTTTAAGTAATATTGCAGTAGCATCTTTCATCCAGTAATCACAGAACACTATATAAGCCTTGAAAGGTAAGGAAGATTCATTACAGATTGGTAAACTGAGACATAAGGAATCTAAATTACTTGCTTGGGGAGCAGAGCGATGTAGTGGCAGCACAGAGAGCGTAACCCAGCAGCTCTGACTTACATGTCTTCTAGTATCCAGCAAATCACTTTTAAAGGCCTTGGAAGGGATTCAGATAAATCAAAATCCTCTTGAGGTGTGTTCTGGGTTTTTTGGTTGGAAGAACTGTGATAGAACAGGCTTTGAAGCTTATTGTCTGTATTTCTCTTCTGAGTTTACTTACATTTTCACATGCCATTCCTTTACAAATAGAGAACGTTGCCAAACAGTGGGTTGTTTCTTCTACAAAAACAGTCCAGGAAGCTTTGTCGCTGTGCAGAGAGGTTAGAAAATATGCACACTATTAAACTGTTTGTTTTCTGTTAGATGTCTAGGGAAATACCTGACTATGTAGGGAAGCACCCAAGAGGAGCTCTGTCTTCCAGGCCTTTGTTGGCTGGATGGGAGCTAGACAGTAGTTGTGGTTGGATTCTGCAAGACTGGTGAATCCCCAGCAAACGCAGGAAGAAAATTATGACTCAACTCCCTTGACTGCAGCCTTTCTAAAATGCATGAGGTTTCTGTGTTGCTGGTTTCAATGTTCATCTTTTAGTCACTTTTCTGTTGCACCTGGCTGTGGTTGAGAAATACAGCTTACCTTTTGTGGCTTCTCCTCACTGAGGAAGCTAACGGAAGTTAGAAGAATTGCTGTAGCTTTTAGCTGATGATTTTGATTATTTTTGTGCTACCTCCCTGCTTTCTTTTCAACTCTGATGATTGTTTTTTGCTTAATATGAGATTTGCCAGTCAATCAGCTCCAAAATCCCATCCCATGTTGGTGGCATCCTCTCATCATTACTATAATTGGTCAGTAAGAATCCTCCAGCTCTCAAAAATTACTCCTTTGTACAGTAGGGTGTAAAGAGAACAGTATTTTGCTAGTGTGAACTGTGAACTGATATTTGCACAATTTATTTCTATTTACTTTGCCTTATTTTATTTTCTCGATCAGGAGCTAAGGAAATTGTATAGCAATTGGGCTCTAAGTGAGATGAATCTAGCAGCTGGAAAATGCTCTGTTCAGAGCAAAATGGGGAGTATATGCTCACAATTGCTTAAATAACACTTGTTTAAATGCAAGACTGTGTGTTGTACTCTTTTTGTTTGTTTGTTTTTAACATAAAATATGCACTTTGATAGGAAAAGTCAACGTGTTGGTGTTAATGGGGAACCTTTCCAAGACCTTACTTTCAAGTGGATGAAAGAGTACAAATTTGGGATAGCCAAAGGTGAATACAAACAAATTGGCTAGTCCATTTGCATAGCTGTCCAGCTGCATCCTAGGCTGTGAGGCCACTCCAAAACCACAAGCCCAACTGCCTCAGAAGCCTGCCAAGAAGCCAGCTGCTGCTAATAAAGCAGACTCTACAACTTGGCATCTGGGGCCTATGATTCCCATCCAAAAGGATTGTATGAGAAAAATATTTGAAATTTGTCTTTTTAAGTAGTGTTTTGCTTTGGAAGAAAAATGCTTTAGACTAAACTTGCAACAAGTGAAAAACTACACAAGAGTACTGTGGTTGCCATGGGAAGATAAATACTGTTCTTGTGTAAGGACGCTAGATGTTGGAAGGAAGAGTGTTGTTCATTAGGTAACGGAGAGGCTTCTTGTTCAGCTTTTCTGGGGTAGTAAGAAGACTAAGGTATCCCATTATTCTTGCATATCTGGTGCACTTGCATGGGACACTTTGCTTCCAAGAGCTCAACAGTAGGGTTTAAGCACAAGGGTGCGTTCGGCTGGATAAGAACTAAGCACATTAATTTCTCACTTTTAAATAATGGAAAAGGAGAAATTTCATTCATTTTTCAAAGATGAAAACAAATCCTATTATCCAGCCATGCTAAATTAATAAGCTGTTTGGAATGATCTACAAACCAGCTAATTCCCCCCACATTCCCCATTGAATAATGAAGCATGACAATTGAAAAAGGAGTTGGTTGCATTGGTTCTTTGAAAAATTAATGGCAAAGCCAGCTCTGAATTCCATCTCCCTTTTGAAGTAAAACATGTAGATTTTACCAAATACTTTCTTCTAGTGCTGCAGGTCCTATGCTTGGCTGTGTTGGCAAAATGTCTTTCCCAGATTTCTACAGCTGGTCTCAGGGTGTTTTGAGCCGATCTGGAAAGTGAGCTCCTCATGGTTTCTCATGGCATACAAGTTAAGTGCTTTGCCCCCATCCATGGAGGGGGCCAAGGTCACAACAAGGCACAAACTTCCTGTGGTTGAGTGTGCTGGCGGCTTCTCAGGCAATGTCTCCCTTTGGCATCATCCAGGATCCTGGGGCAAGTGGTCCATATCTGGGATCATCATCAGGTTGCCGTTAGTTTCTTTTACTCAAGTTATCAGTTAGAGATTAAGAAACATACCCTTTGCTCATTTGGAGGCAAAACACATACTTCTGCCGTCAGTCATACACTCATCGGCTCAGGAAACAAGAATTCAAAGCTTTCTTCTGACCTGAAGCTTTTAATCTGGCAACTGGCCAGAAGATGTCATCTGCCCTAGTACAAGCAATTTTGTAATCTTTCTGTGGATGGTATTCTGGGATATTGCATATGCATGGAAATTACTGTGGGCTGCAGTGGCTGAGAGTTATTAGTGAAGATGGTTTAGAATACAGCAGTGCTTGTTGGTCTGAGAAGATCAATGTCCTCCCAAGTGGAGTGCAGCTGCCTCTCTGCCCACCCTTAAAGTATCTGCCAGGATGCTGCTGCTCTCTTGCTTGAGAGACCACCTATCCCATGGCCTAATTCTCTGGGTGTACCAAAGACTGTTTTCTTTTATAGCTGTGGCCTTAAAAATCAGTGTAAATGTAATTCATGTTCACTTCTAGATCCTCTTTCAACTGGCCAAGAGGGATAAAATGCCTTAAGCTTAAATTAGAATTAGGCCCTCAGTGCTTTCTTCTGTGTGAGGATAAAGATCTTACAATAGAAGGAAAATTACACTTATTATTTCAAAGGTGTATTTCCACTTGGTTCTTTTTCTTGCTTATTAGGTTGGTGTGAGAATAGGCCATTTACTCATTATCCCTTGCTGAGACATATATAATAATAACAATTAATAATTAAAGTACATAGCACTTTATTGGCTTATAGAAAATTCTGTCCTTGCTTTGTGTCATTTAAGTGCATTCAGTGTGTATGGTAAATTTGGAGGTGTGGGGTAAAGCAGTAATAATGTTACCTTGACTTTTATTTATTTGTTATTATTTTTTAATATTACCTTACCTGTGCTCAAAATGTGAAGATCACCACAGGATATTTCCTGAGGTCTTGGTAAACTAAAGACAAACATGTGCTATACGCAGTCACATCTACCTCTGCCAAGGCCCTGGAGTGTGCAGAGATTTAAATATGCTTTCAGCCAGGATGTTTTAAGGTGCACATGTCTGTGTATTTGTTGGAGGTTACTGTTGCCTGAAGTGTTACCCAGCTATGACATGGATGTGGTGTGGAGCCGATTTCCAGGATGTGCCCATGTCACTGGGGCTCAGTTCAGGCGGTTCCCTGTGCTGGTACTTGGGGCTGCTGCTTTAGCTCTCTGTTCCTGGGAATGACATTGAAGCTTGGGCGGGGAGGGATTACCCAGTGAGAAAATGTGTGTGCAAGAGAAATATGATCCGCATGCATTAAGTGCTTTTGATTGTCAGCAAAAGTATCTACACAGATACTTGGGGAAAGAAGCTCATTGCCCTTTCTCTTTTCCTGTAGATGAGAGCAAATGTCATTACTTGCTAGCATGGCGACTGCACTGTCTATTAAACTGATTTTTCCTTTTAATGGATTCTGCTTGAGTCACATTAAAACCAGGCTAGATTGCAGAGGAATTCTGATGTCCTGACATTTGATGGTGTATTCCCACTCTCCTGGTTTAAATGGGAGAAACTGGGAAGAAGGAAGGATAAGGCAGCAGGAAAGGATTGGTGCAAGTGTGGTATTTTATGTATTTCATCAAAGCCTTGGAGCTTCACCTATCACTGGTGCTCCCCTTATGTTCTCCAACTTTTTTTTGGTTCTTCTAAGTAAAAGGACTTTTTTGAAAAAGTTTAGAGCTACTAATTTTAAAATACCCACGTACTGAGGCTCTGATTTAGTGTGTGCGTAATTATAAGCACTGAAGTTAGGCCACTGAAATGAAAGGGGCAGTTGATTAGCATGATCAGAATGACTCACAGACTTCTCTGTTCAAAGCCTAAATGCAGAACGAGCATATTAGAAGTCAATAAATTGTCATTGCTAGTATAATGAAAATTGCATATATCCTGTTTTTATTAGTCAGTTAGCACATCATGGTTAACGTAGCACTGGCCCAACATTTACCTGCTGTTGTAGCCATACATACTGCTAGCAGAATATGCTGATCAGCTTGTGGAAATGGGATTTGTGCCTTCAGCAGGTGGTTACATTCCTTGTGCTCTGAGTGCAGTTCCCGTGACTGCTCTACTAGAGTCTCAGCCTGCAGCATCTGCAAGCACCCTCGGCTTCTCCCCGAGATCTCAGCTTCTCTGAATTCTCACAGCTGTGACAGGACATGGCTTCCTCCTTCCAACCACTCCTCTGTTCTGAAAAGCACTCTGTGCTTCGAGTAAATGCACTGTTGGTCAGAGAGCTAGGGATTGTGGCAGCAGCTTAAATTCACTGTTGTTGCCCTAGGTTGGAGATGCTTAGGTCATTTTTATAATGTGTGTGTCTTCTTTCATAACATGTATTTACCAGCGAGTTAGGGGAGAGTGTTGTTTTTCCTGTGAGAACACCTCCCTTTTTAAGTGATATTTCTCAGTTGTCTGTGGTTTGTGGTTGTTCAGAAGTGGGTAAGGTTATGAGAGCAGGAGGTTTTAGCCTGATCATCTTTTCCAAACTCTGTTTCTCTATTGTAAAAGATGTCTGAGAGAGTCCTTTCAGGCTGCTTTGGAATTTTTTTCCCTTCTCAGGCTAGACAACTCTCTGCCACCTGACTGTGCATATACTGGATGCTCCTTGTATTTAGAGAAGACTAACCAGGGTTTTGACATCAGCTTCCAAACTTTTGGCTAGATATTCATATTTGTGTCTTAAAAGTATTCTTAAAGCAGATTGTGTTTAACTTCTTTCTTTAATACCAGTTACACGTGAATATCAGTCATTTAGAGATTTAGTTTGTGATCTAGGTAGAATAGGCTCATAACCTAGTTACTTTAATTCTAGATTGAAAAATAAAATAAAATACTGCACTTCATAGCCATGGCTATGCCTAAAATCTTGGCCCCATTTTGTTTTTTGAAAGGCACCGCTGGCTGGGGCGGGTGCACGTGCTGTAGGAGTGGGCAGCTGGAGGTGGTCAGGGAGAGCAGATCAGACGTGCCCTTGGTGCATAGCTCTAGAGTTATCTGGGGGAAGCATGTGAGCTGCCATGCTTTTGTTTTCCAGTAACAGCCTTTGTGTTCTTTTTTTCCAGCAGTCCTATGCACCAGCTCCCCACCCCATGGCTCCTCCCAGCCCCAGCACAAACAGCAGCAACAACAGCAGCAACAACAGCAGCGGAGAGCAGTTGAGTAAAACCAACCTGTACATTCGAGGCCTTCCACCCGGCACCACTGACCAGGACCTGATCAAGCTGTGCCAGCCGTAAGTGCACTTCAAATACTCAGTGTCTTCGGGTAGGAAAATGTCAAAGTTTGCCTTTCAGTTTACACTTATGTGCATTCACAAAAAGACATCAAAAGCCTCCTACACTTGAAGGTTAACATTATTCCTTTAGTTTGAATAGCTAATTCATGCCTGTTTAAAACCTTCTGGTAATGAGTTTTGGGGTATAGAGAAGTGAGGGCTTTCACACTGACTTCTGTTTATTTTAATCTGTTTTCTTTCTCATGTTAAAAGCAGAATTTACATGGCAAGAAAACCCCCCTAATGACAAATTTTATAGTTACAATGATCTGTGACTCACAACCCAGTGCTTGACAAAACATGGGTGTTCTCACTTCTGTCATTTATCACATCTTTTGATTGCTGTGTCACACATTGCTAGGTTCAAAGATTGAGAAATATGAAATCCACTGAAGGTGGCCTTGTAGCCATCTAATTAACTGCAGTTCCACTGAAAAATGAAGATGTAGAAAGTAGCACCTTCTACCACCCTGTTTATCTTGAGAGTCATGTTTGAAAATTGTACTGATAAATACCAGTTTTATTGTGTTTTACTCCTGTTGAAACTGGAAAGGCAGCAGAAAGGAGCTCTTTGCTCCTCATGCATCATCAAAAGAACTCTTTCCTGAAATGTTGCAACCTGTTACCCCTCCTCACTTGATTGAATGTAATGAGTAGAAATGAGAATGTGATGGGTCTTCCAGAATCTTGGTTTTTATTGGTGACATGTGGGAAGGGAATAATCCGTTTTGAGATTCCAACCAGAGATCACTTGGGTGGAATTTAGGATAACACATTTTTTGTCTTGGCTAAGAACATGGAGAGATTTGAAAAATAAAATTCCATCCTTGTTATGGCGCAGAACTGCAGTGCTTTTGCTGTGGAATAGTCTATTCTGAAAGACAACAGCATCTCTGCTACTTTTCATCACAATTCAGCCTTTCAAATATGGATCAATAAATGAAGTTTGGTAAAGTAAGGAACAATCTGGGGCTGATCTACTGACTTGAATCCATATGGCTATTGTTTTGAAGCTTGCAATAGGAGTAACAGTTCAACGGGGTGTTAAAAATTTATATCATTCCACCTTTCCTGATTTTGACCAAAAATACTGAAAGACTTCCCTAAACATGCTTTATGAGGACATGGCTGGCCGGGACTGGAACTAGCAGTCTTACTAAAGTGATAACTGAACTTTAGCAAAATCATGTGAGCTGGAAACTCTTCCCTGTGATTTTCTCCTTCTAAAATGGCTACAGGTAAAACAGGCTCACTGTTCATGGGAATATAGCGTGCTGGTGATTTTTCATATTTCATGGAAGCTGAATTGCAAGTGTACCTATCTGACATTTGTACAAACTAAGTTCATTGACGCTTCCCGCTTGTGAAAGAAAATCCCAGTTCAAGGGCCTCTGTAGGTATAAAATAACTGTAGTTTGCTGATTTTTGAAAAGCTATTTTGCTATAGATCTTGCAGACTGACCCTTTCCAAGTTCAGACAAATGCTTTCAGCCAACCAGGAATGAACTGGCTATTCCTAGAGGAGCCTCACGGCTTTGGCACTTAGTGGTGCAGTCATGGTGTGAGGCTGTGGTGTGAGCAGTGCTACTTGAATCATGTAGTTCAGAGGGCACATCCCGACCCCGTGTCTGCATACGGGAAGTGCACATTCAGTATCTGAGAGCTTCCTTTGGCATTGTGGCAAAAATTTTAAGGTGCTACACTAAACTTAATCTTATCTATGATTAGAGGGTTTTGTCTTGCTATCATGAAGTTCCTGTGTGAACAGATGCTATTGAAGAATAATGCTGACATTCATTTTGCTGATTTTTTATCCTTTGGCTGAATGGAAGTGAGGAGAAACCAGATAGTTGTTCTGTCTTTTATTTCAGAATACTACAAGTATTTATCAAAGCAAAAGGGAAGTACATTGTAGGGAAACTTCAACATCTGAAAAGACAATGATTTGTCATGGCAGCATGTAGATTTTTAAATTAGTATATTGCAAGATATTTTGTTTATCTTTGCAGATGGTTACATAGTAGAGGTGGACATACTTCCAAATCCTTTCTCTCTCTGCTCCCCCACCCACCCACCAAAAAAAAATAAAATTGTAGTATTTATACTTTTATATATACCTTTGTCACCTCAAATGGTTGTCTTCTGCGGACTCTCTCTTAGCTTACATAGCTTTGGTCTCACCATGCATCAAAGACTTCATGTGAACAAGTATTCACAAAACAGCAGAAGGTGCTGGCTCTTAGGCTTCCTGCATAGAAGTATTAGCGTAATTTGGTACAAGATGTGAGGTGAAAACCTGAATTCCAATCCATAAACTGTATTATTATTTTGCAATACAAGATTTTTTGGGGAGCTGCATTTAAGGGAGGTATTCACCAAAACTAGCTTATGTCCAGGATACTGGTTCCCCCAGGCTAACTGCCAGCACCTAAAATGAGCCCTTCTGAACCCCTTTCCTCCTCTGTTCTAGCATGCGACAAGGCTGCCAGCAGTACAACTGTCAGTTGAAACATCTGACATTTGGCAGGTCTGAGGAATAATGTTCTAAACCCACAATATTTCTCTCTCCGAAGTATAGGAAGTGCTTATGGTTATGTATAATTATCATAGCCCATTCCATTTACAGCATGGCCGCCTTCTAAGTGATGTATAACATTTTTATTTTTAATTGCATTTTGCCAAGTGGGTTATGGAAAAGAAACCATTTAATCAGAATTTTTTGAAAACGTACAGGGCTGTTTTGGTAACTCCTTCCTGCTTTTCTGTATTTCTGCTGTATGTTTTTGGGTGGTGTGTATTGCACACTAAACAGAAAACAGCAGACTGGAGTACCATTGATGCTTGAAGTGCAGAGTCCATTACACGTGATGTCAGACATTTCTGACAAATGTTCTGACACTATCAAACCTTTTATCAATTTAAGAGTAACCTTGTCACAGTAATCTGTCAAACTGTTCATATAACTAAAGGAAAACAAGTCATCATAGACTGTACAGTAGCTGAGTAAATAAATAAAAAAATTGCTACTGGAAGTTTTTATTTTTGTGTGATTCTGATCCTCAGTGTTTGGTTTAACATGTGTCCAGCAAAGTTGTATCAAATTCTCTTTTGCAGCAGGGAACTTATTACGTTGCACTATATCTTTTGAGACTTTATATAATGACTCTGATAAAAAGGTTACACTGAAAATGAGTGAATAGAAATGTTTAGCAAGCAAGAATCTTTTGTTCTTTTACGTATGTATCTTCTTTTGGATTTTCATAAACACTGAGTAAAGGACCTTCCAAAAATGGACCTTGGCTTTTCTTAACCTTTCTTGAGGTTTTTAAAAAAGAGACTTTATACCTATCTGTGATCACCAGAACTTATTAGTCTAAATTTTAAAAAATAAAATAATAGTAAATATCACATCATTAGCATTTATTTCTCTGAGGTACAGATTCTCTGCTGGTGCAGTGGTACGCACCATTACATGTGTATCTTCTGAGTCAAAATATACTTTCAATCACAAGGAAAGATGATCAACCTGAAGATGTAAAATTACAGATTATAGATAGAAAAATGTGCATGGTGTGTCACTGCGCAAGCAAAATATACATTATTATCTTTGAAATATTAATAACCTGTTGCACTAATTTTCATGCATGGTGTTACATTTCATCCAGAAGAATTCCAAAATTCTCTTAAAAAAATATACAGATGGCTTAGTCTCCTTTGGTATACTGGACACATCTCATTCTTGCTAACTGCATCTCAGTGGAGATAGATTGAAAGAAAGCTCATGCACAAATTAAACATTTGGGTTTTATTATTTTGAAACATTTTTCATTTCAAAAACTCACATCTGTCTCTCAATATTTTGGTCTTTCTCTCTGTCTTATCTTACATGTTTACACTGAAGAAGACTTAGGCCCAAATATGCTTGAAAGATAAAATAAATTTTGGAGAAGAGAAAGGGAATTTGGGAAAAGATACATAATATCTCACCCCCACCCCCAAAAATTTTGAAAAGTTGTCTTAAAGGAACCAACATTTGACTTAAAAGCCACAGTTGTGCATTGCACAATTAAGACATTAGCATGTATTCAAAAGATAATCCCTGTCCACCTTGATTCAGTCATGAATTTTTCATGCCTAGTGTATAGTCTGCAAGAAAGCTACTTCAAACTTCTAGTATCTGGTAGTTTAAACTTATATATGTTTTTGTCCTGACTTAGTCCTCTTTTCTTGTGTCTATAATAAACCTTCAGAAATCTATTTCCATCTGCTTTGCTTTGGTTTCGGTTGGTTACCTCATCACTGTTCAAGTTTTGACTTCTTTGTAGTCCAGGGTAAAATTAAAGGACTTCGCTAAAACAACAACAGTAAAAAGGCCGAGATCAGGCCCAGTCAGCAGGGGTTTATGAAAGGCAGGTCCTGCTTGACTAACCCGATCTCCTTCTATGACAAGGTGACCTGCTTAGTGGATGAAGGAAAAGTTGTGGATGTTCTACCTACACTCTAGTAAAGCTTTTGACACCATTTCCCACAGCATTCTGCTGGAGAAACTGGCTGCTCATGGCTTGGATGGGTGTATGCTTCACTGGATTAAAAAACTGGCTGGATTGCCGAGCACAAAGAGTTGTGGTGAATGGAGTTCAATCCAGTTGGTGGCCGGTCACAAGTGGTGTTCCCCAGGGCTCAGTACTGGAGTCTGTGCTCTTTAATATCTTTATCAATGATCTGGATGAAAGGATCAAGGGCATACTCAGTAACCTTTGCAGAGGACAGCAAGTTAAGGGGGGAGTGTTGATATGCCTGAAGGTAGGGAGGCTCTACAGAGGGATCTGGACAGGCTAGATTGATGGTCCAAGGCCAATGGGATGAAGTTCAAGAAGGCCAAGTGCTGGATCCTGCACTTGGGTCATAACAGCCTCATGCAAAGGTATAGGCTTGGGTAAGAGTGGCTGGAAAGCTGCCTGGCAGAAAAGGACCTGGGGGTGTTGGCCAACAGGTGGCTGAACATGAGCCAGCAGTGTGCCCAGGTGGCCAAGAAGGCCAACAGCATCCCAGCCTGCATAAAAATAGTGTGTCCAGCAGGACTAGGGAAGTGATTGTCCTCCTGTACTCACAAGAAAGATACTGAGGTGCTGGAGTGTATCCAAAGAAGGGTGATGAAGCTAGTAAGGGATCTAGAGCACAAGTCTTATGAGGAGCAGCTGAGGGAACTGGGGTTGTTTCAACCAGAGAAAAGGAAGCTGAGGGGAGATCTTACCATTCTCTACAACTAGGTTGTAGTGAGGTGGGTGTTGATCTCTTCTCCCAAGTAACTAGAGATAGGACAAGAGGAAATGGCCTCAGATTGCACCAGGGTAGGGTTTAGGTTGGGTATTAGGGAACATTTCTTCCCTAAAAGGGTTATAAAGGACTGGAACAGGCTGCTCAGGAAAGTGATGGAGGCAGCATCCCTGGAGGTGTTTTAAAGACTTGTAGATGTGGCACTTAGGGACATGGTTTAGTGATGAACTGGCAGTACTGGGTTCATGATTTTGCTTGATGACCTTAAAGGTCTTTTCCAACCTAAACAATTCAGTGATTCTGTAAAATATCTAAACCTAAAGAGCAGCGAGTCTGCATGCTGCTCAGGCTGACTCTTGAGGAAGATGAGACAATCTCCCAGATAAATGGTTTTCTGAGTATGGGAAATTCCTACTGAATCATGATTTTCGTGAGTATTGCTTTCACTAAATATTTTTTAGATCCATATTTTATGCAGATTACTCAAGGTGTTGGGTTTGGCTTTGGGTTTAGGGGGTGGGGGTTTTGTGCTCTTTTTTTTTTTTCTTTTCCTTTTTTGTTTTCTTTTTTCCTGAAGGTATCCTGATTGTCTCCTTGACAAGTCATCAAGTGTGAGTTTTTAGCCTTTCATTTTATTCTGAATGTCCTTGGTTTTGTCCCCTGGAACATCTGAATAAATATTCAGGTGGCCACTGTTTGGATTCTACTAAAGGGCTAGCCCTGAAGATAATGTAACTGAGGTTATTAATTGCAAATACACACATTACTTAAATCCTAGACTATTTTTGAAATGAACTGTGTGCATTGCTTTTGCCCCCCTGGAAAACACTGAGTTCATTGAGGTTTCAGAGGGTTTCAAGGTACCTTTCAGGACAGGATCTCTTGTGAACAGCTGCAACACGTTACAGCATTTTCAGTTAGACTCAGCTTTACAGAAGCTCATGATTACCATTTATGCAGTGTGTTAAGGCAGCAGGAGTTTGACATTCCTGGCTATTTTTATTTTCCTTTTCTTTTGTGAAAATAACAGGAAGTCCATATTATATGAGAACTGATGAAATGAAGATGTGGTGAAAGTAAGTTCCCTCCCTTTCCTTTTTTTTTTCTGCATTAAAATGTTAATTAAAAATAATTTCTGTGAACTATAAATAAAATAACAGTCAAGCAAAATAAAGTCCCCACAGTGAACTCAAAACCAAAAAGACTAAAAGAATCCCTGAAGGAAATCCTTTGTTCTACATTGAAGTCAGACCAAATTTGTACCCAGTGTGAACTGGTGTTCTTATCCTGGTCCTGATGAAGATAAACCCCAAACTATCTGAGACTTATGTAGCAGCAAAGTCTTAACCTGTGTCTAATCCTATATTTTTAAGAAGTAATCTTCAGAGACTTAAAGAAATTGACTGCATTCTATAACCCTGCATGTTAAAGCAAAGTGCACTGTGGCTTCGATGTTAATGCAAAGAGAACCCCATGTTCTGTCTCTGCTGTAATTAATATGAGCTGACGCCATTGCTCTGTGATATAGCAGAGACTGAAAGGACATGAAGGTGAGCACGCTCATTCAGTGGGCTTAGCTCATATAGATACTATGTGGCATCACATGGAGTAATTCTTGTTTAGATCTTAGTGGATGTTTTCGTCCGTTGGATCCTGGTATTATGAGAACTGTGAATGGCTCTGAAATCAGCTGAAGAGATCAGTCTTTCTGAGAACTAAAGAAATGCCCACACGTGACAGGAAAGAAAAAAAAATCACCAACACCCCTTGGATTTTCTTTGTTATTCTAAGTAAAATTGGGAAGGCAAAGTCCCGAGAAGGATGTACTGCTGGGCCAACCACAGCAAAGGTGTCCTGTTGGACTAAATATGCTGATTCAAAGCAATAAGGGAACTACATGAGTTTGTTCCTCTCATTTGTTAATGTGTGTGTTCAGACCAGAGAAGAACACACTGATGGGGGAGAAATCTGTATTTTTCTCAAGTTCTTTGTATCACAGTCTTTTCCTGAAAGGTTATTGAGGGGAGTGAAAGGGAAAAGAAATTAATTTCAAGTAATAATACTTTTAAGTCAAAATGCCTTTGACGAGGAACTGGTGAACATTAAGGATGTTTAAAGTAGACATAAAAGCAGAAGAACCTAATGCTGTGGGCTTGATTTGTTAATTCTTGCACTGAGGACATCTGCATAGTGATAGTGCCTATTAATGCCATTGGAAACATTGTGGGGTTGTTCACTGGGTCTGAAATGGTACAAGGCGAAGAACTTGTATGTCATCTGAGCAACATCTTGGGTTCTGAAATCCAGGCGATTTGCAGTTTTGACTCAGTTTTATAAATATTAGATCTTTGCAGTGTGCAAGTATGGGTATGTATGTGCACAGGATTTTTCTGCTTTACTTGATATAATGAAATAATTATTTGTATATTCATTCCTCATTAGAATGATCTCCAAATGTCTTCCACTGTTAAAAACAAACATTAAAGTTGCCCCAGTAGGCAATGAACCGATCCTCTTCTTACCTAGCCTCTTTCATCAGGGAAAACAAAACTCTAGGTCAGCAAGTACCCACAGCACTACTGAGAGCTCCATCTGGGATATGAACGTTCCCATTGTCAGGAAGAAAGGCAGAAAAATAATCGGTGTAAAGTAATAAATGAGCACCTGCACTCTTCTATGTTTTGAATGTGCCCGTCTTTTCACTGGGGTGTGACAGCGTGTCAGAGAGTTTCTCAACTCCTTTCAGGCTGGATGAACCTGATTTAATGGAAGATAGGGAAGGAGGCAGCAGTCTCAGACACTGCTGCTGAAAACATTTCTTCTGATGAATTTTAATTAAAGTCCTTGGGAAAAAAACTCAATACAACAAAACTGAGAGCTCATAACAGAAATATTGAGTCTTCTGTGTAGTGGTGTGAAGGACATGACCATAACAGCCACTTGTTTTGCTTACTGTGCAGGAGGGATGTTGAGATAGAAAGAATGCAAACACACTTAATGAGCTGCTTCTGACCTGTTCTGAGATGTGCATGTTTGCAGTCTTTCCTTGTCCTCTTTCTTTCTCCAGTTCTTCAGCATATTTTGTGTGCAGCCAGTCAACTATGGCATCACCGTCTATCCATAAGGTTATCATCCCCTTGCTGATATGAGTATTTAAGAGACTGAAAATGCATGTGGCCAAAGACTGTCCAAAGGACAGACAAGCTCTGCACCATGCATGTCTGTCAGACAAATGTCTGGCTTTGTAATATGGGTGTTGCTTTGTGGAAGGGCCTCGACAGTCTCAACTGTATGAGGTTCAAGAAGGCCAAGTGCCGGGTCCTTCACTTGGGTCACAACAGCCCTGTGCAAAGGTACAGGCTTGGGGAAGAGTGACAATGAAAGTTCTGGTTATGTTTGGTTCTTCTGCTTTGAAGCTCATTCACATCTTTTAGATTTGTCTGCATTTTTGGTATTTGTTCTCCTAAATTCTGTGGTGTCAAGATCAGTAGGTCTTTCTGATCTGTTGTTCTTTGCAAATTGATGGCAGTGATGGGAGTGCAGAACCGATGGCTGTATTACATGTGCAGACTGGAGAAAGAAGTAGGGAGTCTTTGACTGGGATGTGGTTTATACACCTTAGGAGTCACCGAGGATTGAGACACACTGTTCATGTTCTGACATTTGTGTAGCAGAAGTGTTTCTGTATCCTTTCTTTAGAAGGGATGACGCAGATAATGTTCTGATCTGTTTGAGAAATACATTGTCCTACAGCTTAGCTGGAAGGAAACAATACCAGCTGTGCTTAATCATGTCCCCTCCAAAACTTGAATAACCTGAGCACTGCTTCCAGCAAATGGCAAGAACCTTCAAGCATGCCTGTAATTTCTATACAAGAGGAAGTGGCAGGCCAACTTTGGTGGCAAAGCTATTGAATATTATCAGCATGAAAACAACAATGTCATTGTGTTCAGCTGCTAGACTTTCCCATACCATTCCAAACAAGCATTGACAAGAGCTCTGTGCTATGCAGCGATGTTCTTCATTCCAAGTATTTGGTAACTTCCCAGAATTATTCATGTGACAAGCACTACTCCTAGATTTGTGTTAAAAACTGAAAAGTCTTTAATTTTTTAAAAAATGTTCTATACAGAGGGAATTTCTTAAATTTTTTGCAACTATGTCAGAGGTTTTCTATCTGCCTTATTATAAAACAGAGACAGGAAAGACGGAATGTTTTCAGCCTAATTTTTAAAAGATGCTCATCTAACAGTGATCTGAAAAGATTTTGTCTTTCTTTGTACGTGTATTTTCTGTGTCCCCATCATGAGCTCTAGGGAAAGTGGAAACCATTGGATTCTGTTTCTCTTGGAAAGTACCTAGCCACAGCTCTGGGGGCAACCCCAAATAGAATAACGAAGGTAAACAGCAAAGTGGAAAATATAAGTCCTATTCTGAAATGAGCTCTTTGCCAGCAGACACTCAGCCTCATATAAGCTTCATGGAAGCACAGCAGTCTGTTCAAATAGCAGTTATTGCAGGATCACAGCCATGTTATTGTTTCAGTGTAATACAGGTAATAAGTGCAGCATTTATGGCTATTACTGCCTGGTGATCACATAAAAATAAGAACAGACATGCTTTCCTTGCTTCAGCTTCCCCGTTCGGCATTTCCATATACGCCAAGGATTATAATCCAGTTATGAAACTTCAATTATTTTCCGTAATTCACTGATTCAAGAAGAACATCAACTTTTAAACTTCTTTGTAGAGGGAACTAGTAATTAAAAGGGATAAAATAGTTCACAGATTCATAGAATTCAAGACCCAGAAGAGACCAAGGGATGGTCTACCACTATTTTCTAGCTGATTCAGATCCTTAAATTTCCGGTATTTGCTCTGGGACTGAACATAGCTATTTATTTTGGTGTAAAGAGTATGTTCCAGAAAGTTAACCACTCTGGATCTGAAGATATGAAAGCAACAGCAAACCGACCAGTGTTGCTAACAGTTTATTCCTGTTAATTGTCTTCCAAGGTCAGAATTTCTGACCCACTTCCAGATCAACTTTCTGGTGTTGATATTTACCTGTTGGTGTAATCAGATTAAGGACCTTTCGGATTCTCTCCCTATCCTTCCGTCCTCCTCCCAGATGTACTTATGCACTATAATCAAGTCACTTTTTAAATATCAAAATAGTTGGATCTGTTTAAGTCTGATTATAATATGGTTTTCTCCAGTGTTTGGATAATTTCATCAAGCACTGCAGAGGTCATTTAAATGTTTTTAAAAGTAATTATTTGAGGTTAGAAATAATTTCCTTTTCATGTTTATGGAGATATATTGTTATGTACAGTTTAAGTAGCTGAATCTGTTTGTATGTGTCCTTAACTGGATGAAATGTATTACTGGAACATCTATGTTCCTTAGCAGGAGAAATGATGCTTAAAAGCTTCCATGGTGTCCTAGCAGGAGTGTAAGGAGGCACAAACGTGCTCTGTGGAGATCACAGTACACTGGTGCTGGCGCTATGCCAGAAGCACAAGTTCATCTCTCCGCCTCTAAGGTTTCGATTACCGTTAACTGTAAACCAGCTGTCTGCCCATCCTCAGCTTTAAGTAACAAAAAGCTATAGAATGAGAAAACGGTAGCATCCTTGAAGCTTTATTTTTAAAAGGGGGGAATTTAAATCTAAGCTATACCTGACTAAATTTTGTAGAACTTCATTTCTCTACTCATCTTTAATATTTCTTGTCCCCTCTGCTTTGCTTAACACCAGAGTTCGGATTGTCAATTAAATGGAGTATGGCTATGAAGTTTTGTAATTACTCTACAACAATTTAGCATAAGTATTTCTATATTAAGTTTATTAAGTGCCTTATGAACTGCAGAACAACTGGATTCCCGTCACATAAACAAACATACAGCCAGTTCAAGGAGCTCAAAGATTCACACAGGGCAATCTCTTGACTCTCAGAGTAAATGAACTAAAAGCAATTTCTACTAAATGGTAAAGAAAACTGATGGCTACAGGGGAGCAGAATGGAATATGACCAAGTAATTGGTGGGATTTAAATCAAAGCAGGGCAGTATACTCATGCAATGATTTTACTCATTGCCTAACATATGAATTGGACTAAAGACATGATTGATTGCAGGTCTTACAGGCATGGCAGACAGGCTATAATGATACAGCTATTAAATATTATCAGCACTTTTAGGACTTCTAGTTGTTTCATCTCTGTTTTCAGCAAGTGGTAAGAAAAACCTGGCTTTGTTGTAACATGGAGTTGCAATTGTTAGATCTTGTTAGGTTCCTGCATTTGTTTGTTGGTTCTTATTACAATCAGATGTAGAGAAACAAGATTTTCTCTTAATCACAAGATCGTATCACTTGTTTCTGCTGTGTCCCTGCCATGCAGTTCCCATGGTATGCTGGGGACATGGGGCAGCCATTACATGAGAGCTAGACGCTGAATGTCCCTCTGGTGCTGGGTAAGTACAGCTCTACCAATCAGCATACAAGGCATTTTGTGGTGAGGAAGAGGTGGGTCAGAGTGGTAAGAAGAGTGATTAGAATACATTGCAACTACTTGGATGATGTTGTCTGCCAGTACAGTTTAGGGTGTACTGAGCCTACTATGTGGAACAGAATTGAATTCCTTGTTCTCCCTCATTCTTTTTTCCATTGCCCACCCTCCTGCCCTCACTTTCTTCGTAATGCAGTTCTTCTGTAAAGAGAGATACCTCTGCACAGTAGTCAGGCTCATCATTTGCTTAGTGGGTGCTGGTTAGCGGTGCAAGGGTATTGATGAGAAAGCTTGTGTTAAATCTCCCTTTGGAGGCTGCCTGAGAATTGTTACAACTCACGTACATCTGGCATTTTAATCTCTCCACTATGACTTCTGAAAGGGATGTTTAAAGGACCGCACCACTAGTTAGTAGCTGTCACCAGTGTCTGAGGCACAGTTTCAGCAGAGAATCTAACAGCCTTGTGTTGCACCTGGAGTCAAAATGTCACCAAGTAAATACATCTCTATCTTTTCAGATTGCCAAGTCACAGCAGCACCATGTAGGACTCAGAATGTTGAGCCTGTGAGAGGGATCTCAGCACTCTCAGCAGATTCCCGGGTCCCTTTTCTTGGCCGAGGGACCTGCTGTGGCAGACTGTCTGGTGGGGACATTGAGGCGAGTTTGACATGCTGAGGGCTCGTGGGATTCAGGCTGTGCGCCAGCAGTAAAGTGCTCATCGCGTCCTAATGAGGTAGCCCTCCAGTCCTGCTATCAGGAGGTCTGCAGCTGGTCTGCTTAATGGTATTTAGTAACAGTATGTGCAGTAAAGCATGCTCTCCTGTTACACAGAAATCCACTAATGCTGGCATCAAGAGCGGCACGTAATTCAATCACACCCACAAAAATCATATTAACATAACATTAAAGAGCTGTGTAGACTAGCAAAAGACAGGAAATTATGGAGTTCAGGCTTGAAACTTTATCCTTAACTCACCCATATTGTGTGAGGTATTTGGAAATTTCCATAGAGTGTGTGATTTTATGGAACCTACAGTGGGGTGGATTGTCCTATTTGTCTGCAGAGGATTTCTTTGACTAACATCAGTGAACATTAGTGAGAATTATGTAAAGAAATCCTGGCACAATTTACAGAGCATAGCTGGACAATGTGAGCTTTAAATATTAATATCTTGGCTTGGGCACTTTACCCATCCCATCATTTCTGAAGTGCTGCGTCAGTTGTTACCTGTGCTGAGTTTTTTCAGATCAAGTTGTAGCTCAGTAGCTAAGCCCTTCTCCTAATTTCAGAACTAATTTTTAATGTTGTTTCGTTAGTTGTTTGGGTTTTTTTTCTATTCAACAGTCACTGAAAAGATTTTGTTTTGTTTTAAATTTACCTTCATAAAGGTAAATTTATAAAAACACTGCTCCTATTTATTTGAGGTAAATTCACCAGAACTAAGCTGAATTATATTTTTTAAAAAAGCTCTATATCCATCTTTGGGCCTCATTCATATTTTTCCTTATTTTTGGTCCTGCTGAAACTAGTAATGCAACTCAGCAAGCAAGATTAACTTCATCACATAAAAATCCTTTGTTGGAAATGGAAGAAAAGGTGTTGACTACCCCATCTTCTTCCTTGTGGCTTTCAGTCCTCCACTGTGCTTCCCTGTACCAGCAGGGACAAGAGGAAGTTCTTGCAAGGACCCCAGGGGTCAAGGAGGAGGGAAGGAATAAATTTTCTGTCTATCCACAAAATGTTTATAACAAAGACTTAAGCTGTTCTGTGAGTACAGTTGTTTTATTTTACCCATTGGCATCAGAGCCACCAAGAATTAAGGGGAGAATTGTCTCTCACTGTACGGATGGGACTTCACTGCAATCAGATGTGAGACTGCAGATCTCCCAGAGATGGTGAAGCCAGCCACTCCTTGCAAAAGCTAAACCAGCAAGATCTGCAGCATCCAGATGTTTTCTCATATCTTCAGGCAAGTTTTGCAGGCTGTGCTGAAATGCATTCTGCCCTTGGATACCTTGGAATTAAAGAGCGACGGAAACTAGAAAGAATTATTTCACTCTCGTAATAACTAATCTGGAGATTTTGTATGGTGTTTTCTGGAGATGATGAACTCTTTGTATAGTTAAGTTCAGAGGTTGTTCTGATTTTCCCCTCTGCGCTTTCTGTGCTAAGGAGTTGGGGAGGAGTGCCACCGCGTCTGTCTCTGTGGTGAAGAGGATGGTCATTAGTGACCATGCATAGAACAGTAGGATGGCTGTATCCTAGGGGAAATCAATTTTCTGCAGAGAGCTGGGCTTGTAAAGAGCAGAAAATTTCCAGTGAAGGGAAGGGAGGGGGAAGGGGAGACAAAATTGGCAGAGCAGAGATTAAAAAATACAAAGGCTTCAAAAGTGAAGGAATACTCAGAAGGCTTTCTGTTTAAGGTAGTTTTTACTACCCCCTCTGCCCTGTCAAAATCGAGCAGTTCTTAAACATGCTAATCTTAGAGATGGAAGAGAGAACAGCCTTCTGGAGAAGCTCTGGGATGGGAGACACGGGGAGTTTGGGGAGAAGACTCTCTGGGGTTCAGACAAATGGAGATTCTTTTCTTAAGTGTGTTTTTCTTCTAGACTGAGTGGCAAACATGCAGAACTGAATCAGTACTGTGCATTTAACTTATTGTGGGTGCTTCTGGGTTTTAGAGCTATGCAGTGAAACCTGGGACAAGGTTAAAGCTAGCTGAGGTAGCTCCATGCTGTCCTGCAGAACTGGTGTGACTGTGGCATGGGTGAGTCCTTCTGTTCCTCACCATGTGTGAATGTAGTTGGAAATTCAGACTAGGGTCATTGTCTTCTGCTACTCTCCACTATTATATGTTTGTGTCTCTTCTCTGCATCAGTTTCACTGCTGCACTGAGTGTCTCTCTCAACTTTGGGTGGCCCGGTGGCTATGAAAGTCCTCCCTCACACTGGTTTGCTTCCTCTCTTTTCTGCTGATTTCCCACTATGTAAACCTTGCTGTTTCCTGTCCCTTGCAGATAGGCTGGAGAAAGCATGTTTTCCCTACGATGCTGTCATTTTAGTCTCAACACATTTTGAAAAAAATATTTCACAGGGGAGGTACGAGAACTGAACTATAACTGCTGTTAAATATCATCATTCAGCTTTAATAAGAGTAAATTTGCTTAGACTTTGTAAGTATATTTGTACGTTTATGTATCTTAAAAATGTAAGCAGACATAAATCTTTACATCTCAAACAAGAAGAAGATTACTTTTTGACTCTGCTCGATAGTAAAGGCTAAACCAGAGATAACTTTCCTATAAACACTGAAGCTTGAACAAAGGAGCTATTGTCCTGAGAACGTGGGAATCAAAAAGAAGCTGAAGTCTGAACTTAGGAAATTGTCTTACAAAATAGAATGTTGCATGTAGAGGAGCATTTAATGGCTCTCAGAAATTGCAGAGCAGGGCAAATCCATAGGTCTTGATCTCAGTGGTCTCTGGAGCAAGCCCAAAGAAATCGAAGGGCAGAGGCATATGGGAAATGAATAGCTGGAGTGGACTTTTGCTTTGCTTCTTATTCAAGATGCTGGTCTTTTGAGAACTTCCTTTCTTGACAGCAGAAAGGGAAAGGGCTGAAAACTCTCATGGTCTGAGTAAGGGGGAGGAATGAGCGTAAATACCGTTGATGAATACGATGTTTCAGGAATGTGTAAATACGTGACCTGGTACTGCAAGTGGTTGGTTTATGAGAGGTTGCCATTGGGTGCATTCAGGTTTTTCCAGAGTATGAATTCAGTTGTTCCGAATTGTAAATATTTGCAGACTATAGCTCTGTTTCTTGTAGAATAGGTCTTTGACTCCATGAAGACTGTGTCCATGTTACGTTGCTTTTGTGCTTTCACTGCTTCTGATGGAATGTTCACAAAGCAGTCAGCTTGCTGCTAAAGGTGGTAATTGTAAATATGGTGTTATTAATTTTTAAACCCAGCACATTTGGCAGATTATATTTTGGCTGCTGGAATATAATTTATCCATATAAGATATACTTGCCACTTATGTGTCTGATAGCAGTAGTAAAGTGAGAGGTGTTAGCACTGGGGTTTTCATAAATCTTTAAATGTAGCTCTTTTTATAAAGTGGGGAATAGAACACAGGGTGGATTTGTTTATTCTTGTTATTTTCTTTTTCTTTTTTTTTTCTTTGCAAGGTTGTTTTCTGGGACCCAAAACATGCAACTGCCAAACAGTGTTTTTTCCCTAGCTGAGAATGTTCACTAGTGTTTGATGAAGATGATGCCCTTGGTGTTGCCAGCCCTCAGAAGTTTATTGCAAGGTTCACAGTATTTCTTTCTTAAATCCTTAGATCCTGAGGCATGTGATAATTCGGAAATCTCAACTTTCATTTTTCTAAAAGTGTAGGTTTTTCTCCCTTATAGTTGTAAAGAGAAGCATGAAAATGCAACCTGAGTTTATAACAAAGGCTATATAAGCAAAATGAAAGGATATCTCAAATGTATTTATTTCTATGTATTTATTATATTTCAATACCAAACGTTAATTTCATAATTTTTTTGATAGAGAGCGCCAGGAATTGTCAGTGCTATACTCCTTGGCCAGTTACAGGAAGAACTGTGCATTTATCCCAGTGAATCACAGTTCTCTATCTCTCTCTCAAAGTACTCTAATGAGTTCTCCATTTTTCCATGTGTATCTTTATATGGTTTGTGGATTGTATCTTATTTAATTAGTTTATTGGAAGGTACCTGGAGCCAGTAATATTCAAAAGTCTTTTCTTGAGGGCTCCCAAGCAACTGAAGCTAATTTGCTTCCAAATCCAGTGTTGCTGATCAGATTTGAAGATGTGCTCACTGTGTTTTTCAGTGAGTCTTTTGTTCCTGGGGTAAAATTTCTCTGCAGAAACATAAAATATTTAAATTCTTGCCACTTTCTCCTGATCTGCCCATGTATATTTCAGAAAGGACAGGCTATATTTTTTCATAGCTCTTCATCCAGGGTTCTGCATGGCATGACCTGCCAAGTGTCCTTTTAAGGACAGAAGACACTAAGTATATAAAAAGTGTATTTATTTAGTGAATCCTATGGCTTATCTAACCCCTTCTTGGTCCACAATGCCTGTTTCTGGGTGCAAGCTGAACCACAGCAGAGCACAACAATTGCTAATGTTGGCTTTTCCTCTGTAGGAGTCTCACAGCCAAGGTGACCAGTGAGAGCAGCTGGCACAAAGCCTGAGTGAGGAGTTTTTGGTTGACTAAAATTTTGTTTGTCTCAGGCTAAAGTGCTGACTGATGAGCAGAAAGCTACAAGATGTGCTAATTATGCCATATTCCCCTCCCCTTGATGTTCTCTTAAAATGTGACTCAAAGACGGATGAGGCAGTTGCTCCATTGGTGTAAATCGGGGCAGCCCCCTGGGCATAGAAGGAGGGCACCACATTTCTGGAAAGCAGGAGCCTGATCCAAGGCACAGTTTTTAATAAGCTCTCTCTCTCTGAAAGTATTTACCAACCTAACACAGTAAGGTTTATATGTTCAATTATGTCCATGTTTCTTTGGACAATAAAGAATGAAGGGTTATATATATAATAGACAAGGGCTCTAAACTAAATGTCTTTTTAAATCTGTAAATATGTTTTTGTAATGGGTGACTCTTCATTTAATGTGTATTTACTTGCAGATTTTTAAAACAAAAAAATAACACACAATTCATAAATTATGCATCTATATTGCATGCTGAGTAGCTTCACCTAGTTTGGATTTTATTGTTGATGAATATATCACTTAAGAGAAGATTTTGGAGCATACCTGCTTTGGGACCCTGGCCTGGAAGTTGTGGTGAGTTACCAGCAAGAACAGATTTGTCCTCTTTAAACTAAAAATTTTAGTAGTTGTAGGCCTTGTACTGAGGAAAGAAAGCACTCACTGACTGGAAACATGCCCTTGCATTTCCTGTGTAGTTCTGTTTACTATATCAGGGCTGTAGGGAGGACTTTCCACACCAAATAGACACATTAATTTATCAGCCTACAAACATACTTTAACCATGAGAAACATGGATTGTCCTGTTTAAGTTCAACTGGTCTTCTTACATGCCTGAAGTTGTACGTATATATGAGTATTTTAAAAGGTCATGGACAAATTGCTCATTGACTCTTATTTTCACACCCTCTCCAGAGGTTGTCTTTATGTTACCAAGTTGCCCCAAAAAATGGACTAAAAAATCTTTGCTTTTAAAAATATGCTTGGTGGCATTAAATAAAATTCAAAGAAACTCAAAACCAGAGGTGTTCTGTCCCAGTCCTGGGCAAGCAGTGTGAACTTTTGTCCATGTAAATATACAAATCCAAATCCATACTCGTTATTTCTCCTTGAAAATTTCAGGCAGAGAAAAAGATGGTTCCCTGCACTGCTTTTGTCCAAGTTTGGCCTTTGAAAAATGAATACAATTGTGACATTCCAGCCCCGGAAATAAAAGGATTGAAACAAATAAATTGGAGAAAAAGAAGCAGTTCTGTGATGTTGTTCCTGAAATGTGTTTTGCAATGTAAAAATCCTAAGAAACAAGTCCTCTCAAAATTATGTTGTTTGTAAAGACATCCCAAGTATCTGGGTTTTTCTGATTTGTAAATAATGAAATGGGAGCTCTGTGAACTCAAGAAGTCTCACTCACACATTTGATTCAAATGGCCTCTGTGTGAACTTTCTAAAATGCTTTAGCTTTAAATTATCAATTTTAGTTCACACTCTCTGATGCTAGCTGGAGTTCTTGCTTTTTTCTTTAATTCCTTTTCTTTTTAATGCCTTTTATTTTCTTGACTATTATTGGAGAGGAACCATCTGATTGAGACATATATATTTTACAATATGTTGCCGTCATTCTTTTAAGAGTAAATTGTTTTAGTGAAATGTCAGAAAATCTGCGCAAACTGAATGCTCAGAGTTCCCCTGAATAATGAGGCTATTGTTAAATGACTGAATACTTTAGAGATTAATATCTGGCATGCTGGTTCATACCAACTGTAATTTAACAATGGATCCTCCGTAAGTAAGCAAGACTGAATGAGAAATCAGATACAAGACAGCACAGCATGCAAGAACATACAAAGTAAATAAATTCTACACACAGGAGTGGTATGTTGGTGTGTTTTATTTCTACAATATCTGAAATAATTGAATTGCTGGATAGAGGAGATTCTTTAAGTTTAAAGATCTGCTTCATTTGTCTTCCAATGCCAGTGAATAATGTCTTTGTAGTAGAAAAGATAGGCTTGGGATTTTAAAGAAATTTCTCCCTGCCCTGTTCTTTGCAAATTAAGGTATGCCTGGCATTATCATTTATGACAGGCTACAGCAAACCACATCTCATTCTGTGAAGGGTTTCAAATCCCTAAGCTATCTTCCCAGTAATGCATCCTATCATTATGCAGAAAATTTAGCGGCACTTCTAAGTGTCTGCAAACAAAAGTTGTGTTTTATTTAAGACATCTGAATTCTTGCAAATATGGAATAATCAGTAGTTGAAGATTTAATGATGGCCTAGAAGAAGGACTGAAGTGTTCTGCATGAAATCATAGTTATTAAGTTGTGCATGAATTTCATTTTCTATACTTAATTTAGCAACTGTAGAATATTTTGCTAATTAATTATTGACACTGGTTATTTGTCATGGCAGAACTGTGAGGGAAAAACATAGCCTTCTATCAAAGCGAAAATATAAATGTCAGAATTTTAATTTAAATATTATATACAAGAATACAATAATGTTTTAAATAGTCTTAAATAGCTTCAATATTCAAACATAAAGATATAATACAAATACAATATATAGAACTAATTCAGAATAAACAGCATTTAGCATCAAAACTGCAGCTAAGAGCTAAGTGTCTTACTTGCAACAAACTAGGGAAAAACACTGTAAAATCTAAGACTTTTATGGGGAGTAAATGCCCTTACTTGTGTAAGGGGCATTTTATTCTGTCTTGAGTATCAAGAATGTGACAAATCTGTTGCCTTATTATACGCACTGTGAATAGGATTTGAGGTTATACCTACTGAAGGCAATGAAAAAAACTGCCTTTGATTTCTGCACGTATTGGATCAAGCCACTTAATTTCATTTATAAGCAGACAATTTTTTTTTTTTTTTTAATTTTTATTTTGGCAAGAAAAGGAACAAGGCTACAGGAAAAGGTACCTTTAAACTAATAAAGTGATACACTTCTTACAAGTCTGAAAGTTCGAGTCCTTTCTATATCTAGAAATTTTGTATCTGTTTAAATTTCATTAACTTCTGTTTTGTCCAGCTTAATTTCCCAAGTACTGAAAACAATTGCAATAAGTGTCCGGAGCCTGTACGCATTCATATGTGACTATTTTTCCAGAGGTGAATGTGCATGTAATGTTTGAATATATGATTGCAGATTAGTTTGAATAGGAAATATGACTCTCTTGCCTTGTCTTGTAAATACATTTCTAACTTGAATGTGAGACAATTTTATCATTTTAGTGAAGGTGAAGGCAGGATGCATTCCTGTGCTTTAACAGCAATAGATTTTTAGGGACACTGGAACTAAAAGCTAGCGTTGTAACAGTGGAAGGATTTTTTACTTGTAGGTGTTTATGCACACATTCATAGAGGTTTATTTACAGTATTCTCTGCCCTAGTTTGTTGAAATTTTACAAGAAGCAAACTTCACTAAAACTATCAAGTTTTCCATATTCTTCAATAAAAGAGCACCGAAGGACCTAACACAGCTGCTCCAGGGCTGTATTAGAACCACATGATTTGAGCTAAATGGTGCTTACATCTTCTTCTGAGAAGCAGGATTTCTGAATATGATCTGTAAATGCAGTGCAAAGTTAATAGCATGAGCCATTTTAGACTCTTTCCTCCTAACATGGAGCTGTTATTCAAGAGAATGGTAGGATCTTGGGCTTTATTTGTCTAAAGCAATAATAGTGTTCATAGACATCTGCATATAGCTATTTTATGGTTTTTGTAGATTTTTTTTTCTCTCATACTTCTGAAAAATGTATTTTCAGTGGGCATGAGGTGATGGTGAATAATAGGCCCATATATGAGTCAAACCACTACACCCTTAGTAGTAAATATTGGTGCTACGATATACTATTGAATACGCATACATTCTTTCAGTGGTTTATCAGTTTGCATTCTCTTGAAAATTCCCTTCTCATAGATGTTACAACATTCATAACTGCCTGCTTAAAACTGAGCTCCTGACTGCATTGTTAGGGACAGAAATACGTGGTCTGAGTTTCAAAACTGCCAAGCAGCACCTCCTCTTACAGAACTCAGTGCTAATGACTCAGGAGCCCTTCTGAAAATGGGGGATTTAGGAGATGCCCCCCTGCCTCCTTTTTTCTGTGGTGTTTTTAAAACTCTCAGACAAGTTGTTATTTTAAATTGCTGTACTAGCTTGTACTATGTTTAGTGAAGGAATGATTTTTGTAAACTTGACCGCCAGACTGAGGTATGTAGAGAAGACAGAGCAGCTGAATCTTACAGAAGTACAGTCTTGTTAATCCAGTATACCTGTAGGTTCCTTGCAACTACCTCCTTCTGTTTGTTCCTCAAGCCATGCCTTGGTCTGTGAAAATAAAAGATGCTCCGAATGGTGTGCATTTTGTTGTTGTATTTTTTTTGTGAATAAAAAAGTTTAGTCTTAACTTTTCCTTTTTTAAATTGAAAATAATATAAATAGAAACAATTAAAAAGCGGCTTGATCTTTTGTTAATGGATAGAGTAGTAATACGTTGTATTGTTGAGAAAAAATACAAGCATTGAAAATGTCATGCAGTAGATAAAATGCCCAGAAATGATCATGCAAATCAGAATTTTCCTGTGGCAGTATATTATAGGAATAACATCTCTCTGAGAAGCCCAGCGACAGTTCCTTCTGTACTTCAGGCGTTCATAATGTGGGCTTTTTTTTTTTCTGAAATCCATGATTCTCCTAATAGAGTCTGCTTTAAACAAAATAAACCCAGTTATGCTATTTATATATTAATTCACAAGAATGAAAGAGCCTCAGAGTTCCTTATCTAAATCCAATTACCCCTGGTCAAATTCATCCCTGTACAAAAGTTCCCAAGATAAAAGTATATATTACCTAAATGCCCAGAAATGCAGACTGTTTTCCATCGGGTGAATTGTGCTCTGAGCAATGCATGAGGCCTTGAGTGAACCCTAATGCTGAGGATATAATTACTAAGCTCTGAACTTGGAAATTACATGGTAACTCCATTGTTTTAACTAAGCAAGGAAGAATTCTGTATGCTGGTTACTTGGGTTTAAATCCCAAGTTTCCCATTTATTTAAAACATACAAGCAGTAACCGGGATTGGACAAAAGCTGTGTTTTGTACATGCCTATCCACCTACGGCCTTGTAGATGATGATGGCAGGGCATGTGTAGCACCATTGGGCAAGTGGTAAGTGACTCAGCCTGTCTGATCTGATGGCCATTTTATGTTACAGGACTAGCCATGGCCAGCCTGAAGGCTGGCTTGAAGGACAGAATAATACTTACCTATCTCAGAGACTTGTTTTCCATAGTGACAGAGAAAAGCTGAAAAGTTTGAGTGGCCCCAACCAGCATGGCCTCCCAGGAAATCCCTTCTTTGACCCACCAGCTCTCAGTGGTGGCTGTCCCTTGGTAGGCTTCCCACCTTGGCATACTGCCTGCCAACAGTGGGGTGGATGGCACCTGGTTCCTATGCCTTGAGGTAGTCCCCAGCTAAATCTGACTTGCCTCCTGACTCTGGTAGCCCACTTGCCTTTCCTGCACCCTCAGCTTCTCACAGGCAGAAGCAGAGATGTCTCCAACCCTTTCTGTGCCATGAGACAGCAAATTCTGTCTGCTTGGGATTGGCGTGGGCCTTGAGTAAGGTTCCCGCATCTTGCAAGTGGTATCACTTGCAGCTGAAGTGCTTCCTTCAGGAACTATCTCCATTTTAACAACAGTTATCAAATAGCTTCCCAGGAACGACCAGGTCAAGCTTTGACTGAAGTGTAAGGGCTGATCGACTGCCTGCCTGCAAGCTCTTGAAATGATCTATTGATACTGCAACTTTGATGTACGTTAAAGCCTTACTCTGCATTGCCTGCATCTTTCCTGAGTCTGCTGAGTAGTCAGAAAATGTGGGGTGCGATGAGATGGGGCTCTTGAGAGTGGTTTTTGATACAGCTTTGTAGCTGGGACTGCAAGCAAGGAGATTGTTTCTCTGTGCAGAGCACTGTGGAATCTTCCCTTAGTCCTGCCCTCCATGTGGCATGGTCTGTGTTACCACTGTTTGGATGTGTTTTTAACTGACCTGTGCAATTTTAATGGTGGGTATCAGATGACTTGAACAGTGTCACCCCAAACGATACATACAAGAGAAGGTAAAAATGTTTATGTTTGTAAGAAGGTATTTCTGTCCTCAAATTAATGTTACTTTGGAATGTAAGAACGGCTGGGCTGAGCCAGACAGGAATTTGTTTCGGCAGCTGTGGAGGTGCCTGATGTTAAAACAGGGACAACATGTGATGATACTACTTTGGTATCCTCTCCTAGTTTCTGGCATTATGGGACTCCCAAGGCCACAAATGTGTCTTTGCTTTTAATTTTGTGACTGATTTTCCATCCTGGAAGCTGTCTGATAGCTTTTTGTGGAGATGCACTCTTTGGGCCCTCAGCGTGGGCTGCGGCAATGAGTTTCACAAGTGACTCTCCATTCAGGGGAAGTACCACACTGCAGTTTTTAAACCTTGCAATTTTCTTGGAAATTGTTATGTAATTTGAAAAACAGTGAAGGCAACTAGTCATCATCTCACTGCACAGGTCCTTCTTTAATGAGCTGAGGTCCTAGGCTGTTTAGTTGCACCTGAGATGGAACCTCTTTCAAGTATCTGACCACCTCATTTTAAAAGAAAGTTATTACATAGAAAAACATTAAAAGAATAATTGAAATAAGGGATTAGAAGGTTGGGTTTTTTTTAAAAAAGCATGTAAATACTTTTATTTGTGCTTACTATGCATTTAGGTAACACTTTAAGAAGAATGCAATGAAATACAATACACGCTGTATGTCTGGAAATCTTTCGAATAGTGATTTCAGTTCAGGTGTTCAGTAGACACATTCTTGAGGTAGCCATCTCACAGATTCATTACATCTATTCCCTTGGCTACTGTGATGCAGTAGGTTATCCTTAATGATACAGTCATTATGTTGAAGGGTTGGTAATAAGGCATTGAAATGAACTCAATTCCACAATAATCTTTTTCTGACCAGAATTTTTAATTCAAAATCTTTGAAAGAATGCCTCCATTCATTGTAACTCAGGGTGAATTTAAGCACTGCTTATGTTTTCTCATGACAAGCAACCATACCGGGTATTTTTTACATTAATGATATCAGTAGTTTGTAGAACAGAGGTGTGCAGGCTGTTGAATTTTATAGTAGTTTCAATTTAAACATGAGAAGACAAGAAGCTAGCTGTTGTGATGCACTTTATCCTTATTTCTGTGAATAGTCCCACTGAAGAATACATATTTGGTGCTTTTGGGTGAATCATATCACAACTAAAGGTCACACAAGCAGAAAGCCAAACAACTTTGGAGAGGATACATGGCTTAATAGCACTCTCTATGCATGCAGGAAAGAAATACGACTACATTTGTAGGAGCAAAATAGCTTCCTGATTTCGTGTCGCATACAAACTAACTTTCTTCATCAGAACTGATCTTCTGATTACTGTAAAATAATTACTTGAAATATTTAGGAAAACAGTGTCCAAATTAATTCCAATTACTTTCTTGTGGTAGTGCTCAAAGTTTATAGCAGTAGATTTAATTGCCTGCATATGGCTAATTGCCTATAACAATGTTTGTTATTGTGGTGCCTCTTACCCTCTGATGTCAGTTTTTGTAAATCTGAAGGTGTACTCATAACTTTATGTGCGGGAGGAAGCCTCTTCTGAACTGAACAGAATTACTTCCGTGAGTAAAATCTCTAGTGTAACTAAGCGTTTGCAGGATCACAGTGTGTAGCAAATAACTCTGGGAAAACTGTTATAAAAACAGTGGAACCACAAATGCCTGTCTCTATTGGCAAGAAATGTTAACTTTTAGCTCTCATGTGACTTGGATTAAACAACATATCAATTCATTAGGAGTGGCTGGACTGAAATGGAGGCTGGGTGTTAGTTTTTGTTGGCGGAAGTTTAGGTATGGGTTGTGTTTTATTTGAGGTTGTTGTGGGCTAGCCGCTGATTTTTGTTGGATTATTTTTCCATACATCTGTCAGAGGCCCTTTACTGTACAAGATAGGCATGCTTTTGCATGTTTTTCATTTATTTGATTTTAAATATAAAGAAATCAAATAAATGAAGATGCACTGCATCAGCCAAATTTCCTGCTGGGTGGGTTGGCCCACTGAACAACCATAAATCACACTGGTGGAGAATTTGGCTTTGTCTTCTTAAGATATGTCCTTTCATGTCTTTGAGGCCAAAATCAACTTCAGGTGTTACCATCAAGAATTATAAAATTAGGTAGAACATAGTGAATATAAAGGCCCCAATTCTGGAAACACATGAGGTTAGAAAAGCATGTGTTCTCATGGTTAACATTAAATCTGTTATGTGTGTGTTTAGAGTGGACCTAGCTATGGCAAAATAGATCCACGACTACCTGCCCATGTACCCATCATGGTGGAGTGTACAATGGATTGCACCCACCTTCAGAGCACAAAATCCCGCCTGTCTACAGAACCAGCAAAAAAAGAGAATGTATGGGGGGGGAGGAAGGCTTTTACGATTTTTGAATTTTGTTTTTTTGATTCCTAAATGATTGCTGAATTTTGGGACTCAATGTAGAGTCCTCAAACTATTAATGCCTTTAGGCCAGTTTTCCCTCCTCCTGACTGATTTCAGTCTGAAGTAAAACAAAGCAAAGCATGTTTTTCCTCCCCAAAATGAAAGTCAAATGAAAACAAATGCCTTTGTAGGTTCTTAGGGAAAGTAAAACTCATTAAATTGAAAGTCTCTGAATCAGTCACGAAAATAAAGAGAGAAGGAGAGACACTGGCCTTTATCTAAAGCTGAGTGGTTACATGTCACTCAGGGTGGAAACCAGCTGAGAACTTTGTCAGGCACAAAATTGCCTCAAATCTTCTTTGCTGGCACCGAAGAGTATCTTCTGGCTGGCTGTTCCCAGGGTGCTGCTCCCCCTTCATGAGATATTTAAGTGTTGCCATGCCCAACCTGAAACCCAAAGGCCTCTTTTCCCCTGTGAGTGGTGGTACTGTTACCTCTCTGGCTCTCTGTCATGTTTGTTTTGTTGTTGGTTTTTTTTGTTGTTGTCTGGGTTTTTTTTTTTTCTGATATATTGGGTATCTTTACAGACTGATAGGACAGAGAAGAGCATTGCCTTGAATATTTAGTACAGTGCTGTAGCTGCCCTTAGAGTCCTTTTCTATAGGAGACACAAGTTTCCTCCTGAGGCAGAGAAGGGAATTGCAGAAAGGTCTTCTGCATCCTGGTTTCTGGACTTCAAGCAGAAGTTACTAACACCAGATTCGTATTGCTTTTAATAATGATTAACCAAATAAAAATTGGTCTGCCATGTATTTCGGTGGTTTATAGTTGATGAGCTGCTGGTTATTTTCCATGGGTACTGCTTTGCCATTAGAAGATACAATTTTATTACAGACTTTTATAGTATAGGAAGTTCTCTTCAGTGAAGCTGAGACCAAGACGTATCAGTGACTTGAGAAATAAAATTATTTTCCTTATCCTCCTAAGTCTTATATTCAGCCATAAATGCCATCTTCTGAGATCTTTTATCAGGGTTTTGTGATACTTAATAGTAAGTCTGCATTTTTAGTCATAACCTCTCTGAGGTAAAGACAGATACCTATTTTACAGTCTAGTTGCTTAATGCAACAAGTTGTAGCTGCCCAAATTCCTCCTCCATCATGCTGTATCTATCAAATTGCAGTGCAATACCATGCTATCTATTAATGGTGGTATAAATTAAAGTAAGTATTAGCATTCATTTTAGAAAGAGCTAGAAGATGTACATAAACCTCAAAGCTTCTGTTTATGCAAAACTTTAGAGTGTATATGTGTAGGCATGGATGCACACATGGGCATAGTTGTGTGTGCATGCATGTAAAAAAATGACCGTAATTCCTGCATTTTTATTAATTCTGGAGGAATCTGGTCCATCTGTATTAAAATAAACCTTCTTTGGCAGCTAAAAATGAAAAAAAGATATTTAAGCAAACCTAATTTATTTAATCAAAGCAATGTCTTTACTAGTGCTGACGTCTGAAAATCCTTATTATAATCAGGATTTATGCTGACTGTGCAGCATGGTGACCAGAGAGGGACGGGGTGTGGCAAATGACCAGTGCTTTTCAGGTGAACTCTAAAGGTGTTTGTTGAACTTCAGTGACAAGAAGAAACCTCTCCAGGAGTATCAGGCAAACATTTTTCAAGAACATTAGATCTCTTCCTAGTATATGTGTGCAAAAATAACTATGTACATTATTAAAAGATAATAAAATGTATTTGTGTTTTTTGTTTTCTCCATAGGTATGGGAAAATTGTATCCACAAAGGCAATTCTCGACAAAAACACAAATCAGTGCAAAGGTATGTGCAAAACATCTGCCTTGTGAGTTCATTCTCTATTTGAATTATTGACTGGGAGCTTGACTGCCAAGGCTTTGGTTCCAACTGTGCAATCAACATAATGTACGGTGTATTACAAACATATTTAATAATGCCAAAGCTTTGAGTTGTGTTTCCAGTAACATTGCTCATTAATTTTTTTCATTAACAAACAAAATGAAAATCACAAATCAGAACAAGTATCAAATTGCTTCAGCAGAAAAGTAAATTACCTTCTAACCACATAGTGCTGTCTGATTTGAATGATATCATCAGTGATGCAAATTGATTTCCTATATAAAAATGAGAAATGTTTGGGAAAAGTTTCCCAAGCAAAACCTGGTTTAATTTTTCTATTTTTGTGAAGTCTTGGTCTATGCTAATGGAAGAAGAAAATACTCTGTATGACACAAATAGATCCACAAGTTGCAATACGAAGATATAAAAATGATTCGCCTTCCAGTTGTATGCTCTTAATTTTCCTGCTAATGTATTAAAACATTTTTAAAGTGAATTATAGTATGTTTCATGTGTGTAGCTATATTTGCCTAGATTAATATTGACTAACATGTCTAGTAGTATCTCAGGACTAGAATTGTTATTCATTTACCAGTATGAAGAGCCATCAAGTCTATGGGGGAGAAGCTCTGCTTCAGAATGACTAGAACTTTACACTAGTGATGTACAAAATCCTTTCGGAGTAATAAGATCTACTAAAGTGGGTTCTTCTGATAAGAAGCACATTCTGGACAGCATTTCTGTATGAGTTAGTAAAAAGAAAAAGCGTTGCAGTCCAGCAGTATCTTAGGAGTGGTCAGATACGGGGTGAAAAGAAGCAGCAGAGAAAGACATTAGGGGGAAGTACAAGATTGGACAAAATCCAGAGAGGTGGTGGAGGCCCCTTCCCTGGAGAAGTTCAAGGCCAGGCATGTTGGGGTTCTGAGCAACCGATCTAGTTAGAGATGTCCCTGCTGACTGCAGGGGGGTTGGACTAGATGACCTTGGAAGGTCCCTTCCAACCCAAACCATTCTATGCCAGCTGTATCAATTGTGGTTTTGGAGTTTGTAGAAGTGCGTGCCTTTACTATTGCCTGCCACAACAGCATTAATTAGACCCTCAAGAGAAAAGTAGGTTGCAAGACTGCAATTCTAGTCTTAGAAAACTCCACCAACCCAATCAGTCATTGGCCATCATCAGAAGTGGTACTGCAATGTAGTTGCTGGACGTTCATTTTCTTTCCTTGGAGTGCTGTTCTGGCAGGCTTCTGTTTACATCACTCTGTCTGTATTTCTTTGAATATTACACCAGGAACAATACCTGGTTGGTTGGTTTTGGTTTATTTGGGTTTTTTGTTTGTTTGTTTGTTTGTTTTTTTGTCTTGTTTTGTATTTTGTTTGACTGTATTATGAAGGAATACCTTCATGGAAAGATGGGTTGTGCCAAGTGGAGAAATTCCTGGCAGGGTAGCCAGGAGGATACAGAGGTGAATGCTGCAATATCAAAGCTGGGAGGAGATGGATGTGCCTGCTACTGGCTGCTGTGTGGCCAGCAGATTTGAGTTTTGGAGGCAGTGTGGGGAGCTGTAGGGAGAGAGGGACTTGCAGCATGATGGGGCTGCAAAGCATCTGAGTGGATGAAATGGGCTCTGGGCTGGTTTAACAAGGAGGAAGAGCGCTGCAGTGGGGTAGGAAGGGCTTTGGGGTAGGAGCACTTGGGGATAGCACTCTGGGGCAGAAAAAAGTTGAGGCCTGAGCTGCTGATGTGAGGGATGAGAAATAGGAAGTCTGTGATCAGGTAGGTTGGGGATACACCAGGGCTACTTTTCACTGTCTTACACTCCAACTAAGACCTTCCTTTGGGGATGGGGACATGTAGGTCCTTGTCCTTCATTCCATTGCTGTAAAAAACTGAGGTGTTCTCTGTTCCTTCATGTGTGAACTCCATCCTTTTTTCATCTTATTTTCTGAAATGTACGCATCTGAAATGGCAACACAAATCAAGCAGATGGAGTTGGATTTGAACTGGGCTGTATCTTGAATAATGAGGTGAAGTCCATGAGAGAGAGAAATGTATTTGTCTCCACTGATATTGGTTGTCTGAGACCTCTGTGTTGTCAGTGTAAATGCTTCAGCTGGATGCCTAAAGGTTCGTGAAGAGAATGTGGGGAAAGTGTCCTTTATGATTGTTCTTAACTTTTTGGGTTTTTTTTAAATGCGAGTCTGACTGGTAACCACTCAACAAACATGGTGCCACATGATCAGAACTTCCTTCTGCTCCCCCTGCCAGTGGTAAACAAGGAAAGGAATGGATATGGTTATGAAAAACAAAATGTGAAGTGAAAAGATCATAAAGAACATGGAAGGTAGAATTTTGAGAAGAAAAAGCATCTGGGTTTGGTCTTCCTCATGTTGTAGTTAGCTTTGAGATGATTGTAGTAGGGGTCATATAACAGTGAGATGGAATTCTGTAAAAATTTGCTTCCATGCTGTTGTATTACATTGTAGGGCAGTGATATTTATCTGTATTTTCAAAATGGATCTTTGTGACATAAGTGGTGCCATTAAAAGATCGTAAACATAATTGGATTTATTAATAGCAAGCATTGTGGCATAATAAGAATAGAAGTTTTGCTGCTTTAAATGCTGGATACAGTTTCCTTCCTCTTCAGTAGGTCTTCAAGAAAACCAAACAACAGACTTCCCAGGAATGAGAAGTGGAAGGGACCTGAGGAGGTCACGACCTGCCTTGGGGCAGGATCAGCTCTAACCCACTGCTGAAGGGTGTTTCTGTAACCTTTGCTCAAAGGCTTCCAGTGGTGGAGGTTCCTCAAGCTCCTCAGGCAATCTGTGATTGCACTGCCTCTCCTCTCTATAATGAAGTGTTCCTAATGTCTAAACTTGATACACTTTAAGCCTATTGCTTCTTTTCTTATCCCCGGTGGAGATGCAGAACAGTTTATTCCTTTCCTCTTTGCAGCAAACATCATATATATTTGAAGACGGCTATGCAGCTGCTATATCTCGTCCTTAGACTAAACACTGATCCTTTGACTTTTTCCTTAAAGGCAATTTGTTTTAAGTTTCTGATTATATTGCACTTTGCTAGTCTCTCTCTAATTAGCTCACTTCTTACTTGAAGACCTTAGAGCCCAGCACAGGATATCAGACAGCCTAAATCTTACCATTTTAAATAGCGTGGAGGGGTTATGCATTTGTCTTCCCTGCAAGCACATGACTATCCATGTTGCAGTTTAACCCCAGTCAGCGTCTAAACCCCATACAACCTCTTGCTCCCTTCCTCCTGGTGAGATGGTAGGGAAAATTGGAAGAGTAAAACTTGGAAAACTCATGGGTTGAGTTAAAGACCATTTAATGGGTAAAGCAAAAGCTGTGTACACAAGCAAAGCAAAGCAAAGCATTCGCTACTTCCCATTGTCAGGCAGGTGTTCAGACATCTCTGGAAAAGCAGGGCTACATCATGTGTAATGGTTACTTGTGAAGAAAAACGCCATACTTGGAACATCATCCCCCTTCCTTCTTCTTCCTCCAGCTTTATATGCTGAGCATGATGTCATATGCTATGGAATATCCCTTGGGTCAGCTGGAGTCAGCTGTCCCAGCTGTCCCCTCCCAACTGCTTCTGCATCCCCAGCCTGCTCGCTGGTGGGGTGATGTGAGAGGCAGAAAAGGCCTGGACTGTGTGTAAGCACTGCTCAGCAGTAACAAAAACATCCCTGTGTTATCAACACTGTTTTCAGCACAAATCCAAAACGCAGCCCTATTCTAGCTACTGTGAAGAAAATTAATTCTGTCCCAGCCAAAACCAGCACACTCCTCTTTGTTGATATACGCATGTAAATAAACATGTGTATTTAAAATATAGATATATTTCTGAGTCACAGGGCGTTGCATGAGTACAACAGTGCTGGTTTATGCTAAGAGATTCTCTGCAGTCCCTAGTTCTGTTATTCTTTTCTCCAACGCTGCTGCCAGCCAGGCATTCCTTATTGTGTGCTCTACGCTGTTGATTATTCCATCCTAAGGCTAGTACTTTTCATTTGTCTGTATTGAATTTTATCCTATTTTTTTCCCAGCTACTCCTTAATTTGCTAAGATTATTCTCAAATCTTGAGTCTCTGGAGTGCTTGCAGCACTTACCTCTTTAGTATCCTCTTCACAGTTAATAAATGATTTCTCTAATCCACTGGACAAGATAATTTGGAGAAGACTGAATAATAACAGATGTGGAGAAGACTTTTGAGGAAACCATCTCAGCACACCAGGCAGTGTAACACTGAGCTGTTAAGAACTTCTTATTTAACTTGGATCTGCTAATCAGTTTGGCACTCACATTGCAGCACTTTTCGTTAGACTGTATTTCTCCTATCTGCTCCAGTTAGGGGAGACAACCAAGGTTTAACTCAAATGTATAGTACTTACCTATCAATAAAGCTAGTTATCAACTTCTAGGAGGAGGTATGATGTGACATTATGTATTTTTGATAAATCCATGCTGCGTGGTACTAATCACCAGTTTGTTACCTTTGAGGGTCTTTGAATGTATTTATTTGACTATTTGCTCTCAGATCATTCCAGAAGTTGAAAGTGTCTCTAATACACTGGGACCTACATCCATTCCTTAAAGTTTTTTTTTTTAAAAAAAGGGCAAAAGGCCAGGCAATTTGTTTGCTCCTTTCCAGTCTTCTGGATCTCACTCATGTTCTGCAAAGTAACAGATACTTTGTGAAATGAACGCATCCTCCTGTGATGTGTATCCAGTGCAGTAGGGTGGATTAAATTCAAGGAGAAGATAGAGAAGTTATATGATTGAAGATACAAGATTTTTGGCTTCATTTGTGTGTTGACCAAGGTATAGAGTAGAGCTGACGGTGGAAAATAGTTAACATAGCAAAGAAATTATTTCAAATATCCTGTGTAACAGCATATCTGTTAAAACATATTACCGCTTAGCAAGAACTGTTAGGTTTCCTCTTGGAAAACCAGGGAAAACACTCTGCAATGGACTTTAAGTTATTCTCCAGTATTCTCCACTACATTCCTGTCATGCTTAGGAATAGTGTTATCTGAGGATTTCTCCCTGGTATGAATTAAGTAATCAGGTCTAAAGTAATCATATATGCTGCAAGGGAGTTCACTAGGGAAACCTTCTGACATAACCTCCCATTTTCAGATTGCTCTTTGTTGGTGGCATTACTGCTAAGTGAGGCAGAGGAGAAGCAACAATCACCCTGTAATAGAACAATATATATAAAAAATAGGCACAGTCATGACAAAATGGCCAGAAATCACTGAACAAAGCAGGGAACAGTCACATATGGAGAATAATGAAAAACAGACACATGATTCATTCAGATGTTCAAACACAAAAAAGCTAATGAACAAGTCAGAGAGTTTTGGCTGCTTTTGCTTTTTCCTTTTCCCTCCCCTCTTTCCCTCTCCTCCTTGTGCATTTCCCTTCTGGGTCTACTGTATTTGCTAATTTAAAAAGTAGGGGAAATGAAGTAAAGCAGCCATTCAAGAGAAGCGTTAATCTGAAACGTGTAGACTCTTCTCTCTCCAGCTCTCTCCCCACCCCCGCTCCAGACTGGCTTGCCTTTAGTAGACCTACGTGCTTAGAGCCGAGGGAATGAGTAATGGTTGTTTCACTGTACAGTTTCCATACCTCATAGCAATGGAATACAGAGCAGTTAATCCGCCAAATACACAAGCCCATTTCTTAGAGTATGAATTACTGTCATCTGCATCTGCCCTTGCAGACACTTTAATTGCATGCATGCAGATTTACTTCCTGGTTTAATCAAGAGCTCGTATGATTTTAAGCATTTTACTAGGACCTTAGAAGATGAGCATGGGAGAGTGGCTAAAAGTCTGAAATCCCACCTGTGAGAATTTTTTTTTAATAAATAAAACCTATGAATCACAGTAATGCGTAGGAGACAAACACTTCAACTGCATATTCTTTATTTTGTGTATATGTTTTTGAACTATGCGTGACTTGATTTGTTGAATAGCAGTATTTGTCTTAGGAGAGAAATGTGCCTAACGTGATGAGGGGAACTATAGAGATGACATTATAATTTTAATATTTCATTACAACATTTTTCTTGTTGAGAAATGTTAGCATTGATCTATTCATTTTTAAAATACAAAAACTGGGGATGCAGATATGCAGTCATTAGGATTGTGGTGGGTTTATGGTAAAAAAATGCCATGAGTTTATCTGTGCTAACCCACCATGTATCACATACAATTTTATTTCTCCAGTTGCTTTGCTATTTTTAGACCAGGGCTTAAAATTTACTATGACCTATTTTATAAATTGAGAGTTTATCTGTGTAACAAAAATGGGATAACTGGAGGCCTACTGTAAGTGCGGGAGATAATTGGAATAGCATGACAGAGTGGTGCCTCATATTTCCCAAAAGGAGCCTGTCCTGTCTTGTGTCAGTGGTGCTACTCATCTGCTTAAGTTCACCAGCATCCCTAAGTACCCTAATGCATTGGAGCTTAATGAGCTGGAGCCTTCTGCTCTGGTATACTGGTAAACAAAGCTTACAAGCATATAGTAGATATACCTTGGTGTGGATGCCCCACAAAATACTTTCATAACTTTAAATTTTAGAAAGAAAGTTTTTCTATGAAAACAAAATGTTATCTGTGATCATATGAAATTATGCATTTTCACTTGATGTTTATTAGTTTCTATTCCTATTATACTTGATGGCACAATTTGGTTGTGACTAGCAACATGAAGCAAGTGTACGTAAAATAATAAGCTAGTGAAGAAAGAGCTAAGCTGCATGGAAAGATATTTCGTTAATAAATTTTATTTATTGGGAATAAGCTCAAATTGCAATAACTGTGCTGTGTTACTTATGACTCTCAGAATTGCCATTTTGAGGGGAAAAAAATCCAGCCAAGTAGGTCTGTGCCTGATCACTGAGTGTAAACCGCTCACACTAGGAGGGCATGCACAGCGTGCTTCAAGGGGAAGTGGATCTTGCAGAAAGTAAATAATTTGTAAAACAGACTTATTTAATTTTGAAACTCTAGAGTTGTGTAACACATAAATCAATCTTATTTTTTGATGCTGGGATAGACAATAGATGTGATTTTTTGTGCATTAGTTTTATTTGTTTGTTTGCATTTCTTTTTTTCGTGTGTGTCTTTCTTTTTTTGATCCTCTCCAAAGTTTTATGTAAAGAGTGGCATAATAGTTCAAAGTTATTAAAAAAATAGCAATATGGAGTGTTTTAATTCAACAGGTTTTCTGACAGGTGTTTGTGAAGGCTTGGTAGATGCTAAGTGTGGGTAGGCACTCAGCAAGTTTTGTCTATGACTCTGCTGATCCATCTCACTACAGACCTGTTGCGGCCCCAAATAATCTGGCCCTTTTGGTTCTGGATCTCTTGAACAGAGAGCACAAACTATGCTGAGCTGTACCAGTTTTGGTTAGAAAGCCAGCTAATAACCCCATATCTCCTGAGATTGAAAGACACAGTTTCAGCGGTGCCACTAAGTTCTGGTTTCAAAACATTAAAAAAATCAACGGCAGACTTGCCATGCCAACTTTTTTGATAACAAGAGATATGTTTGACCATCATGAGGTTAGTTGTTTAAAATTTGTAAATGTTTGGAGGTTTTTTAGTTTGTTTTCTTAAAAAAAAATATTTTACTCCTGTGTTTTTTATAAGTAAATATTGAGATTGTTTTTTTCTTGTTAAAATTAAGATATTACTACGTAACCACATGAGACTAGGAGCCAACTCTTTAGGAAAAATACCTAAAGAAGACATCTAAGTACCCTAAAGACAGGCATGCATCACAATAAAATGAAAAGGATTGCCAAAAAGGAACCATGAGGTTGTTCACTCACCAATGAAGTGTTGAATGTTCACACCCTACCATATCAAGTTAGACCTTGTTTGATCTGCAAGCACATGAACATGATGCTCTGTAAATCTAACCATTTACAGAAGTTACCAGAAACTAGATGGGTAAAACAAAAAGTACATGTATATATTAAAAAACCCAAATATATATAGCTATACCCTTGAACTTATAGATGGTGTGTTTATGGATGTTTAAGTAACAGAAAGAAGCAATGGCATTCAATGATAGTGTGTGATGCTGTTGAGTGAACTGTTTTCCTGCCACCTGTTGGGTTGGCCAGCAGGCATTATATGTGTTGGCAAATGCATGAACATTTCACAAAATCTCCCTTTAGCTTGGAGGTAGAGGTTTTTCTGTGTGTATTTTTCTGAATGCTTTCCACATCTGCTGAAGTGAAATAGGAAAGGGTTTGATGGATCGTGCTGAGCAAGTCATGATAGGTCAAGTGTGCCAGTACTGACTGCTGCCCTGCTGTGGTGAGGACTTGGAGACATACCCACCTCCATATCTGCTCTGCTGCTACACCTCAGCAAACATTCTTAACTACGTCTAAACAGTGCTCTGTCTCAAGCAAGTCCTCTAAAAATTGCTTATTATTTTAAAGCCAGGTCCTCTACAGAGGAAACTCCTGTTTAATTAGTTCCCAAGACACTTTCTTAAATGGCTGCTTTGCAATTAAGTAAAATACTTCCTGGGTTATTATCTTTTTATAAATGAACTCATGGCCTAGCAAATACTTTCTGTAAGGAGACCCAAGATGCTCAAATATTCTGTGACATATCTAATCTGTGACTATTCTGAATTTACTGCATTCAGAATTTGTAGGGCCATGTCACTGTCAAATAATTGATTTAACTTTGTTTCCTTCCAGAGAAATAAAAACCTAAAATTTCCATTTTTGCACAGTGATTAAGGTTTTGATTCATTGGTCTGTATAAAATTTTACCAATAGCTTGGCATGTTTTTGAAGTACATTTTGGGACTGGGTATTGTTAGTAGACTCGTAGTGGTCTCAGCAGACTTGGAAATACCTATTTCATATCACAGAAGTGAGCAGAAGAGATATTTTTTTTCTCTTTGAACAGCAGCTCATAACCAGCTTTGTTGAAAGCTTACTTGCAATGTGTTGACTTTTTCAGCTGTCTTGCAGAATCACTTTGCTTAAACTTTTTTTTCTCTGACGCCATGATATAGCATCTCATATATCAGTAAATCTGTTTGGCCTCTGGTTGCTTGAAGGCAGGTCATCTCTTCTAACAGCAGTGGTGCTCTGCTGAGAAGTTCATTTCTCAAAAGTCTCAAGACCTTCATTGAAGCAGCTGACCTGTGGAAAACCCCCAGGCAAAGGCAGAGGAGAACAATGCCCAGCTCCTTTGTTTTGTGAGAGTTGACTCTGTTATGCACTCTCAACATATGCAAAACAAATACTTACTTGATGTAGTGACAAACTGATAATAAATCCAATTGACAGACTTTCATTGAGCACAGGTAATCAACAGGAACCATTTTAAATCAGATCTGTTAATTACAGCTTGACTTTACTTCTGTGGTATGCCAGCAATCAGAGAAGTCACCATTCACTTTTTCCCCTCTTAATGCATGTCCCTAGCTTTTGTTTAGAAGAGTAGAACTCTCTCACCCAAGTGAATTAAGAAAGTGTTCTTTCCCTTCGTAGATAATATACTGTGAAAGTAAAACACTGATAGACCATGCCGTCCTTTGTATTAAATCTGTCATTCTGGGAATTTGAGGGCTGCCTGTCTGAAGATGGTGTAGGATTGCTGGAGTAGGAATAGATGCGCAACACAGGAGAAAAATCACAACCTCTGACAACCAAGATGGAGCTCCCTCAACGCTGAAAAAACCCACACCTGTTCTGGGGAAGGAACTGATGGGCATTATTAATATTACCCTATCTATTTAGGTTATGGTAGCCATACTGCAGTAAAGCTCGAGGTCCTAGTTGGTGGTACAGAAAACAATTGTATTCTATAAAAATGAATTAAAAGACAACCTTGTCCTATGGACTTTGCAGCCCAGAGCTTTGCAAAAGAGCACGATCCATGATGAATTTAAGTACTGTGAATAATCTTATGACTTTGAATGGAGTTAAATAACATTTTTATTAAATACTGAATTCTCCAGAAAAAGAAACCCCCTCAAACCAGTCTTTCAGCTCTCCTGAGAATAGTCATACATTTGTGTATTTTAGTGAGTTTCAGCTCAGCTAAATTTATGTATGAGGAGAGAAGGAGGCCATGTTAGAGGTGGTAGAAACTACTCTCCTACTTGATGAAATAGATTTTGTCTGGGTCTTCCTGAGGACCAATGATCAGCTGATCTTTTCTTCCATTAGATGGCAGTGGTGTGATATGTGGTTTCTCTGGACCCCCAAATTACAAGTTTGATTTAAAAATTACAACTAATTCATTTTTTTTTAAAAACAACAACAACAACAAACAACCCACATCTCTTAGTTTGGTTTATAATTTCAGAGTCTCCAAGCTTTCAATTTCTAATTCACATAAAATTTTATGACTTCTTGGCCAATTTCAAGCAAATGTACCAGAGGACTGGGCCTTTCAAATACAACTGATTTAAATGTTTTCAGAAAATGGGTTGCTACGCAGAGTGGAGACAGTGCTCCCACAGAAGGAAACATGGAGTGGGTTTAGTTTTAATCCATCTAAAGTAACCTCAGTAAATCACCACTTGCTTATCTATGGTGGAGCAAGAGCTTTTGCTGGTTATACCCAAAAAGGAATTTGGGAGGGAGATGAGGGTATTGGAGGGGAGGGTGGAAGCAGTAAGGAGTGCTTGTGGTGAGGGATTCAAGTTATTGCAGCAAGTTGTAGTGTCACGCTTAGGATAGAACATGGACAGACACAAAAAGATGGGGCTCAAATGTGTAAGATGACGGGCTTTGTTTGCTTCATTGCTTGTAGAATATTCTGTTTTATTCTAAACAAATGAGAAAGCAAGAATTTTTTTTTATTATATGATCTCTATAAAGATCTTTCAGCCACATGCCACTACTGCTTGTGGTATTAGTCGCGGTGTTGTTTATTAACTTATTAAATATGGAGCAGTAAACACCATTTATTTTTAAATGAATTAAAATGGACTTGTTGCCCTTCATGGCTTTTTATTAATTGAATATTTTTGCTAAGCCGTCTGCTTTCAGAGCAAAGGTTGCAGCCAGGAGATGGAGGTCAATGGGACCTCCATTTAAATGCATGTTATCTCTATGTTAATTGCCTGCATATTTAACCAACCAAGCATGTCATTCTGCAGAAAGTAAAGGTTTTTGTGGTCAACCTTTGATCACAAAACAGCAAGAAAAAGTCTGAGTGACTGGTTTGCCTGAGGTATCTTGCTTGCTTTTGTCAGCCACTTCAGCTCACAGTAAATTGCAGGGTAAATTCCACATAATTGATGGAACGTCTCTTTAAAAATCATTCCCAAACTGAAGGAAAATCAGTGTTCAAAATTCTAGCATTTATTTTTTGTTTATCTGTTGCATATTATCTTAGTAAAAACAGATTTTATTGCTAGTTTGGTTGAACTGTGTTCTTACATCACAAAGAATTGCATAGCTACTGCTTGCCATTCTCTACTTTCTGGGCCTGTTACTGTAGGACTGTTGGAAGAGTTACACTTGAAGGAGAGGGTGTATGTCATGCAACAAATAAGGTCAGTCAGTTCAAAAGTTACAGGGAAGGAGGGGCTAACAAGGAAATACATGTAAATTTTTCTACAGTATATTATTTGCCTTGTTTTTTACTCCTTTTGCAACAATTCCTAGAGTTCAGTTTGCCTTTTTGAGCAAATACGGAGCTGACGTTTCTATGGACAGTTCAAAGGGCATCATCTCATAATGTGAAACTGGAATTTTCTCCCATGTGCATCATTACATTTATCTACATTCAATTTATTCTACTGGTTTATTACTCAGCCACTTTGTTTCATAAAGTCCTTCTGCAGTTCTTCACAGATGCCTCCCCTGTTTTCTCTCCTGAATAATCTTGTCACCTCACTGCTTAGCATCTTGTCATTTAGAAACAGGTTGTGCAGTATGGGTCCTGGCAAAGCTCCATGTGGAAGTCCATTGGTGCCATTCCTCTCTTGTTAGAAAGACCTTGCCCTGCACACTTGATTTTTATTGTTTAACTATTTGTTTATCCAAGAACTTTCCCTCTTAAGCGTGGCTGCTTAGTTTCCTAAGAAATATTTTGTGAGGGCCTTGTCAAATGCCTTTTGGAGATCCAAGCAGACTATATTAGCCAGATCACCCTTATCTACAGGCTTGTTGACCTTTTCAAAGTACTCCAATAGCTTTGTGAGGCAAACCTACAAAAGCCAGGTTAACTCTTTCTGCATACTGTGTTTCTATTGATTTTACTCTGTTTCTGTAATTTCACACCAGATTTACAGACCTGTAAGTACCCAGATATTATCTGGGATCTTTTCAGAACGTGGCCACCATGTGTGCCACCTCCTAGTCCCCAGGTATGAAGTCAGTTTTAGGAAAGAAACTGCACACCACTTATGAGTGTGTGTAGCCAGCTATTGCGTCCTGGAGCTCTTTTCAGACTGGGAGGGTGAATACCATCTGTTCTTGCAATTTGTTAGTGTTCATTTTTTGTCAATTTGTCCCATAACCTCCTTTGTGGTCATTTCAAATTAAGAGTTGCATCTGTTCTTCTGGGCTTCCTAAGCAGCTGCTCTCTGAAACGGCACCTAAAAATGTGATCTTTGCATTATATCCCATTTTGCCCAATCTGTGTAGGGATAATTAAAATCCTTTATGAGCACTCCACTTTCTGCCTTTACTGCTCTTCTACATCTTCCTCTGCATGTTGCAGTTGGTGTTGTCATCCTGGTGGGGCACTCAGGAGTACAGAGGTAGCTCTCTGGTAATGCAGGACTGCTGTTCTTCATGTTTAGGGCTGGGATTTCAATTTTGCAGGTTCTATGTTGCTCATGTCCATGCTTAGCCTCATTCTCCACCACCAGCACAGCCTATTCTGTCTGTGCCATGCACATTGTATCTTGATGTTATGGTTGTCCAATCATTGCCTAGCTTTCACAGTCTTTCTAATATATAAGTGTTTTCTTACTGTAGTATGTATTCCAGTTCACCAATCTTATTTTTTAGGCTTAAAAAGTTTAGGGCGCTACTAGTGTTTCAGTTTTGTTGTTGGCACTGTATTTGAGTAACTCTGTGGTTACTTTCCATTCCAGTATGTCCACTTACATGGACATTGTGAATGTCTTCCTCCTCTGTCTTAGCTGGATTTGGCTCGATTGCTTGGAAACTGTGTCCCTGAAAGTGCAGCTGCTGAATTTCCCTGTCGCATCCAGTCACTCTCATTTTGCTGTCCTGCTCTCAGGAGCAAGAATCTCCTGCTGAAGACTGTAACTGATCTGCACAGTGCACTCGTGTACAGCTCTTCCATGGGGAAGACATAGAAATGATTGAGTAATTCTCACCTTAATTTCTTCTCCCTGACTATTTGATAAGGTTGTTTCTTTCTATCCAGGTAACCTGTTTGACCTCCCCTCCTGTTGCTGCCCCATGGACAAAAATTAGACTTTTTTCTTCCTTCCATGCAGTCAAAGTCATGCTCCTATGTTCTAACCTTAGTTTTTGGAAATATGTGGGCTCTTCTTAATCAAAAGAGTGTAGAGAGGGATTGGTGAGGAATGGAAAACATAGTATTTAAGCGAGCATCTACAAAACCAAAACAAAGTAGAAAAGGCACTGTCTATAAAGAAATCAGTGTCTGATATTATGTGAGGGAAAAAAACTGTGCATAGTGCTGGCAGCAAGAATTTGAGGGTAAATGTGCCACGATTAAATTATGGTTGAAATATGGGTAAGACTCTATTACCACTAGAGCAGCAAAGTTTTGGTGCAGGAGGGGGAGCAAGCTCAGGTTTTATGGCAGCGTTGTGGCACAACACTACTTGAGAGTGGGGTGAGGGTTCAATGACCAACTTCTTGTCCAAACACATGTATTTATTTCATAAAGTCCACCAAATATTCTGAATTTGGAGTCAGGAATACTGTAAAATGTATCTTTATGGTGCATCATTTCGTTCAACTGCTAAAATAATCTAAATAGCCACAGCTCCACAAGGAGCACTGGGCAAAGAGGTGGGAGACATACTCTCTTTAGGACTGCTCTCTGTGGCTGTTGCAGCTGATGCGGGAGCCTGGGCTTGGTTGGACTCAGGGGTCTTGGGGCTGTGGCACTGTGCCATGCTCTCTGCCGCCCCTGTAAACAAACTTGTCCCTGGAGGATGCCTCCTGGAGCAGCTTCTTCAAAAGTGGAGCCTGGCTCTTGGGCTCTTGGGCTAAAGCAGGGGGCAAAAAGTCTCGCTCACCCTTAGCCAAGCTGACTGGATGTGTTGTGGTGCTTGGAAGTGGAGGGGAACTGTGATGATTTGCTGAAATGCTGGGGAGCAGGAGCTGGAGAAGTGAAGTGTGGCTCCGTTATGGTTCATCTTCTTGCAAATCATGTGTATTTTTGCCAGTGTGAGGCCTAGGAAATGTCTGTAGGGTTGCACACTAAATAAAATAATTCCAAAAGGGGTTTTGTCAAATTAATATTTACATAAGGGGAGATTGCTGAGTTTTTGAAGTGAGAATTAGGCAGGGGAATGGCTATGAAATGCTCCTCTATTATTTTAACTGGACATTGAGACTGTCACTCAGTCATTTCATATTAATAAGGCTCATAAGAAAATGGGATTTTCAGATTATGATTTTTAAAGCCCCACACTCCCACCGCATTTTAGGGAAGAGTGGAAGTACATGTTGCCCACAGGGTTAAGAGAAACTAGAAATTTTATTTCAGTTCAGACAGTCTTTACTGCCACTCTGCTTCTGGGTTTGGTATTCCCTGAAGGCAGAAGTGGAATGTAAAAGGGGAGAAGCTTTCCAGTCAATGTTTGGTTTGAATTTCCATACAACTTTAAAAAAGAAAGGGAAAAAGAAGGAAAAAAAGTACTGTTACAATTTCAATGTAGGTTTACTAGAGACACTAGTTGTTCTGTAAACTTCCCATGCACCTTTCATTCTTTATGTTGCATCATTGTCTCTGCAGTTATTTTGTCCTGGTAAATAAGGATTTAAATGGAGAAAACTTTTCAATACAGAAATGTTTAGATTGACATATAGAAAAGTGTGCTTCTTTATTGATTTCACTCATTTGTTTTATAAATTAGATAGTGCCCCACATTCCTTCAGAAAATAGAAAAAAAAATCTAATATTATAGCTTATCTCCTCTGTAGTTGAGATGCATGCTTTAGATTGCAGATCTAGTCCATATTATTCAACGCACTGTAAGAAAATCTCTGAGTTAGGGTAGAGAAGGCCTTCTATTTTACGACCTCAGTTGCCCTGTGAAGAGCAGTGTTATCACGGAGCTTGTGTAAGATATAAAAATGTGTGTTAAACTACTTTATTAGAACTTGATATATCAGTCCATCTTAAATAATAGCTTTGATCATTATAATGCAAGAATTGACAATCGTGACCATTTAGATGCAAGTTATACAAGTCGCAATTCATAAATTATAACTAAAAGTATAATTTTGATCTAGTGATAAACTTTCCTTGAAAGAGTAATTTAATTACCAGTCACAAGATTGTGTTGACATTTGAAATTGACAGTAGAGTTCAACTCATCAATGTTTCCATTTTGCATGTGCCCTTTACTCTGCCTTCTGAATTTTGTAAATGTAACAATGGCCAACTTAGGATATGTACACTTAGCATTAGGTGTGTGTTGAAGCACAATGCTGGTGAAAGTCTTGAGTTTCACTAAGATCAATCTTCTTGATAAAATATGTGTCAGCTCTGACGCATTCTGGAGCATCGAAGTTCATTTTAGGACAAAGGATGCATAAGCTCACTATTATAGGACCCACAAATGCTACCATTTATACTGAGCCCTGCACCTCAGTATTTTGTTTTATAGTACTGTTAGAAATATCACTGGATTGAGGATATATTTGAAAAGCTTCCTTTCTCTTTGGTGATGATGTAAAGGTAGTGTTCCCAGGTCTGATGCACTTGGAATGAATTTGGTCATTACGGCTAGACTGCATGTCAAAACTGTTGTCTCCATTATTTCAGTGAAACTCTGATTGCGTGCTTAAGATGGTATCCTCAAGGAGTACGTATAACACTCACTTGGAGAGGATATTACACTTCTGATAGTTATGTTGGCTGGCCTGCCTGCTTGTTTTAAACATATGCTATTTGGATCTTTTGGATCACTTTTCAGATTTGGGCCTGAATGTTCAAATATTAGTCAACTACTCTCAAAAGTGAGACACACTGGTGTACAATGTATAATGCTTACATGCCTCAAAACCTATGGTACTTTGGGGAAAACAATACATATGCTTACTTGCTTACTGCTTGCACTGCTACAACTCAGGCTGCACATGGATCACTCCCTGTGATTCAAGTATATTTAGTGGTTTATTTTGATGCACAGTTCTGCAAACTCTTACTTCTATGCGTATGAGTGTGAATACCTTCTTTAATTATCAAAAGGAACTTCAAGATGAACAACATTTACTGGAAAGCTCAGAGTTAAGAGAAGTGGACCTTTTGCTTTGCAAGCTTCTGGGTCGAAAGAAGGTATTTTACACCAACTGGCAAAGAGCTTACAGGGCACACTTCCAAACCTTCCAAAAAAGTTTCCTACAGAGGCTTTTTTTTTTTTTTTTTTAAAGTCATGCTGCAGGAATTAAGTTGGAGATATCACTGACCGAAAGGACATTTTTTCTGAATGAGCCGAGAACCAAAGGAAATGACTCCAGGGTTTGAAATCCTTTTATTTCCTCTGTGGTGGATATCTGTGCAGCTGAAATGAACCATTCTGACTGGCTTCAAGCCAAACTTTATGGGAACTGAGATTAGGAAGTTCTATGGTCAAAATAGCCATTGAACAAATTGCTTCCAGTTTAAAGCCTCAAATTTCCTGATAAAGCTACATTTAACCCTTCCTTTTTTTTTTTTTTTTTTTCACTTGGTTGAATGACCTGACCGTTATTAGGCACAAACTGTTTATCCACTTGCAGTCTCCACAGTGCTCTCAGAACTGCCTGCAAAGCATTTGATGATTTTCACTTTATATGAGATAGGCAGAGCAAACCCCAGAAAACAGGCTCAAGTGATGTTTCCCCCTCGAAATAGCAAGAAAACTGCTATAAAGAAGAAATCAGATTGCCAACTTCACTGTGGCATTTTTGTCTTGCAGCCCTTTTTGAAGGGATCCTTTGTTCTGTTTTATGGTGGGGTCAACTGGCTTGATCGGCCTTCATTAACTAAATGAAGAGGCAGCAGCAATAGCGGTTGTGCCTGTGAACTGCCATTTACTCCAGAAAGTGCTAAAACCCAGTGTGCTGTGACTAGAGCACCAAGCCTGGCCTCTAAGTGCTGTGGCATCTGCTAGATAATCTTCAAAGAAAGAAAATACTTGAATTAGAATAATTAATTTATATGGTTTTGTTTATGTATTTCTTTCCTTGTAGCTTTCAAACTGCCTGTGGCAGGTAAGAGTGTGCTAAGGAAGGCCCGGAAAGGTAGCAAAGAGAATCAATGCTGGACTCAGGAACAAAGTCCAGGTGTGCTGCTGCGTCCTTACCCTGCCATGCTTGGGACTATGTTGGGCCAGCTACTTCTGCCACCTCCCTGTGTGCCTGCCCCCTCGTGCACATGCCATATTCCATGTGGGCAATACTTCAAAGCAGAGCTTGTCCGATGTGAGCATAGGTTGTGTTTTGAGCAGTTCTTGAAGAGGATGTTAGATAATTGGACGACAGTCATAGAGGTGTGACAGAATATGGCCACACCCACTCTTTCTGTCCCCACCAGCACTGTTTTATTCTCTAAAGTGTATATGCCTTTGTGCATACTTTGTGTATCATGTATTAGTGCCTTTGTGCAACCTAAATTTAAAAGTCCTAAATCTTAGACAGGTGTTTCCATCATTTCACCTGAGACACTAATTCCCAAAATAATAAAACTCATTATTAGTAAGGTTTTTTTCTTTATACTCAGCCTAAATTTTGCTTTTCCTAATTTAATCCCACTACTCTTCATTATCCTTCTTCCCCTACCTCTGGGCAGCACACTAATTAATTCATCTCCCTCTCTGGTTTTTTGCTTTTCACCCTTCAATATTATAGTTCAATGTTAAAATGCATTCCTCTCTTCTTGGATCTACTCAGCCTCACAGATGTATTTTAGCTCCAGCACACTTTCCTTGTGAAAGCGTTCCTGCTGACCTCTATTCAATGTTATTGTTCATAGTGAACAAATCCTCTGGTTTGCTTACAAATTGCTGGTAATGTTCTAAATAAAGTAAGATACAGTACCCCAGGTAAGTGTGTGAGTGACATTACAAGTAGGAATTTTTATATCAGTGCCCTGAAACTATTTTTTGTTTTCTCTTTGGCTTGTTTTTTCTAAAAGGGAGATTGGTTGTACTTTTTATGATCAGATTTGAAATGAAACCGATCTGACACTTCTTAAATGTACTTAGGAAGTCCTATCTAACAAATATTTAGCACATAGGTGATTTTAATAATTTGATGATTTTTGAAATGTGTTATGTATGTGTGAGTGACCTGGCATGAATCTTCAAAAAGTCTTGGTTTGCATGTCTTTCCTTATCGATCAGCACTACTTCTGGAATCATTTCTAAACAGTGTGAAGGACCTTCTTTCTTTCCTGTTCTACCCTTTTTTGATGACAGGAATAACTGGCCTCTCTCTTCCTTTATGATATTCTGTTCTCTATTTGTAGACACGTATCACATCTGCTCTCCCTTGTTTTTTTTTACCCTTTTATTATTGCCTGCATCCTAGATGTAACATGCAGATGCAGGTAAACTTAAGCAAGTCACTAATGAAACAAATGCTTAGTCTGTCACTAGTCATCTGAATCTTGACCAAACCATTATTTTTTATTTTCCTTCTTCCAAAAAGGGCACCCAAGATAATTTTTCAATTTAAAAGTCTGCCACCTACTTATAAAGGGAGCACAATGCCATTATGTATTAACAATAATCTTAAAAATAAACAAAAAAAAAAACAAAAAAATGAAGTCTGAGCCCCAGTTGATGAGCAAATAAAGACTGGAAAGAGCATATCCTTGTCATCTGGAAAATATGGCATATACCTCCACAAAAAGTAGGAATGATACAAGCTTTGCCTGGAAAAAACAAATTACTTCCCAGAGACTGCATCTGTTAGGATATGCTGGCCAATTCCTTCTGCAAAAAGTTCTGTAAATTATCATTTGAAAATTCCACAGGGCTTTATTTTTCTGTTAATCATTCTATCAAAATGTTATCTGTTCTTTATTGTCACCTGACAAAGCAGCCTTGGCTGCAGTGACCATGAGATGGAGTTCAGGATCATATGAGGAAGAAGCAGGACAATAAGTAGGACTGCAGTCATGGACTTCAGAAGAGCTAGCTTTGACCTCTTCAAAGACCTGCTTGAAGGAATCCCATGGCTTAGGACTCTAGAAGGTAGAAGGGCCCAAGAGAGCTGGTTAATAGTCAAGTGCCACTTCCTTCAAGCTCAAGATTGGTGCATCTATATGAGTAAGAAATCAAGTAAAGGAGGCAGAAGACCTGTATGGATGAGCAAGGA